>JAZHRO010000013.1:70950000-71415000 GCA_037157565.1 Thalassia testudinum | reverse complement strand
CAAGAATGAGTAGATCTGTTCCGCCCAAAATGGGAATGGGCTGGGGTGCAGTTGTTTTACTAAGGAAATTTCTTACAGTAGTTTCTATTTGATGTTTCCAGACAGCTTCACCAACAACGTTGGGGAAAGAAATACTAATTTTTGCCCATAGACTGAGTGAACAAGGGCGGGAGTTTCCCAAGATTGCTATATTGGGAAAGTTTGCTGGAGCAGTTGGAAATTACAATGCCCACATTGCTGCATATCCAGACATCAACTGGCCAAAGGTATCTGAGGAATTTGTGAACTCCCTGGGCCTAAGCTTTAACCCCTATGTGACACAGGTAAGGTCATTTGAACTTTGACATGATTATGTTACTGCCATGTTGCTTTTTTCTTTCCTTAGGAAAGATCACTGGATGCTGCCTTAGCTGTGTACAACTTGAATCTGGCCACATTTCTTGTAGTCTTTTTTCTTTTTAAAGTTAATCATGCCTTGAAGTATAAGTTTGGTAGCTTTTTGAGCCAAAACTTTGAAATATATAATTTAGACCACAAATTATTTTAGGCAGCCTCTTCCACAAATTATCCGCAAAAACCTTATAAACTGTTGAAAATGAGAAGCTAAAATATTATGGAATAAAAGATTTTTTTCTGGATTTGATGGCCCCTTTTCTCTCTTACGTTATAAATTTCTTTTAAATAAGTGCTTCATTGTCTTGTGGGTTGAATATTGTTGAAGAGACAGTACCCTTAATCTATCTCATCTTGAATAGACCATGTATGTTGCAGCTGTAATATGTATTAATAATAACATGAATGGACACTATTATTGTTTTAGTGCACAGGGTTAGTTTTTAGTTCTCTCTTTTTTTTTTACTCGATTATAAATAAGATGATGAAGCACGTTCAAGATGAGATATCATTTATATGTAGTGAACATTTTGCTGGTTTCTCAAAGAAGATCAGAACCCTAACTGTTGCCGCACAAAGTTCAGGAACCATCAAGGATCGTCATTAAGAAATTAGGCTTCTTTATTTACTGTAGAGCTTTTAGAAAGTCTCGACTTTCTGTATGGCTTTACCTTAAGCCTTCATGAACATCTAATTATGCAGATAGAGCCCCATGACTATATCTCAAGGCTTTTCAATGCAATCGCCGAATTCAACAATATCTTGCTGGATTTTAACAGGGACATATGGAGCTATATTTCACTAGGCTACTTCAAGCAGGTTAACTCGTCTAGTCCTTGCCATTCACTTTAATATTCTTTGGTTTGCCATACGTACAGCATGACTTCTAATGCCAGTACAAAAACTCACCTTTCAGATACCCAAACCTGGAGAGATTGGCTCTTCTACCATGCCTCACAAAATCAATCCTATTGACTTTGAGAATAGTGAGGGAAATATTTGTTTAGCAAATTCAATATTTTCAGGCATCAGCACGAAATTGGTTGTTTCACGCATGCAGGTAAATCTACTTTTACTAGTACCTAATGCATATTCTGACTTGTTAGTAAATGCCTATTGTTTTTGCTTGCGGTGTTATTGCACAATCTCTTGTTTTGCACGAACAATGAACTTGGAGAGTTTGTCATTACATGTATACAGAAATGCAATGCTGATGATACTCATGCAATCATCTCAGTCATGTCACAATCCTTTATGGTATGTGGTAATTTTACAAAATTTTTCTTGTTGACTCTTGACAGAGGGACTTGACCGATTCAACCGTTTTGAGGAACCTGGGAGTTGCACTGGGATACTCTCTTCTTTCCTATAGAGGTACACTGCAGGGAATCCGTAAACTTCGGGTAAATACAGTAGAACATTGAATTTCGTTTATTGAGTCTCACTTCAACAACTTTAATCACGTGAGTTTCATTTTGAAGAGCAGTATTATCACATTTTTGCCTAATTGTCTATCTTACAGGTGAATGAAGTTCGTCTATCTGAGGACTTGGATAAATCATGGGAAGTTCTTGCTGAACCAATACAAACTGTAAGTTCTGAACATCTGTCACTGGCTTTGCACCAAACTCGGATTATAAATCATAGTAGGATTCTTGCATATTTCTTCTTAATGCTTGTTTGCATAGAACAAAGATGTTAACAACAGAGGTTGTTCTAGGTACTTACAATCGATTGCATATATAATATTCGCATCCTTGATAAGATGGCTTCTAATTATATAAAAAATTTGGGTTTTTACATTTCTGTAAACTTTCGATAAGATATATATACCTCCATGTACTTGATGTTTAAATATATACCCTTATAAAGTTACTCCGTTAAGGCCGTATGCCGCTGTTTTGTTAAATCCAACGAAAAACATCATAAAAAATTAAAAAAATAAGAAAATTGATATATACCTCCCTATAATTATCTTACAACTTTGTATATACCTCCACTGCCGCTCCCTTCGCCCCTCCACCTAGTGAGTGCTTCCACATTGACCCTTCGCCTCCCCCATCCCCTTCCACTCCTCCCCCAGCACTCCTTTGCCTTCTCTCCGCCCCCTGACGTTGCATCCACCACCCTCCCCCAATTGCCGTCCGCTTGTGCCACCTCAACCTTCACTGCTGGACGGCGCTCCGGCCTCCCCCCTCTCTACTTACACCCCCCCGCATCCCTCAAGACCGCGCCCGATTCTAGGGTTAGGGTTTCCTCTCCTTGCTTCACCTCAGGCACCAGTGCATTCTCCACCACCACTACCCCTCCCCTCCCCTGTCTCGATCCCTCACATCACCGTGCTGAGCCCTTGTCCTAATCGTGGGGGGCCCCAGTGGCTCTGCCACGACTCCTTCACCCTTCCCCGTCGGGTTAGGGATGGCGATTGCAACGATTCTTCATCTTTGTTCTTCTACTTCGATGTCACAGGTTTGCGCCAGGGCTTCTGTCGAGTTCTCCTTTGGGTTAACCTCGCCTCTTCCTTTTTCTGATGCTATGTTGCAGCTTTGAGCCTTGCTTCCTTTGCTTCTTGTTGTTGGCGCTGTTGTTCCTCCTCTTGTCGCTTCTTCGGTTGCTCCTACCGTTCCATTTGGAGGAGGTATATAGGGAAGTATATACCTTAAGGGCACGAAGATGGTGAGGTTGAAGTTGTCGATGAGGCTCATGTCGTAGAAGTCATACTTGCAGAGGGTGATCTCGGCGAGGGTGACGGGGGGGGGGGGGTGGTGTGCACTGCTGAGGCCATTGCAATGGAGGGAGCCGCTGGTGACGCAGCGGCCACGGCCAGAGGAGTCGAAGGACCAATCTTGGCAACCTTAGATGCAATGGAGGTTGAGGAGAGGGCAGAGGAAGTTATAAGAGAAAAAGTAAATGAAGGGGTTTATTATAAAAAATATATTAATTATTTAATCTCAAGGGTATGGAAACATGCTATCAGTATTTTATGGGATATATACGAAGTTGTAAGATAAATATAGGGAGGTATATATAAATTTTTTTATTTTTTAAAATTGTTTATGACTTTTTCTGTTGGATTTAACGGAGTAGGGGTATACGGTTTTAACGAAGTAACTTTATAGTGATATATACGTAAATATCAAGTACATTGGGGTATATACGTCTTATCGAAAGTTTACAAAGATATATATTTTAAAACCCCTAAAAAATTTTACAAGCTTTTGGAAATTGGGATCTAACACCAACACCCATGCAGCCGATACTGAGCAGTGATATTCTGGGACTAACGACTAAAGCCAAGATGTTTTTGACGTCTTTAAGGAAGTTCACTGCATAGTGATTTGCATGTTATAATGCTCTGTTCCTATCCAAAAAAGAAAAAAAAATGTTACTATGCTTTGTCACACTGCTGGCAGAAGAATATGCAAATGGTCAAAGTGTTAAGAGGATCATCTGATGAAAGGTGGTACTTTTGTAATTGTTGGGATAACATCGAAACTTTGGTTGCATTAAAACAGCAGATTGCATTTCAATAAGCGCATTTAGCCACCTAATTGGTATTTGGACTCGGATGTACTTGCCTATCTAGAATTTGCTGCTCATCTACTTAAAACTAATAATTTTGCAGGTGATGCGGAGATATGGCATTCCCGAGCCATATGAGAAACTGAAGGAGCTGACTAGAGGAAGAGCTGTCACACAGGAGAGTATAAGAGAGTTCATTCAAGGCTTTGACCTGCCGGAGGGAGCAAGATCTGAACTTATGAGCATATCCCCACATTCCTACATTGGCGCTGCTGCTGACCTTGTCAAAACTGCAGGGAAGACAATGGATTTCTCACAAATATTTAGAATTTAGTCGGGATTGGCAACGCAGATTGCAGTAAATCATTCATTGCAACTTATGTTGTAGTCAATTTTGAAAATTGGGATATTTGCACTTTCCGCCAGAATGTAATAACAAGTTGTGGCAGTAGCCTTGATTTCTAGGAAAATTTAGGTTTGGGCTTAGCCCAATCTGAACTCGAAAAAGTCTAAAGAGGCCCATTGGGCCTTAATCGTTCAATCAGAAGAATTATTGTAATTGTAACTATCAAATTCAAACTTTAAATCGAACTTTAATGGATTTGATTGGATTTTACTTAAACAATGATAAAAAATGAGTCTTAGCGGGCTTAAGTAGGATTTATGTAAAATTCTACTAAAATAGGTCCTAGCAGGTTTTACGGGTCCTGATACACTTTTTTTGGACCCAACCTAAAATTCCAGTTCAAACACGGAAATTGGGCTCAGCCTTGGGCTTGTTAACATGAGCCTCTGGCTAGGCTTGGGCCATGATTTGGTAGGAATTTTGGGCTTCGTGTCCGGCGCAAGACCTGAAAAATACAATGGGCCTTATAGGGTTCGGGTGGGGTCATGTTCGACCTATAACCGTCACCACCAAGCTGCAGTCCCTCCTAACCCCCAACTGTGTATATAGTTTTCTGTAGTCCCAAATATCAAATGATTTTTGTATTGTCTTTAAATGACAATACGTTTAAGTTATAGAAGTTAAAATAGTAAACTCTTGAATGCATAAAAGGATGTTATTTTTTTTACAAATAATAATAATAATAATAATAAGCATGCTTAAAGTACATAATAATGTCAAACTTTAGGCCAACCTAACCCAACCTAAGAAGTTTGGGTCAAGCTTGAACTTGGGCTTGAAAAATAACAAAAGTAATGGGCCTTTGAAAAATTTTGGGTTTAGGCGCAAGCCACTTCTTACATGGGTCTAGCACAATGTTGGACACAACTCTTCCCCAACCCTCATTTTTGCATGTCCTTCACCCACTAACTAGGGGTGGAGGCATGAACGAGCTAAAAAGCAGGAACAAACTATCTTGCTGTGGCAAGCATAACCTTCCCAAGGCGTGGTACTCGCTACCTCTTGGTGGCAAAGAGGGCTGGTCTATTAAGGGTAGGGAGAAGAGGGCTAGATGGGGGAGGAAGGTAAAGGATGGGTTTCAAGGGCTAAGGACTCAATTAACTTACTTTTCAAATTGTTGTATAATTTACAAAGCTGACTTATAATTTACAAAATATTTTGATAGCTTTTTTATTAAGGTAACCATCAAATTATTTGTGCTTTCAATGAAATTTCATATGCAACTTAAGTAACTAATAAACTCTCAATTCATACGATTAGATTTCTTATTTAAGGTTCGCTAATCTCTACCTAGATTCCCCGTTTCAACGGGGGAGCGGAGAAGGTAACTTTTTCTTAATTTAAATTCATGAAAAAGAAGGAAATCGGATTCAAATCCAAAATAAGGGACAAAACTTACCCTAAACAAAATGATTTTCATAAATTTTACCTTCTAAGCATAACGCTTTGACGATGTCCACATTTCATGCAAACCTCCCTTTTAATTAAGGTGGAAGGGAAAATGCTTAATGGATTACTGTTTAACTCAAAGGAAACTCTTATAACCATGTGCACTGAGAGCCTTTTGTTTGACCTTTTCGAACTCTGTGGCCCCCAAGGATGCTTGGAGGAAGATCTCACCATCCTTAATAGAATAAATGGGATCTCAATTTAGAAATGTAATACTTTTTGTATTTTTTAAAAAGTGGATATCATGGATATTAATTATATTATGTCGATAATATTTAAAAAGCAACAATGAGATTTTCAATATTGCACATGATATTTGATTAAAAATTAAAATATTCAATCATCACGAATGATATTTCTAATATTATTAACAATTTTTTATTTAGAATTAAAACATTATCGATGTAATTTAATTTTAAATTTAAAAATTATAGATTTATATTTAAATATTATCAACGTAATTTAATTGAAATCAACACACAAAATTTACCATAGATTTATTGTGAATTTGTACGAATATATATAACTCCAGAGTCTTTGATTCAACCAGCAGTCATGGTCAATTTAAACATCTCCTCGCTCACTCAAAAAATTTCGCACGGACTATTATTAGGAAAGTTAATTTGCTAATTATATACAAGAAAACTTAATTTGTTAGTTAGGGTGAAGTTGTATTTTAAAAATATGACTTTGATATTAATATCAAAGTCATGTTCTTAGAACACAATTGATTTCGAAGTGCCAAAGCCGTGTTTTAAGAGAAAGACTTTAGTGTTTCAAAATATGACTTTTGCATAAATACCAAAGTTTGCCTTAAAGACACAATTTCGCTTAGGGAAATTTAAACCCATGCCTCCCTTTCTTCCTTCTCCCTCCTCCCTCCTCCCTCGACGCCATTCTCTCCTC
Source organism: Thalassia testudinum (assembly GCA_037157565.1). Lineage (NCBI taxonomy): Eukaryota > Viridiplantae > Streptophyta > Magnoliopsida > Alismatales > Hydrocharitaceae > Thalassia > Thalassia testudinum. Next base: position 71,408,324 of record JAZHRO010000013.1, on the reverse strand, counting down.
AAGTGAAGTTGGTACTGCTAGTCACTCCCTTTAGGTCGATGCTACTAGTGGTTTCCACACCGGTGCTACCTACTCACCCGTCGTCAATGTTGCCCTCCATCCTCATCACGATTCCCCTTCCTCACATCGTTCTCTTCTTCCTCTTGATGCTCATGGTCAAGCTCATCCATTTGCACAGGTGTTGCTCGCCTTCTCGCCGCTGGTGCTGCGCTCCCTCCTCACACCATTGATAGCCCTACCTCCTTGCCTCCGGTAACCATAATACCTTGTCTTTAAAATTGTTTCCCCCGATCTTCTTTAGGAGATAGATGGATTAACATTATGGCAATATGTTGACTGACCTAAGGTAGGTAGAATAAATATAATTAAGGAAATGATTTGCGAAGATACTTATACATGTGTGCACACTCAAGTGATTCAAGAGTGCGCATAAACCATAATTAATAGGTAAATTTATATGTTGCCCAAACTCAAATTTAGGAACAACCAATTGAAAATAAATTACTAGTAAATATTCTATAGTCATTACATGGCTAAGGCCATGAAAAATTTCAAGGGGGAAGAAAGTCATAAATCATAATTATAGCTAAGGAGTTTTAGGAAGAACAAAGTACTCCAAAAAATATGCTTGTTGCACAAGCTTAGGGTAGAGTATGCTTGGATGCAAATAATCATTTACATCGATTTAAGTTGCAATTAGATGATACTCATAGATTAGATTTTTTGAGTGATTTAAGGTTGTAAAGCTTCATTATTAACATAAAAGTCATATAAACAAAGACGGAGACATTGGTTAATCTCCCTCGCTTACAATGTCTTGTTAGAGCATATGACTTGGAGAGCAATGACATATTGGGAGTGAATATCTTATTAGATGTTTAGAAGAATTGATTTGAATTGTATTATTTTGTGAGTTAGAGTTAATTATTCTCGATGGATGTGCACGACCTATAGTGACCTTAATTTGGAAGAGGATTTCAAATCCAATCCTCGGGCCCAACCTCCCCCGACATCCAGAGGATTCCAGAATCTTCTCCTCCTGCTCCACGAGCCCCCAATCTCCACTCCGGCGTAGTCGACTTCGCCATCCTACTACTACTTATCGGCTCTTCTTTTTTTTCTCTTCGGCATAACGTCGAACGCCTCCCGTGCGCCCCCTCTATTCGTCTAATCTATCTGTGTTGGGTGATCAAAGATGTCTTGCACGGGGAACGATCCTCAACCACCAATCCAGGACTTTAACTTGCGTCCATCTTTTGGACTGACAGTGATTGGTATGTCTTGGTACAAAAAATAAAAAAAGGTCAAACTTAAGTTACGTAGTCATATTTTCGGGAAAGTTGAGCTTGATTAAATATCTGAACTTTTCCAGGATCTAGATTTCCATTAAGCATATAGCCCATTAGATCATTTCAATCGTTTCTCTACCTATTATTGCTATAGCATCCCTAAATGGAACCTGCATTGGACCATTTAACTTCTGTCAATCTGCCACAATAACTGGATTGGCTAACCGGATCTACCCTCTGCTCTAAGCATCACAAAGATTTTGTACTTGATAGATCAATCCTGAACCTACATCAGCACCCTACTATATGTTATTCCATAATGTGAAATGTCTTCCACGGGGACCAGGAAAAACACGATAGATTTCATATTGATGAATAATCAAGGTACTCAAGAATATTATCTTATCGTTTAGACTAGGGTACATCTTATGGTGAAATTTTATAACCATACATGTATTTAAAGAAAGTTAAATAAAAAAATTCCACCGAATGTTAGGAATTGTTGACTTTGGCAAGAGAGACAGAGACTCATGTTCGAATCCTAATTCCTACATTACCTAGAGGATTGGTATATGAGAAGATGACCCATTCATCTCTAATTTACTCAAATGAGTTTGGGTAATAAAAAAAAGAGTTTTGACATATGAACCTTTGTTAATATACACAAATACATATATATCCCTACTATATTTGAAAGTATATATATATCTCATAAAATGACATTATCATATTTCCATGACCTTTAAATTAAATAATAAGTATCATTTTATATCAAATCCTCTCCCCCCAACCCCCCCCTTTTTTTTTGCAACCTTCACCCTCCCTCCCCACAACCACCCACCATTTTCATCATCTCCTCTATCAACTACCGCGACATGGCTACTGCCTCTCCTACTCCATCTCCTTGCCAACAACCCTTCATCTTCCTTCCCTCCCTCCATCTCTTCCGCAATTCTCCAGCACCATTGCTGCTGTGCCCGCACGATGCATTCATCCTGCCTCGAGACCATGTCCTTTGCAATGCCGCTACTTGTAGCACCTCGCTACCCTCCATCTCCGATGGGTTCTTTAGGAAATTGGATCTCGTCTTGGGGAGGGGGGCAAGGTTTGGAGATGGAGGTAAGGTGGGGGAGATGGAGGTGGTTAGTCGCCAGCAAGGAGATGGAGGGAGGCAACAACCATGTCGTGGTGGTTGATGGAGGAGGTGATGGAGGTAGCGGGTTGGGGAGGGACGAAAGAGGAGGAGGTCGGGGGAGGGAGGGTGCAAGTTACAAAAATGACCAAAAAAAAAAAAAAAAAGAGGGTTCATATAAAAGCACACTTATTATTTAATTTAAAGGACGTTGAAACATACTAATAACATTTTATATGGCGATATATTACGTATATTAACAGCAAAATATATGTACAAATCCTGAAAAAAAATGTTGAATAAAGAAGCTGGTGCCATTTTTCACGTGCAGGATTTTATTTTTCTAGTTTCTGCATATAGCTAGTGGATTTGTCGGATCTCCGTGGAATACAAAGAGAAGGCTGGGATGGTGTTGGATAACAAGGGACGATTAGATTTGTGTATGTATCCCATTAACAGTTTATGGCATTTGTAAAAGAGACAATCTTGTATAGGGTGGTGGAATATGATACAATGTGGAGGGAACTGCAACAGATCAACTATTTTCTTATTATACAAAAATACAAATATATCTTTCAAATAAGAGAACACCCAGACTATATAAGGTGCTGATCTTACAATCAAACAGGACAATACATAAAATTTCGTGGCCATCATGGAAGTTCATTTTTCTATGTATTCTTACTCCTAGAATCTGCCAAGTTTTACTTGTTAAGCTTATATTGAGGCTCCTTATCCAATGGTATCATCACTCGTAGTTGCTTCTTGTGAAAATTATTTGTAATAGAAACTAACTTGATAATATGAAGTAAGTCATGCATGAATTGCAATCTGTGATGTTATTCAACAGGTTGCATTAGGAGACAGCAAATACCCTAACAAGGGCAATGAATGTAATTAAGGGGGCCTTATATCAAGTTTGCTGGTATGACCTTTTGAATGTAATAATAATAAGTCATTATTCATAGGATGAAAACGGGTTCCACTTAGGCATACTAATCTCTAATTGGTATTGTACTTGGAATAAGATTTGGAATTTCCTATTTAGCTACTGTGCTCGAAGACTGGTCCAAAATGGTGTGTCTTGTAATTTAAATTTTACAAAAATATTATATTCATCCTAACCTATTCGGTTATTTTTTATTGACTTTTATTTTTTATTATTTTATAAAGATAGATATTTAAAGTTTTGTCTCAATATTTATTTATTTTTTATTAATTCCTCCGTAAAGTCACTTTTTAAACTTTTAGTTTAACGGAATAAATTTAATTTTTATTAACTTTAATAATTTCCTTATTTTTGTTGTATTGTATGAAAAAATCACATTTGCGTACCTTACATTTGTATATTAGTATATTAAGAAATGTCAAAAAATAAAAAAATGTAAATTCTGCTGTAAAAAGTATCGCTAGATGTTATTTTCATATTTTATAAAGTGTTGAGAAAGTTGAGTCACTTGATAATTGATATTTAATATAAAGAAATAAAAGAACGTAAGGTTTGTTACGTGGTGGTTCCTACCACATTCAAAAAAATCATCACATCACTTTAACCTAAAATGCATAGGTGATAAATAACTTTACATCTGTAATAAATTACTTTACATCGATTATAAATGATTCTAAAGTATTTTTGTACCGGTGTAATCTCATTTTGCATCAATGTAAAATTATTCCAATGGTAGTTTCACTTATCCAAAGTGATTTTGCATTCGTCCAAAGTGATTTTGACCTATGAATTTAGGATTTAAGGTTTAGGGTTTATGTTTATGAAAAATAATTTCACGTATGAGAAGTGATTTTTCACCTTATGGTTTAAGGTTTAGAATTTCCTTAAACACCAAAGACTAAATCCTAAATCTTAAGGTGGAAAAATCACCTTTCAAGTGTAAAATCACTTATCATAGGTGAAGAAATACTTAGAATTTAATTTTTCACCAGTGTAATCATACTTTGCACCCATGTAAAATTATTTTGAAGGTGCAAAGTGATTTTGTACAGGTACAAAATAAGATTGCACTTGTGTAAAGTGATTTCAAGGTGATTTAAGTGGTTTCCACCCGTACCAAAGTGGTTTGTTAATTTTAACAGTGGAGAACTCCACCATATGTCAACACTTTTTTTGCATAAAAAGAAAAGACATGGGTTAAAATTATATTTATATTAATGTACGTCAAATTTTATGTGAATTTTTATATTTTTCAACCCACATCCTAATAAATTATGACAATGATCACTCTAATATAAAGAAAAAAGTTACCATACTTGTTTATTAAAATTTTATTTTTCCACCACAATATTAGTACTGACATTTCTTATTATGCCCAAATACTGATTCAAACGTGGAGTTCTTGCTGATGTTTTACATTGTTAAATTTAATGGACTTGATCTACACTAATAGTAAAAATCGTCATTGTTAATATGAAAGTCAAATTTAACAACTTTGAAAAATTTACCATCGTTGTAGAATTTAATACAGCATCGACAATTTTGATACAACATCGACCGAGGATGCTAAAGTTGACCATTGAAGTAAGTATAGGTAGCTACGACAACCGTACAAACTATTGCAGTGATAATAACCAACTTAAAAGTGACCAAGCTACATAGAATACAGTGAGCTATAACATGCCATTAATTTTCCTTTCTTTAAATTTAGAAAATATTTGAAATTCTTCTAAATTGACTCACGTAATGTGCTGAGTTATGAAAAATATAATTGCTTATACCTCAAAAAATAAATTGTAGAAACGTGTTTTACTAATAACGAAGTTATCTAAGGACTCGATTATGTATGAAGTCACACATAAATAAAAAGATACTTTATTTATTGACATATTCACCACCACATATTTAATATAACTTCAAATTTAACCATAAATGCAACTTTGTTACAGTAACGTATCTTTGATGAGTATATCAGAAGAATTCAAATTTACAATAAAAAGCAAAAGCATGCATCCTTATGCAATGTATGTTAGATGGTAATTACTATTCTCATGTTACTATAATAGTTGTTGCGTCGACATATTTGTGACTCTGCCATGATATACACTTCTACAATATATAACTGCCATTTCATTCATCATAATATATTTTTGATGCAAATATCCCATAAGTTGGAAGCGCTTTATTTATTTCTTCTACAACATACTTTATTCTTCAAAATAAGGGATAACACGTGTCACATACGTGCATATACGTTCTTATTTAGCTATGCCACCGTATGTATCACGTGACGATATGGTAAGATATATGGGACGTATAAATCTGACGAGAGTAACGTAGATCATGTTGAGATTTATCTTGCACAGCCGCAACACACCTTTTGACCGCCGGAAACGAGACGGCTAAAGCGCCAGTTTAACCCAATGGCTTGACAGAGGGCATGGCAACGTGGATTAGCGTCTTTCTTTGGGACCGGACCGATCCATATCACCTTGTCCTCCCCCACCAATTCTGCAATATAATATGATAAAAAAAAATCGAAAATATGTGCGATTAAAGTATATATAAGTTGGAAAACTAATGCTTTGATAAATTCTTTGAGTTGCATACATGTCATGTCAAAGTATTTTCAGAATTTGTGATTTGTTTTTCTCTTTTACAAGTCTCAATCCTTACCTGCTGAAATAATTCTTTGATCTAGAATGTGTCACATGAAAAGTTTGGAAAATCATTATCTTTTGAAAAAACTTTTCATTTTTTTAAAATAACTGACATGGAATTTTAAGAATACATTTTGGAGATAGATCAAAATTAGTGGTTGGACCTAAATCTTAAAACTTTCTAATAAAAAGAATTTACATACGGTTGGATGAATCATTAATATAAACTTTTTTGCTTTCTTCCAGTATCTCTCTTGATCTACATGCTTATATGTATACATTATATTATATCAACTACACACACATATATGTTACATTATATGAGCTTGCAAGGCTAAACATAATTTTCAATAATTCTAGATTGAAAAAGAATGAAGTATTTACTTGCTGTGGTTGTAGGAGGATCATCGAGGGAGTTGGCCAGTTGAAAGGATGAGATCATGATGACGGCGAAGAGGATAAGCATCTTGGAAGTGCTTGCCATCTCCACACTCAACTTGTGATATCCTAAACGTATTTCCCTGCTTCCTTTGGTTGAAGCTCACAATTTGAGACATGCTAAGGATTGTTTACTCCATTTATAGTCATCCATGGAACTCTCTTCCCTTGTAACGAATAAATGAGAGACACAGACGTCTTTCTTATCTTTGAGGAGGATGTCTTTTCTATCTTCCATGTATCATGAGATGATCGTGGTTTTTCAATAGATGATGAAGCAACTATCTACATAGAATTCACTTACGTCATTCGAAATCTTGTGGCACATGTAAGGTCGTCTTGAGAATTCTTCAAATGGTGAGACATTGCTATAGATAATGAATATAAAAAGGCATAGTTAATGTTGTTCATACTTGTTGATCAATGATGCAACAAACAGTATGAAATGTAAATTAATAAAATAATGTAAATGATGGAACAATTTAAATTTAATTGCCACACATAATTAGACATAAGAGCATGTTTATTGTCAAGGTTTAATTTGAAGGGTATTTGAATTAATTTTTTTGTTTAGGGATGTTATCTTATGTAGTCTTCAGGTTAAGCAATGAATGCAAAAAAATTACTAGAATCTACAAAAACATATATTGGATCACTTTACATGAAATGGTTATAGTGAAAGTGATAGCTCATCTAAGTCATAATCAATGGTTGGGCAATGAATGTCATAATATTACTAAAATATGTAGAACCATATATTGGATCACATTGCAACAAATGGGCACTAATAGTGATAATGACATGCCATCTAAGCCATACTCGATAGTTGGGCAATGAATACATGTGATAATATTGGAACATGCAGAACCATACATTAAATCACTCTGCAGTAAATGGGGATTACTAGAATAAGTGGAACCATATACTAGATCACTCTACAGTAAATAGACATTGATAGCGAAAGTGATAGCTCATCTAAGTCATAATCAGTGGTTGGACAATGTGTTGAATTGATAGCCTAATTGCATCAATCTAAATACAATTTTTATATGGTGACGTGTGAATTCATGTTGAAATCAGTAAGATTTGGGAGAGGTTTTTAGTCCCATATTGGAAGTGGATAAACCTCTTAGTGGGTGTAAAAGGCCTATGCCTCCCATGGCTTATGTAACGTCATAAAATCCAGGCTTCAAGTCATTTTAAAGAGATTTGAGTCAGTTCAAATCCAAACACCCAGTTAGGGTTTGGTGCTGGTGTTAGAACCCTCTTAATTTACCAAAATCACGTATTTCGAGTTAAACCTTATCAAAAGGGTGTCATATGTGGTATCATTGGATTCCTCTCGTAGCAAGCTTTCCTTCGACGCTTGTTTCGCGTGATTCCGAGTTGTATAGTTCAGGTTATGGCTCAAAGAAGTCACCAGGGACCTAAATGCAAGGTGAACCCAACCCTAAGGAAATTTTGGGTATTTCACCCAACTAAACCTGCTCAAAACCACCCTTGATGCCTATTTAAGGACCCCTTGGGTCCTTTGGCTCATCATCCATCTTCAACCCTCTCAAATACAAAAAGAAAGAGAGAAACAAAAAAAAATTTCGCAGGAACCTTCTCATAATTTCCAGAAGTCTGGGCTCCCCACCGCAAAAGTCGTAGGCGAGCGTGAGCACGCGAGCGGGCATGGGTGCGTCAGGCAGCGTGTGCGAGGGCGGTTTAGTCTGACTCTAGACCCCTTCGCGTTGTTTTGATCGGTTTGAGGCCTTCCCGACCTCAGATTTCGACAAATAAGGTACCTTTAGAATCGTATCGACGCATACTACACGTTGGTATTGTGTATTTCCACTTTTGAGTTCATTATACTTATTGAAAAATTAGAAATGTAATTAAGTGTCTCCGACCCAATCGTGGGTTTAATTAAACCAGGTCTTCTTCCCAATGCATGCGCGGATCTCGAGGCAGACATGGAGACTGTTTCCAGGCCTAGTGCTCATGGTTTAGAGTCACCGTGACCCTCCAGTGACCTTAGGTAGACTAGTTTGTCCCTCCTTTCAATCCAGCCGGTCTCTCGGGTAATTGAGAACCCGGCTTGTGTGAGTTTCGTGTATACTGCCTTGATCCGCGTGCGTTCTCCTTTTGCTGAGTTGGAACCCTCAGGTGTTTTCTTGATTTCTGGCACTATGACAAAAAGGGATTTACATGAATAATAATGAATTAGCAAGTATATACACCCTCATTATCGCATGCATGAAACGAAACCCATTTTCCATAAAACAAGTTTTAATGTCTTTAAATCTGTCTAAATAGTATGGAACTTCTGGTAAAGGTTAGATTTCTTGTGAATGAATAAATTAGAAAATAATATGAGAAATTATTAACCCTAGAATTAGTAATACGAAATTACTATGAGGTATTAGAATTTACAAGATAAGGAATACAATTATCTAGAAATGGGATAGATAATACGATGAATATGTTGGGAAAATAAAAGGATTAGATAACTGATTTCAGCCCTGCTACTTGCCAGGATTTCGGCCGTAGCTTTAGGTCTTTTCAGACTGGGTTCAAGGCCTAGTTTAGGGAGTTGCTGGCTGATGATAATATCATCATCAGCCATATATAGCTTTAATTAGTCAGAATTCACTGATAAATGCTCCTACATAATCGCCAGAAGGCCGTAATTCACTGCATATTCATTCTAAGAGATAAACATGAAAGCAGGGGTAAAACTGCAACTTTAACAAAATATCTTAATTGCAGAACAACCAAAGGGTTTCCCAAGAGTTTATTGATGGGAACACCATCATGAGCCCTAATTAACTCATTTTGACCTAGAAAAGAGAACAAAAGCTCCTACATAACTTAATGAAGGGCCTAATTCAAGGAATAACTGTTCTGAGAAGAAAATAAGAAACAAAGGGTAAAACTGTAATTTTACCATTGCAGTACATCAACGGGATTTCTCATGGGCTAAACATAGGTCAATTGGTCTCAACATGATAAAAAGTGAGTTGGTTCAATCAGAAAAGGGTTAATGTGCAATCTGGGAATTAAATGACATCCTGTAATCCTAAAACAAACTCACTTAATTTAACAAGATTCGGGTCTGGATAAAAATCAACTAAACCCTATAAAATTTATGGAAAAATATCTTCTAGGATTTAGAACCTTCAAATTGGCCTTTGGAACCTCTTTTGACCTAAATAAGGGTCCTAGCTAATTATTTGCCCTAATTTAGGTTTTTGGGTAAAATGCCCAGTCAAACAGGGTTAAACCTAAAATCCAACTTCACCATTATATTTTTTAGGTTTAAATTAGGTTTTTACCAAAATTTGGACCTAAGGGGAGGTCACCTTGACCTACTTTGCAAAATAGTCCACCCAATTACTTTTATGCCCCTAGCTTTTGAAAACCATGCAGAGACCCCCTTATCTTCCTAGCCACTCTTTACAATCAGGTCCCTCCGTCATTACAGCGGAGGAATCCTACTCCGGCGAGGATTCAAGAGGGAAATCTCCTTGTTTCCTCAGAGAATCCCTTTCAGATTTGAAAGGGAAATTCTCTGAGGAATTCCCGATAATGTGAACTCAATCATGCGCCCTGATTTGCACCCAATCTCTCGTGCGAATGCACGAGAGATATGGGTATCTCTCGACTTTCCTACTCCGACGAGGAAACCTGTTCTTGGAAGCTTACCTTCTAAGCACAAGGCCCTTTGCCTGTGCCTATAAAAGAAACCCCTAATTCGGCCGCATAATTTCAGCTTGGTTTGGCCGGAGAACACCCTCCAATTCTTCTCTTCTCCTCCGGCCAAACATCCAGCAGGCTCCAACAACATCTCCTCCCTCTTCTCATTGCTCTGCCACAATACCAGTGGCAGAGTCTTCTCCACCTCCGTCGTCCGCGTCGCACCATACCTGTGCACGCGCCAACTACCCCCTTGTCGTCGCCGTCACCCCTCTACTGGACCTTCATCTCCGACGGCGGTAGGTACAAGCCGTCCGCCATCCTCTCTCCTTTCATCCATTAATTAGGTTAAATCTCTTCCCCTCTCTCCTCTCTTTATTTCCCCCTTCTTTATTTCTATTTTCAACCCCTCGACACCGCAGACCACCATCATCGTCTCCACCTTCGATAGACCACCGGTGAGGTGTCTCCGTCACCTCCACACCTCCATCCACCTCGCCAGATTCCTCAGAACCTCCTCCATCATCCACTGATCATCACTCGCCCCTTCATCAGCCGCCAAACCCTCCACAAGCTCCCCCCGACCACACCCATCATCACGGTCACAGACCGACCAAGGCACGCATGCCTAGGCCACCCCACGGCCAACCACCTACCACAACACCTGGCCGTGTCATGGCAAGCTTCCTGTGTGGTTTAATGAGGCCGCAAGGCCGTATTGTTTGAGAGTAGGATCGAGCCTCTGCCGCCATTAGCGTCGGCATGAAGCCTGCTCACAAGCTTCAACCCAGGTGCCACGCTCCAGGTTCCCAGGTCCAGGTGATGCGGAATCACCTCGCGCACACATCCAACCAAGGAGTGGCTTTTAGAGAGTGTCACAGCCACGGAAATTGAGCAGGCATCCTCCTGCGGGCATGCGAAGTCCACCTCGGTAACTTTTGGCACAGGTGAGTGATTTATATTGTTTTTGTGATATCAGCTTATCGCCTCCGATCACGGGGTGAGGTCCCCTCGCCCGATCACCCGCCTCGTTCGCGACCCACGCTACGTGGACCTGGCTTGCCTGACCCGCTTACCCAGCACTCATCGTGTACCACCCACGCTGGTGCACCTGGACCCAGGTGCGCTTGACCCGACCCGAATACCCGATTGGCTCTGGGAGAGCGGACCTAAGAGAGAAAGAGAGAGAGCGTACGTGGGGGGGGGGGTAGGGGTAGGTTTTGTACTTGTGTGCAGGGAAAGAAAGAAGGAAGAGGAGGCTGAAGCTGAAGTAGAAAGCAGAAGCTACAGAGGATGCCAAGGCAGAAAGGAGAAAGAGCCAAAGAGGAAGCTGAGGACAAGGCAAATCTGAAGACCAAGAAGGCAAGAAGGATCAGAAGCTAAAGAAGGAAGGAAAAGGCACTGTCGTAGAGAAGGCTGAATAAGAAAGAGAAAGAAGAAGAATCAGAAGCCAAGGAAGCTAAGGGTCGAGAAAGCTAAGACAGAAATCAAGGAAGAAGATGGAAGGAGAAATCAAGAAGAAAAACCTAAGAAGAAGAAGACAGAAGGCACAGTTGAGGAAAAGGCAAAAGCAAAGCCAAGGAAAAGAAGAAGAAAGAAAGAAAGGCAGAGAAGCCAAGAGAAAGACAAATCAAACACTTTTATCCAATCTTCTCAATTTCTCTTTTATTACTACATTTTAGTATTCATAAACTCCTACTTTATATTTTGAATTAGATTTTGAGTAATTTAAGTGTTCAAATTGCATATATTATTGAGATTAGTATGAATTCCATTTGCTCCCTGTGTTCGACCTCGGACTCAACATTCGAGTAATAAAATTCTTATTTGTTTACAAGGCGATTTCAACTATACTACGACGCATCATTCATCATTAATTTTATAAACCCCGATCTCGTCGTCTAAACATTTTGGTGCAGTGCCGGGGATGACTTTCGTTTCGCTGTGTAAACATTTATTAAAGGTCAAATGGTCATAAATGCCTAATAAGAGGGTTCATGCAAACAAAAACAGATTTTCACACGTTTTGAGAATTAAATAACATGTGAAACCCTAAAAAGTGACCCGCTTAAATAACGAGGTTCCGATTAGGATAAAATTCACCTAAACATTCTAAAAATCATAAAAAAATATTCCCTAAGGTTTGGTATGCTTGATTTGACTATTGGAACCAAATTTGACCTAAAATAGAGTCTCAGACAGAAAGTTACCCTAATTTGAGTTTCTGCATAATTTACCCAGTCAAACTTTGTCAAAACCAAAATTCGACTTCACCATTAGATTCCTTGGGTCCAAATTAGGTTTGTACCAAAATTTGGGCCCAATTTAAGATCATCTTGACCAAGTTTGCATTTTTGTCCTGTCTGACTCTTTTCTCTCACACAAATAACCCTAACTTTCGAAATCCTTGCAGGGACCCCCCTAACTTCTTCACATCCAGGTCCCTGCCGCCATTAGGAATAGCTGCACCTCACTAGCGAGATTTTCTCGCTCGTTTCTCAATCAATCAGTCCCAGATTTGAACCAGAGATTCCTTGAGGAATTCTCTTTCAATCAAACCTGGCCTTGGACCCTAAGTCTTTCCCAATCTTCCATGCGAACACATGGGAGATGTGGGTATCCCACTGTTGAAGCTACGAGTTGCTATTCTTTCATGTTTGATTTTTTTTTGAGAAAACCTGTCGTCATAGTTTGAAGGCGAAGAACTCGTGTTCAATAAATAAAATTTATACCAGAATAGAAATCCCAGGTCGAACTCAGGGAGGCTACGTCGATCTATATTTGCAATTATATTTTCTTAGAATTTTTGCTGTAAAGTGAAGCGATGTAATTACAATGAAGTAATATTAACAATCAAAATAAATGAGAGAGAGAGAGAGAAAACATGCATTCAATAATTCAAAATATTTATACAATAAAACCAAAGAAGAATTACACTAGAAAGAGAGAAATCAGCTGCACTAGAAAGCAGGAAAATTCTACTCTAGAAAGCTGTAAAGAAGAATGGGAGAGAGAAGTTATCCTCCTCAACGATTGCTTGGAGGACGAGCCGGAGGAGACGCCGCTTGGACGAAGGACGGAGCGGGAAGAAGGAGGTCGAAGCAGGAGGAACGAGAACGGGGCAGCACGTCCTCATCGTCGTGGGATCCGCTTCCGAAATGAGAGCGAAAATTTGCCTTTATCTCGCGAGGAGCATCCCGGGTGTGGGACAAGCTTCTCTTGAGCTTTGGAGAGATAAAGGAGAGAAGGAAGGGATCAAGATTTCGTGTGGAGGAGGTCTCCTTTTATAATTGCAAGAAGTGAGGGCAATTTGGTCTTTTTAATCTCAAAACATTAAACAAGGGGTCTTTAGTGACGGATAAAACCGTCGCTAAAGCCCCATTGTGGGCGACGTGCACCGCCCGCTCGCCTCCCGCGCATGCAACGCCTTTCCACGTTCATCAAATCTCGACCATTCGATCGCGAGATCGAACGGCTGAGATTTGATAACCGATGCAACTCATCTGATAGTGCCTCTACGTGAAATCGCGCGTCCACGCAGCGCGGCCCCTGAGCGCACCACGTCTCCGCCCTCGCAACCGCTCATCCAAGATCTGATGGTCCAAATAGCACCATCGCAAGCGCTTCCGTTCAATTGAGGCTCGCGGGGTTTCGAACCTACGCCTCTTGCTCACGATAAGGCTTCCACCCGCTACGCTACGGAGGGGAAATAGGCGCGCAGGTGTTTTAAGGTGCGGCTGCCCATGGTCGTTGTATGGCGATCCAACGACCCAGATCTAACGCGGGGTGGAAGGGTACGGTGGTCTTCAAGATCAGTTGGGCAGGTTTGGGTGGTAGAGATGGCACCACGTGGCACCATCTTGGCCTTCCATCTTCTGGACAATGTAGATGGTGCCACGGTTGTTGGATTGAATCGATTTTCGCACCGTTAGACTATGATCGTCAATCCGAATCCATCCGTGCGGTCGGATTTTTCGTTTGAAGTGTAGATTCATATCATCTTGGCCCTTGATCTTTTAGGATTCCTCGGTCTCTATCTGATGCTACAGGTGTTTGATTAGGGCGATCTTGGAGTTGTTGAACTCCAATCGTCACCATGATCACATCTATATGGTTGGATCTTCGATCTGAGGCCCCGATAATAATTTGCCTTGTCCCTGAACATAAAGGGAGACAATTAAACTCCATTTTATTCAAACTAATCTAAATGCAAGATGATGCATGCTATGTAATATTTATAGTATGCAATGCAATTCTATGCTTAAGAACATGCATAAATAGACATCCTATGTAATGTAAACATGTTTACATCACACCCCCATGCCAATCTTTTGCTAGTTCTTAGCAAAAACTATATGCTATTTATAAAAGAATTAGGTTGGATTATTTGGACATGAGTTATTTTCAATCATTAAGAAAATGTTTACTTAGGATCTGAGCTTTCAAAGACACAACAGTGCCCAAGTATCTGCCAAAATGCAGACCACCTCAAGCCCTCGCCTTATTCAAAGAAAATTTTCTTTTTCTCTTTTTCCTCTTTTTTAATTTTTTTGGATTTTCAAGTTTTAGGGTTTAAGAGTGACTTTCTACGACCATTCAACTCATCCAAGATTTGATGAGAACCCTAAGTTCTAAGCATCTTATTGTGAATGTGATAGACTCGTTGATCGGCAGTTAAAACGGACTGCGGGTTTCTACGCCTCTAGGTGACCTTAAAAAGAGAATTCTGCCTAAAGGTGTATCTTTACAACTGGTAGCTTTCTCTCTACTTTTATTTTTACAGGGTCAACACAAGGGTGAATCCAATGTATATCTCCCCGGTTTATTCTACTTCTCTGCTTCTTCCTAAGTGTTTTAGGAATTTTCAGTGCATTTATTGAGCTGGGCTCTGGACAACCGGTTGATGAGCTATTACCACCAACAACTTGCCAGGCATACTTATGCAGCGAAGTGTGGTTTATTTGTTTTGTTTTCTTTTCTTTTCTCCTTTTCTTTTCTCTCTTTTTTTCTTTTTTAAGTAGGTGGCTTCCCTAGTCTAAGATTTACCTAAAGGTAGCAAAAAGAGAATGGTCCCGTGACTGGGCTCTGGATAACCTACCTATGGGCTGTTACCCACGATAACTTGCCAGCCATATCACCCTAGAAGGTTCATTAGCTAACCAATTTTCGTTAAAATCGCTGAACAACGAGTCAGTGTAAAGAAAGTGTGTAGATGCTTAAAACTCAAAGTTCCCTCAAATCAGAGGGCGGGTCGATAAGTCGTGTATTTATCACCCAAACTTATTTACTTCAATTACAATAGAATTAAGATTGGTAAGGACTCGAAAAATAAATCCACATTTTAGTAGATACACGGGCTGATTAAGTCCAAAGACCTGAACGATCTTTGTGTTCAGATCCTAATGTAATATTTCCTAAGATTGAAAAGTCCTAATGTCCAACTATTCCTTCCTAATTCATTTTTTCTTAATGTATAAATAAGAAGAGAAAAATAATTTACATGAGTTTCACAAAGCCGACCAAATGATTAAAAAATGAATCCACCCCCCCATGCCTAGTTGATGCAATGTCCACATTGAGAAAGAGACATGAAAGAAAGGGTAGAGTATGAAAGATGTCACCTGAATATGAAGTTCATGTCAGCTTTGTGTCATATGTGCAACTGTTGATTTTAATGACGTCAGCTAGGCGAAGTCCAGCCAAAGGAGTCAAAGAATGGTTAGAGTAACTGTGTCTAAGACGGGTTCTGGAAGAGTATAGTCAATAACAGGCTTCAGACGTTGACCGTTGACTTTAAATGTATTACCCGTCTTTGGGTCAGAAATTTGAACGGCTCCATTTGGAAAAATCTGGTCAATTATGAATGGGCCATTCCATTTAGATCTAAGTTTGCCAAGAAAGAGCTTAAGTCTAGAATTGAATAACCAGACTTTCTAGTTCAGCTCAAAGCTCTTATGGGCAATCAATTGATCATGTAGAGCTTTGGTCCAAGCCTTGAAGATCTTGGCATTCTCGTATGCATCATTTCTTAGCTCTTCCAACTCAGATAGTTGGAGTTTCCTGATCTTCCCAGCTAAATTCAGATCTAAATTGCATTGTTTGATCGCCCAAAATGCCTTGTGTTAAATCTCTACGGGTAGACGACACACCTTCCATACACCAAACGAAATGGGGACATGCCGATGGCATTTTATACGCCGTACGGTAGGCCCAAAGAGCGTCCTCAAGCTTTTGAGTCCAGTCCTTGTGATCAAGCCTAACCATTTTCTGCAGAATGTTCTTGATCTCCCGATTGGAGATCTTGGCTTGTCCATTTGTCTGGGGATGGTAAGGTATGGAAATTCAGTGATTAACCCTGTAGTTGGCCAACAAATTCCGGAATTGGACATTAGTAAAATGAGTGCCACCATCACTGATGATGGCCCTCGAAATCCTGAACCTGCTGAAGATATTTTTCTTGACAAAATCGATGACCACCTTGTGGTCATTGGTTCAGGTGCGAATCACCTCAATCCATTTGGACACATAATCAACAGCAACAAGAATGTATTGATGTCCAAATGAAGGCAGAAAGGGTCCCATGAAATCGATGCCCCAAACATCGAAAATTTCGATAGGAAGAATTGGGTTTAGGGGCATCATATCTCTCTTAGTTATGCTCCCGAGTGCCTGACATCGAGAACATGACCTTGAGAAATCCTGGGCATCCTTAAATAAAGACGACCAATAGAAGCTAGATTGCAAGATTTTTGCAGCCGTCTTTTTCCTAGAGAAATGTCCACCACACGCAGATGCATGGTAGAACTCGAGTACACTGCTGAATTCATTCTCCGATACACATCGGCGAATAATCTGATCAGAGCTGGTACAATACAGTTCAGGGTCCTCCCAGAAGTAGTGTTTGGCCTCAGATTTGAGTCTATCCCGTTGTTGCTTGGTCCAATCCTGAGGGATTTAACCAACGGCCAAATAGTTAACAATGTTAGCAAACTGCGGGGTGTGGACACTTGAAACTGTAAGAATAGCTTCGTCTGGAAAAGTGTCAGCAATCGGAATGTCCAAACGAGAAGAATCACCTAGGAGTCTCGACAAATGATCTGCCACCACATTTTGTACCCTAGTTTTGTCCTTAATTTCAAGATCAAATTCTTGAAGCAAAAGAATCCAACGAAGAAGTTGGGGTTTAGCATCCTTTTTGGCCAAGAGATTTCTCAAGGCCAAGTGGTCAGTATAGATGATAACATGAGACCCTAAGAGATAAGCCCTGAATTTTTCCAAAGCGAGCACTATAGCTAGTAATTCCTTTTCAGTAACAGTATAATTTCCCTAGGCTTCATCCAGAGTTTTACTAGCGTAGTAGATGACAGAGGGTTTTCTATCAATTTTCTGACCCAAGACAGCCCCGACTGCGTAATCAGAAGCATCGATCATGATCTCAAAAGGGGCTGTCCAAATTGGTGGTTGCAATACTGGAGCACAGGTGACTGCCGTTTTCAGGAAATCAAATGCCTTTCGGCATGATTCGTCGAAAACAAACGGCGTTTCTTTGGCAAGAAGATTGCTCAGGGGACGAGCAACCTTCGAGAAATCCTTGATGAATCTTCGATAGAATCCCACATGGCCAAGAAATGATCGAATTTGTTTAACAGATGTGGGAGGAGGAAGTTTAGCGATAACATCAACCTTAGCTTTATCCACTTCGATTCCCCATTCAGAGATTACATGACCCAAAACAATGCCTTCTTGGGTCATGAAATGACTCTTTTCCCAGCTAAGGACCAATCGTGTTTTGATACATCACTTAAGAATCATTTCCAGATTAGCCAAACAAGAGTCAAACAATTCTCCGAAAATAGAGAAATCGTCCATGAAAACTTCCATAAACTCTCCCACCATGTCAGAGAATATGGCTAACATACACCTTTGAAAAGTCGAAGATGCATTGCATAAACCGAAAAGCATCCTATAGAAAGCAAAGGTTCCGTAGGGACTGGTGAAAGTAGTTTTTCCTAATCCTCGAGATGGATAGGGACTTGGTTGTATCTCGAGTAGCCATCAAGAAAACAGAAGTACTTCTGCCCGGCTAGTCTTTCCAGGATTTGATCGATGAAAGGCAGAGGAAAATGATCCTTTTTAGTGGCTATGTTCAGCTTCCTGTAATCAATACAAACCCTCCAAGAGGAAGTTGAACGAGTTGTGATAGATTCTCCCCTCTCGTTAGTCACAACGGTAATCTCGACTTTCTTTGGAACAATCTACACTGGACTTACCCAGGAACTATCAGAGATTGGATAAATAATTCCTGCATCGAGCCACTTGATGATTTCCTTTTTGTCCACTTCTCGCATATTTGGATTTAATCTCCTCTGCATCTGGCGAGAAGGGCGAGATCCATCTTCCAAGAATATTCTATGATTGCAGTAAGATGGCTCGATCCCCCTGAGGTCATGGATGGTCCAACCAATTGCCTCCTTGTGTTCCTTCAGGACCTTGATCAATTTAATCTCTTATTCCTTTGTTAATTTAGCATTGATAATCACAGGGAGCGTCTTCTGAGGTCCTAAAAATTGATATTTCAAATTCTCAGTCAATGGTTTCAGTTCAAGGGGCGAGTTGATGATTGATGGTAAGGAAGATGCTGAAGACTCAACAAGTGGAAGAGGTTGTGAGTGAACAAAATCAATAACCTCTTCAGAAGATGGCAGGTCTGCCATAGAGGGTTGCGGGTTGAATTCATCATCAAAGGAGGATCTTTCAATTGAAGAAACCATCAAACAAGTTTCAATATTTTCATTATCCTCCTCAAGTTCTTCAATAAATCCACAATCCTCAAATTTATTGATAGCCTTAAAAATATCCAATTTCATTCGTTGATCCCCAAAGGCGATTTCCATGCTACCGCTTTCACAATTAATGTTGGCCTTAGCGATGGCTGATATAGACACATCTATCTAGGTTAAAATGCCTATTCATGCATGTTCCTAGGCTTAGATTTGTATTTCATGTTATAAATATTGCATAACATGCATCATTGTGCATTTAGAATAGTTGTATATATTTTCGGTTAATTAGGTTCTTTTTATGTTCAGGAGCGGAGAGGATTTACTTTAGAGCCTCAGATGGACGATCAGACCATACAGATCTGATTAATACGATGATCGGAGTCTAACGCCTCTGAAATCGTCCAGATCGAAGTCCCATAGCATCACATGAAGCCCGAGGAAGATCAACGGTCAGGGGCAATGCGACATCCATGTGGGTTTTGAATGGAAAATCCGACCGTACAGATGGACCCGGAGCGACGATTGCAGTCTGGCATTGCAGGAATCATCCCAATCTGAGCACCGTGGCACCCTCTACAAAAGAAAGAAGAATGGACGGCCCAGGTGGCACCATCCAGGCCGCCCAACGCCGGCCAGTAGCAGCAGCGCACGTGCACAGCCGTAGCCCGCGTACGCGCAAGGCGCGTGATGCATGCCAGCGAAGCGCGCTAGCAGGGCGGGTGCCAGCGGGGTGGGTGCGGATCTTCAGCGACGCTAATGGTCAGCGCACGCTAGCAAGTGGATTTGAAGGGCGGATCTTCAGCGACAGCTGCAGTGACGTTTATGGACGTCAGTAATGACCCATAAGTGAATTTGTTCTTCCTCCACTATAAAAGGACCTACCCACCACCATTCCAAACCATCTCTTTCTTTCTTCCTCTCACCACCTCCAAGGCTCTAGAGAGAGCTTGTCGCAAGCCTGAGATGCTCCTCTAGAGTAGAAAATCAAATAGTTTTCCATCCTCTCACCCCCCTTCGTGGAGCATCCCGTGGCCGTCCTCTCACCACCCTTCGGGAAGAAGATCCTTGCCGCAACGTCATCTTGCCCGATCCTCTATCCTCCGGCTCCATCCTCCTTCGTCCCGCTCCTCACCACCTTCCTGCAGGCGATGTCAGAGCGAGTCGCCCTCCTAGCAACCGTCTAGGGGGATTTCTCTCACCTTATTCTATCTTTTTATGCTTTCATAGTGTAGATTTTTCCTGCTTTCGTAGTGTAACAAACAATTCTTGATGAATAGATGATTGTTTCTCTCTCTCTCTCTCCCTCTCTCTTTTTTATATTTGCAAGTAGATTAGCTAGATAAGCATTTGTCGATCTGATCTCTTGCTTCCTAAAAATACCCAAAAAATTAGAAAAGATAAAAACGACAAAAAACAAATAAAATCGAAGCGCGGTTTTCAATTAAGTAAACGTCACCTCCCTGTGTTCGACCCGGGATTCCCTTGGAGTTTCGGTATAAATTTTATCTGATCGACGTGTTTTGCAACTACGACGACGGGTTACTTGTAACCCCGATTTCTAACAAGAGAAACACGCGCGACCATTTTGGCGCCGTTGCTGGGGAGGCAACGGAATTTACTTTATTGCTTATTGTGCTTCTTTACATTTACATAGCATTAACCCTACTTGTCTTTGATCTACTATCTTGCAGGTACCCTAGTATGGAGATCCAAGTGTGGTAGACCGGAGTAAAGTGCGGGTAGAGTGTTTTGTAAGTATCCCCCACACCACCCCCACCTTAGTTTTCATTTCATAACCTAATAACTCAAACCCAAATCAACTTAGGTGCTTTTTATAACCCCTAGGATAGATTTGGTTGTTTGTTTGCCACCTCCACTCACCTCGCCATCCACATAAATAAAAAAAAAGTGTTATCTGATTGTGAGATTTTCTGAAAGCTACACACTTAACACCCACAACTTCTTATCCTAAGGTGCACAATCACTTTGATTCTACCACTTAACCGGGATTTGACCTGTGGACCCAGTACACTTCAACTAAATACACATAAGTGAGTAGAAATCTGAATAGGTTAAGCATTCTTGTGTGCCTTAACTAAGTGGTGCAAGAGGCCAATTGATTGAGCTGTTTGGGCTGCACCACTCAATCTAAAACTGATCGATCAAGTAGCTTGCCACTTAAGGTTGATTCTTAGGGCCGAACCAGGCAATCCACATTATTTTTTATTTTTAAAGGAACATGTCATCACCCGTGCTTTCAAAACTTGAAGTGTTTTACTAAACCTTGATTGAACCAACCTAAGAATTAAACCCTAAAAGCTACTAAACAAGGTTGAACCCTAAAAGACACATCATCAAATAACCTTGTTTGAGAATCCTGGTTGTGTATGCACACACATTTTAACTGATCATTAGGGGCACAACCCATCTAAAAGGTCCATCACATTCCTGAAGTACCATTGTCCCAAGCCTAACTAAAATTGATTAGACGTTAGCCTTAAGGACTGGTTCGCTCGTCGGGATCCAGATTGAGATTAGTCACGATTAACCTACTTATACTAGTCAATCTGATGTCTAGCTAGGGGAGTAGCGTCAAACGACCGCGGCTGGGGGGTACACTAGGAACCGAAGGCACAAGCCAAAGGAAGAACCTTCTCCCCAGTCCCTCCTTCTAACTGGTTGGATTTCCTGGACATAAGTAGAGTAAATCGTCCATAATCTTAGGACGGATTTTGAGAGTCTGTAGACCTTTAGGCTACCCAACCTAAGGACAGGCTTGTATTTTTGTATTGCAGGGCTCCTTTCTCTTCTGATTTCCCTCCTTACTTCACCATGTACCCTTCCACATCCTACACACATTTCACATCCTATCCTCCTACCACCACTTATCCCCAAGATGATTACTATCCTGACTTGACTTGTAATTACCCATCCACTAGCCAGGATGACTTTGATTGGGGGTATGAATCCGAACCTCAGTGTCCAGGGCCTAACCCTGGACAACAAGACTATGATTATTATCCTTCCTAGAGCAATAATGATTATGGATCTCCATCCTTTGATGACCAAACCAACTTGATCTACAATCAGGAAGGATATCATGATTATAACACCTACCCTCCCCAGTATTCCACTGAATATAGGTCGCCACCATCCTTTGAACAACCTAGAATGACCTACTTTTAGGGAGGGACCTGAGAACCTCGACATCTTGACTCCCCTAGATTTAACATGAACCCACCCAAACCTGAATCGAACCAGTCGGTTCAGGTGAACCAGATCCAGGATAGGGTGTTAGTTAATTTGAGGAACACTATACAATCTTTAGAAGCTCAGCCAACACCATGCACTGAAGCACTAGAGCCTATGATCAAAATGATTGATGAACTTAATAGTTCTCTATTGGATTTGCTCCAAAGTGTTAGGGATAGGGACTTGGGTGAGTTTCTTCTTGGGAAATTGTCGAGGTTGAGGATGAAATTTGTGGTTGCACTAGTCAAATCTTGGGATGATTCTCAAGATGAACCCCCTTCAGGAGAGCCAATGTCTAAACCCGCTCAGGCGCCTGTCGGGGGGGATACATTTTCTAAGACTAGGGATGACCAGGATGGGCTAGAGCAACCATTTGAGGATGAACCAATTGATTCACCCGAGATCCCCGAGCCAGGGAGCGAGAAAAAATGTCTCCATCGACCATGAAATGACATATGATTTTGAGACATATATAAATGAGGATCATGGATTCTTTGACTCTGAGGGTGAAGAATCTTTTGGTGAAGTCTCACTTGAACTTAAGGAAGAGGATTTTAGTGAGACAAATGGGCTTGAGGAATCTGACAAACCAGTTGATAGCCCAATTATTGAAGATTTGGATTTGGTTGGGGCTAACTTGGAGGATTTGAATCCTCATTTACTAGAAGATTCAATCAATAGCCCCATTCCTCAACCACACCCCAAAGGGATTGATTTTGATTTGGAAATCATTGTACCCAAGTCAATCTTGAGTCAGCCACGATTTCTGGACTTGGGAGAATCTTATGGGGTGAATGATATGCTAGAGGTCCCGAAACCTGAGCACCTGATGTTGGAGGATAGAATTGCTGAAATAAAAATTTGGGAGGCTAATTCTGAGGGAAGTTTGATTTTGGATCTAAGGGTACCTATTGACCTAAAACCACCTACTTTCTACCAGGACTCTTACGATATCTTTCACGTGCAACCCAAGCTCGAACTAACTGATTATTTTTCTGAGCTAGATGTTAAGTGGACAACCGCACCTATTGAACCATCTTTACCCATTGTCCGACACTTTCAACTTAGGTTGCACACCCCAACACCACAGGCCTAGCCCCACAAGCTTAACCTTCAATTCTGGGTGATTGTCATCGAGAACCTGAGAACCACTCGACCCTTGGGCATGGGTCTGCACCATAATCTCATCCACGTCTGTGGACATCTTCTGCTGGTGGGTTTCAGGATTAATATTTTGATTTTAATTCTGAACCGCACTTGTGAATTCTCAATCTCTTCTTTGTATGTATGCTATGCCTAGCTGAAGGCATTAAACTTAGCACATGTGTATACACTCTTCTCTTTGCGGAGCTAACCGGATTTTCACGACACTCAGGTGATATTCTGTTTACTCTACCCTTTTCATATCTTTATTTTTACAATGAGGACATTGCATCATTTAGGCATGGGGGGCGGATAATCAATTCCTGAAATCATTATGTTAACTTCGTAGAATTTCTTTTAGTTTCTTATAAAGAAAAAAAATTGAAAATTCAAAAAGATAAAAAAAAAGAAATTAGGAAAAGAGAACTAAGGCATTTGGGAGTTATTAACTTTAGGAAATGATACGATAGGACCTAAACACTTAGACTCTTCAGGTTTTCAGCTTAATTAGCCTGGATGTCCACTCGAATGTGGACTTAGTCTCGAGTCCTCACCAATTAAAATTTATTTTAATTTGGTAAATAAATTGGGATGATAAATATATGACTTATCAACCGCCCTCTGATTTGGGGGGATTTTAAGGCTAAGCATCTACACACTATTCACACTACTCACTTTTCGGTGATTTTTACGAAAATTGGGTAGCTAATGGACCGACTTGGGTGGTATGGCTGGCAAGTTGTCGGTGGTAATAACTCATCGGCTGGTTGTTCAGAGCCTAGCCACAAGACCATTTTCATTGTACTGCCTTTAGGTAAATCTTAGATCAGGGAAGCCACCTACTTAGAAAAGAAGAAAAAAAAAGAAAAAGAAACACCCAAAAAGAAAAAAATAGAAAAAGGAGAAAATAAAAAAAGAAAATAATAAAGCCACACTTCACCGCACGAGTATGGCTGGCAAGTGGTCGTGGGTAACAGCTCATTGGCCGGTTGTCCAAAGCCTAGCTTATAAAAATGCACAATAATTCCCAAAACACATAGGGAAGAAGCAGGGAAGTAGAATAAACTGAGGAGATATAAACTAGGTTCGCCCTTGTGTTGACCCCATAAATAAAAGAAGTAGGAAGAAAGCAACCGATCGAAAAGATAACCTTTAGGCAAGGTCACCTAGGGTCGTAGAAATCCGAAGTTCGTCTTAACGGCCGTTTTGTGAGTCTATCACTTTTTCACAAAGATGCTTAGTACTTAGAGTCCTTTTCGAGTCTTGGGTGGGTTGGGTAGCCGTAAAAAGTTATCCTCTAACTCTCAAACTCCAAAAGTACAAAAAAATTAGAAAAGAAGAAAAATAAAAAAATGTATCTTCCCTTTTCAAATAAGGCAAGGACTTGGGCGGTCTGCATTCTGGCAGACACCCGGGTACTGTTGAGTCTTCGTAGTTTAGGACCTTAGTTGAAATTTTCTATTGTTAGTAAACGACTTAGGCCTAAGCAATCTAATCCTAATTTTGATTTTATACATAGCATGTAGTTTAATTTTGCTAGGGACTAGCAAAAGATAGGCATGGGGGTATGTTGAACGAGAATCTACGCTAACGTGTTTGGTTTTGGAAAAACCTATCGTTGTAGTTCGAAAGCGAAGAATTCGTGTTCAACAAATAAAATTTATACCGAAATAAGAATTCCGGGTCGAACACAGGGAGGCGAACGTTTGATTTAAAAACTTCGCGTTTCTTTTTATTTTGTCACGAAGAAATTCAATTTAAACTATCTAAGTATCTACAACAAATAAAAGAGAGAGAGGGAGTAAGAGAGAGAGAGAAAGAATACTATACATGGAATTCAAAATGAGATGTAGAATAGACAAGGAATTTATCATAAAAGAGTTCGTTTGTTACAACTACAAAACATAAAACAATTATTCTAGAAAGCATTAAAAGAATGGAGGGAGAAATGTCCTCCTCGACGATCGCTCGGAGGACGAATAGACTACTCTAGAAAGCAGTAAATCTATACTAGAAAGCAGTAAAAAGAATAGGGAGAGAGAAATCCTCCTCGACGGTCGCTTGGAGGACGAGCCGGACGGGACGACGCCTGGACGAAGGAGAACGAAGCGGGACGAAGGAGGACGAAGCAGAAGAACGGGAACGAAGCTGCACGCCGTCGTCGTCGCGGGATCCACTTCCGAAGGGGGACGAAAATTTGGACTTTATCTCGCGAGAAGCATCCCGGGTGTGGGACAAGCTTCTCTTGAGCTTTGGAGAGGTAGAGAGGAGAAGGAAGGGATGAAAATTTCGTATGGAGGGGGTCTCCTTTTATAGTTGCAAGGAGTGGGGGCAAAATGGACATTACATCTTCAAAATAATAAATAAGGGGTCTTTAGTGACGGATAAAACCGTCGCTAAAGCCCCGCCGTCGCCGCCGCGCCCACGCGCGCCCGCTCGGCTGGCCTGCGCGCGTAACGCATACGCACGTCCGCGTCGTCTCAGCCGTCCGATCGCGAGATCGGACGGCTTAGAACGCGTCCGCGCCCGCTGCGTAGCGCGCCCGCCCGCGTGCGATCGCGCGCCCACCAGAGCGCCCAATTGCGCGTCGGCGCTATCGGGCGCGCGCGGCCGTTGGATCTTCATCTGACGCTCGTGCGCGCCCGCTCGCCCGCGCCTTCGACCCCCTCACCGCGGCTCGAACCCGCGACCTCCGCTTCGCCCGCAGCTGCGTCGCCGCTGCGCTACGCGGGCGAAATGGTCGCGCGGACGTTTTTAAACGCGAGCGACCGCAGCCGTTGGATCGAGATCCAACGGCGGAGAGGAGACGGTGCACGGTCTTCACAGGACTCCTGCGGCCGATTGGGAGGCTGGGATGGCGCCACGCGGCGCTATCTTGGCCGTCCATCTTCTGGAAGTTGTAGATGGTGCCACGGATGTCGGATTGACTCGATTTTTGTGTCGTTTGGCTGCGATCGTCGATCCGAATTCATCCGTGTGGTCAGATTTTCCATCTGAAGTGCGGATTTACACCATCCTGGCCCTTGATCTTCTAGGGTTCCCCGGTCTCTATCTGATGCTACAGATGCCTGATTAGGGCGATCTTGGAGTCGTTGAACTCCAATCGTCGCCCTGATCATATCCATACGGTTGGATCTTTGATCCGAGGCCCCGATAAAATATTTGCCCTGTCCAAGCACATAAAAGGAGACAATTAACCTCAATTTTATTCAAACTACTCTAAATGCAAGATGATGCATGTAATGCAATATTTATATCATGAAATGCAATCCTATGCTTAAGAACATGCATAAATAGACATTTTAAGTAGTGTAAATGTGTTTACATCAGGGTATGATATAGACACATCTATCTAGGTTAAAATGCCTATTCATGTATGTTCCTAGGCTTAGATTTGCATTTCATGTTATAAATATTGCATAATATGCATCATTGTGCATTTAGAGTAGTTGTATATATTTTGGGTTAATTAGGTTCTTTTTATGGTCAGGAGAGGAGATGATTTATTTCAGGGCCTCGGATGGACGATCAGACCATACGGATACGATTAATACGATGATCGAAGTCTAACGCCTCTGAAATCGTCCAGATTGGAGTCCTATGGCATCACATGAAGCCTGAGGAAGATCAATGGTCAGGGGGGCAATGCGACATCCATATGGGTTTTGGATGAAAAATCTGACCGTACGGATGGATCCGGAGCGACGATCGCAGTCCGACATCACGGGAATCATCCCGATCTGAGCACTGTGGCACCCTCTACAAAAGAAAGAAGAATGGATGGCCTAGGTGGCGCCATGTGGTGCCATCCAGGCCGCCCAATGCCGGCCAGCAGCAGCAGCGAACACGCACAACCGCAGCCACGCGCAGTAGCAACGCAGGGCATGTCGCCTGCGCGTGCAAGGCACATGATGTGCGCCAGCGGGGCGGGTGCCAGCAGGACGGGCGCGGATCTTCAGCAACGCCCCTTAAGTGACGCTTGTAGCTGTCACTAATGGTCAGCACACACCTCTTCAGCGACAACTGCAGCGACGTTTATGAATGTCAGTAATGACCCAGAAGCGAATTTGTTCTTCCTTCTCCACTATAAAAGGACCTACCCACCACCATTCCAAACCATCTCTTCCTTTCTTCCTCTCACCACCTCCAAGGCTCTAGAGAGAGCTTGTCCCAAGCCCGGGATGCTCCTCTAGAGTAGAAAATCAAATAGTTTTCTGTCCTCTCACCCCCCTTCGTGGAGCATCCCGTGGCCGTCCTCTCACAGCCTTTCGGGAAGAAGATCCTCGCCGCGACGTCGTCCTGCCCCATCCTCTGTCCTCTGGCTCCGTCCTCCTTTGTCTCGCTCCTCATCACCTTCCTCCAAGCGATGTTGGAGCGAGTCGTCCTCCGAGCAACCTTCGAGGGGGATTTCTCTCACCTCATTCTATCTTTTTATGCTTTCATAGTGTAGATTTTTCCTACTTTTGTAGTGTAACAAACAATTCTTGATGAATAGATGATTGTTTCTCTCTCTCTCCCCCTCTCTCTTTTTTATATTTGCAAGTAGATTAGCTAGATAAGCATTTGTCGATCTGATCTCTTGATTCCTAAAAATACCAAAAAAATTAGAAAAGATAAAAACAACCAAAAACAAATAAAATCGAAGCGCAGTTTTCAATTAAAGTAAACGTCGCCTCCCTGTGTTCGACCCAGGACTCCCTTGGAGTTTCGGTATAAATTTTATCTGATCGACGTGTTTTGCAACTACGACGACGGGTTACTTGTAACCCCGATTTCTAACTCGCAAAACACCCCTGACTAGTAGCCAGGAACGAATGCCCCAGAATGATGGGCGTGTTTCTCAGATTTTCAGGTACATCCATGTCAAGGATAAGGAAATCTACAGGAAAATAAAAATCCTTGACCTTAACTATAACATCTTCAATAACGCCTCGCAAATTTATGACCGAGCGGTCTGCTAACTGTAGTGTCACTAAAGTTGGCTGAAGTTCACCTAATCTAAACTTCTCGCAAAGAGGAGTTAGAATTAGGTTGATGGATGCACCCAGATCCAAAAGTGCTCTATCAAATGTGTAATTTCCGATGACACAAGAAATCAACGGAGCACCTGGATCTTTCTTTTTTCTAGGAAAGTGGTGCTAGATAACAGAACTAGCCTGCTCGGAGAGTACCACCTTCCTTGGAATAGATTCTCACGACTTACACTTTTGTGTACATAAATCCTTTAAAAATCTTGCATAAGCCAGTATGTGCTTGATAGCAACGAGGAACGGGATATTGATCTCAACATTCTTAAATAGATTCAGAAGCTCCTCATTGCTATCAACAGACTTCTTCTTTGATTTGATCAAGGCTTCAGGAAAAGGAACATGAGTCAAATATTTGGAATTAGGTTCCTGAGCCTTGATTTCTTCTCCAGAATTCTCCTCTCTCTCCTCAGGTTCTTCAGGATTCTGTAGATCAGAATAGTGTGGTTGAGGATCCTAAGTCTGCTTACCATTCCTCAAGGTGACAGAATTTGCAAATGCATAAGAGTTTGGGTCTTGGGGAGGGTTAGGAAAGATTGGAGGGGCTTGATTAGTCAAGAATTGTTGATTTGCAGAAGAAGAAGAAGAGGAGGGCCCCGGATCAACCACCTGAGCATGTGCGTGTGGGTCCCTCTGATTTCTGTACCCATGGGTTTGGTTGCCTGGATTCAGAATATTTCGCTGGTTGGGTACAGGTTGGGATAGTAGAGATCTGGGTTGACGAGAGTTAGCAATGAGCCCAGTCTGTAAGTTGTCCAGCGATGTTTTCATTTGCTGCATGAGCTGGAGCATAGATCCTTGCATCTCTACCATTTGTCGGTTCAAATAAGCCTGCCTTGCGGGTTGAGGGGCATTCCAAGCTGGCTGATTGACCTGATTTGGAGGCAACTGAGTATATACATGACCTTGACCCATTGGTCTTTGTGAAGCATAGTTGCCGAGTCAAAATTGGGTCTGTTGCCCCATATTTTTCCAAGAGAAGTTAGGGTGGTTTCTCTAACTCGGATTATAAGCATTAGAGTAGGGGTTGGATCTAACATTCTCTTGTACAGCACAGACATCCTCATAGGGTGAGGATGGAGAGAAAGAAAGGGAAGGATCAGAAAAACCGGGATCAAAATTCCCCAGTTTGGAACCCATGGTGTTCCAAAAAATGTTGACTCACAGGTTGAGCCGCATCGAGTTGATTCAAGAACTCCCGTCTAGAAGGAGCTCGTGCAGAACGGAATCTCAAATTTTTGGACTGAGTGGATCGAGAGTTGTTCATAGAATATCCAGCCATCCACTCTTCCATTTTCTTAGCAACCAAGTCCACCTTGTCAAGTTTGTTACAAATCAATTCCATATCAAATAAATGAGAGTCATGGACTTCATTGACATTTGATCTGGGCTGCTGGGACCGGTTAAATGCATCCATGGAGGCATAATTGATTGAATTCTCACTCATTTCCTCAAATAAATCATGTGCACTATCTGCATCTTTATTGAGGAAATTGCCTCCGCAAAAAGCATCCACATAATTTCTGAGTTGCTCAGTCAACCCATGATAGAAGATACCTCCGCAATAGGTCCTGGAATTGCTCCTAGGCCACATGAAACTGCTCCCCTGGCTACTGGGTAAAGGTAGTGATTGCCCGTCTCAAGGCATTGGTACGTCCGACTGGGAAGAATTTCTTCAGAAAGGTCAATTTTAACTCATTCCAAGTTGCAATTGGTCTTTCTATTGTCCTGTACCAATGTGCGGCCTTATCCCTAAGAGAGTGGGGGAAGAGCCTCATGATCATTTGCTCCTCGTTTACGTTTCGTGCCTTGGTGGTCTGGACCAAAGTGGTCAAGTCCTCCAAGTGCTGAAATGGATCTTCGAAGCCAAGCCCATGATAATGTTTAATCAGGATTAACACTTGAAGCTTGATTTCTACGTCACCGGCTGGAATCTGGACGCCGGGACGTTCCCCGTAATTTGAAGGATCATAAAAATCCTTCAAGGGCTGAGCGCCCTGCATTCTCTGGAACCATTACTGCATTCTCTACATTTGTTCCAGCTGCCTTCAGAATTCTTCCTGTGGATCTCCAGGCAGAGGAGGTTGTTGGTCGGCCATGGGATCAATTTGACCAAAATCCAATTTGCACCTCCTAGAATACTCTAGTGTTCCTTCCAATTGGGGATTCAATGATCATCTTCCCAGCATAAATTAGGAGAAGGTCGGAAGGACTGGGGATAGGAACCCTGCAGCACAACAAAATAAGGCTGTCCTTAAGTGAGATAGCCTAAGGATCTACTGACTCCCAAAACCTGCCTTAAGATTGTAAATGATTTACTCTACTTGCGTTTACTCAATCCAACCACTTAGGAGGGACTGGGGAGAAGGTTCTTCCTTCGACTTTCGCCTCCAGTTCCTAGTGTACCCCCAACCGCGGTCGTTTGACGCTACTCCCCTAGCTAGACATCAGATTAATCAATACAAGTAGGTTAATCAAAGACAATCTTAGACTAGGCCCTGAAGAGCAAATCAGACCTTAAGGCCAACGTCTACTCAATTTTATTAAGGCCTGGGATTGTGGTGCTTATGGAATGTGATGGGCCCTTAAAATGTGTTGTGCCCTTAATGATTGATTGAGAATTCTGTAAGTGCGTGCACAACTAGGGTTTTCAAGCAAGATTATTTGTGATGCGTGGATTTTAATGTTCAAATTTTGCTTAAGTAGCTTTTAGAGTTTCAAATTTGGTTGATTGAAATCAAGTTTCAAGGCAAATCAAGTTGTCAAACACGGGTGAAGATTGCTTTCCTTTAAAACTAGAAAGAAAGTGGAGTACCTAGAATAGACCTAAATTGAAAACCCTAAGGAGGAGCTACTTGATGAGTTTGATTTTAAGTAGAGTGGTGCAGCCCAAACAACTCAAACAACTGGCCACAAATGCACCACTAAGTTAGGCACACAAAGATGGTTAACCTAGAATGATATCTACTCTTTTATGTGTTGCTTTGTGTGTACCGATTCCACAGATCAGAACCCGGTTGAGTATAAACAAATCAATTAGGTTAAGTGCCTTGAATGTGGGTGTATGTTGTGTGTCTGTTGAAAATTACCTCACAAGATTATCTTTTTGTTGTTATTTTTTATAGATGAGGGTGGAATGAATGTAAGTGAGAATCCAAACAATCAAACTATTCCTAGGATTTATACAAAAACCTAGGTTAATTGGAATTTGGATTTAATGTGACAAATGAAATCTATAGAGGGGGGAAGAATGGGGAGCACTTACAGTTGTCTTCAACTGCACTTTACTCCGATCTACCGCTTGATGATTCCCTGATGGAGGTCTCTGCAAAACAATAGACACAAGAGAGAGCAAGTTAGAAAATAACAAAGTGCGTGAAATGCGAAAAGAAGATCGGAAATCGTTGCCTCCCCGGCAACGACGCCAAAATGTTAAAGCTATGAGTTGCTACGCTTTCGTGTTTGGTTTTTTTTTAGAAAACCTGTCATCATAGTTTGAAGGCGAAGAGCTCGTGTTCAACAAATAAAATTTATACCGGAATAGAAATCTCGGGTCGAACTCAGGGAGGCTACGTCGATCTATATTCGCAATTATATTTTTTTAGAATTTTTGTTGAAAAGTGAAGCGATGTAATTACAATGAAGCAATATTAACAATCAAAATAAACGAGAGAGAGAGAGAAAACATACATTTAATAATTCAAAATTTTTATACAATAAAATCAGAGAAGAATTACACTAGAAAGAGAAAAATCAACTATACTAGAAAGCAGGAAAATTCTACTTTAGGAAGCTGTAAAGAAGAATAGGAGAGAGAAGTTATCCTCCTCGACGATTGCTTAGAGGACGAGCCGGACGAGACGCCGCTTGGATGAAGGAGGATGGAGCGAGAAGAAGGAGGTCGAAGTAGGAGGGACGAGAATGGGGCAGCACGTTGTCGTCATCGCGGGATTCACTTCCAAAATGAGAGCGAAAATTTGACTTTATCTCGCGAGGAGCATCCTCGGTGTGGGACAAGCTTCTCTTGAGCTTTGGAGAGGTAGAGGAGAGAAGGAAGGGATCAAGATTTCGTATGGAGGAGGTCTCCTTTTACAGTTGCAAGGTGTGAGGGCAATTTGATCTTTTTAATCTCAAAACATTAAATAAGGGGTCTTTAGTAACGGATCAAACCTTCGCAAAAGCCCCATCACGGGCGACGTGCACTGCCCGCTCACCTTCCGCGCATGCAACACCTTTCCATGTTCATCAAATCCCACGATCGAACGGTTGAGATTTGATAACCGCTGCGCCTCATCTGATCGTGCCTCTGCATGAAATCGCATGTCCATGTAGCGCGACCCTTGAGCGTGCCACATCTCCGCCCTCGCAGTCGCTCATCCAAGATATGACGGTCTAAATAGCGCCATTGCAAGTGCCTGCGTTCAATTGAGGCTCGGGGGGTTTCGAACCCGCGCCTCTTGCTCGCTATAAGGCTTCCACCCGCTGCGCTACGGAGGGGAAATAAGCGCGCGGGTGTTTTGAGGTGCGGCTGCCCATGGCCGTTGGATAGCGATCCAACGGCCCAGATCTAACGTGCAGTGGAAGGGTACGGTGGTCTTCAAGATCAGCTGGGCCGATTTGGGCAACCGAGATGGCGCCACGTGGTGCCATCTTGGCCATCCATCTTCTGGATGATGTAGATGGTGCCACGGTTGTCGGATTGAGTCGATTTTCACACCGTTAGACTGCGATCGTCGATTCGAATCCATCCGTGCAGTCGGATTTGTCATCCGAAGTGCGGATTCACACCATCTTGGCCCTTGATCTTCTAGGATTCCTCGGTCTCTATCTGATGCTACAGGTGTTTGATTAGGGCGATCTTGGAGTCATTGAACTCCAATCATCACCCTGATCACATCTATACGGTTGGATCTTCGATCTGAAGCGCCGATAATGATTTGCCCTGTCCCTGAACATAAAAGGAGATAAGTAACCTCTGTTTTAGTCAAACTAATCTAAATGCAAGATGATGCATGCTATGCAATATTTATAGTATGCAATGCAATTCTATGCTTAAGAACATGCATAAATAGACATCTTATATAATGTAAACATGTTTATATCACCCACATTCGCAAATTGGAAAGGGCTTGAAAGCTTCCTATCATGCTTGGAACGACCATTTAACACCTATAAAAGCACACCTATTGCAACGCCGTGCTCTTTAGCAAGGTTTTGAGGCCAAATACCCCTTCTTCCTCCATCTCTAGCCAAGCTCCACCTTGGCTCCAGCGGCCTCCTTCCCCGTCTTCCTAGGGACGGCCAACGGCAAAATTGGTTTGTCAATCTTCATCACCTTCCTCTGTGCCTCGCCAACCATAGCGAGGGCCATCTTCCCCTTTCCACGTCGCCATCTTTCTTCCCTGGAGCCCTCATCTTCCACGGCACCAGCCAATCAAAGCCGGTGCCTTCCTACCCCTTTCATCTACTAATTTAGGTCTTATTAGCTTCCTCTCCCTCTCTAAACCATCCTTGACTCCTTTATTCTTCAAATCGACCACTGACCATGCCTCTACCCCACCGTTTTCTCCTACTCCGGACGAAATCCAGCGAGGTCGCAAGCTCGACATAGACCACCATCCAATCCGCCACCACTCGCAGAACCTCTGTTGTGGCCCCTAGAATAAAAGCCCTAATCTTTTTAGGCCTATTACCCACTCCATCTCCCCACCGAACTCACCCACTTCCGCACACCTCCTCCAAGTTCGCCCAACCTCCACAGACCTCCTCACCTCACGAAGCCACCACCATCACACCCACCATATCCGTGTGACCCTCCTAAAGTGTTCTAATGTGGCCGAGAGGCTGTGTAATGACCCGTTACATTTTTAGCCGGATAAGACGTTTGGAGTTTCAGTCAAACGTCTGTCTAGACGTCTAGACACGTGCCCGGACGTCTGAAAGTGAGATTTTCGTACTGCGCTTTGCGCATGGGTGATGCACAGAGGCCTTTCTCTCTCCCCGCACCCTCACCCTACAAACCATAACTCCCCTCCTATTTAAACCCCTCCTCTCCTTCTCATCCCCTCACCACCAGTCACCACCACCTCTAGCATCTCCTGTGAGGCTGTGGCAAGGCCAGACGAGAGTGACAAGAGGGGGCGAGCCAGGGAGAACGAGAGAGAGGAAGGAAGAGAGCGTAAAGGTCGAAGGACCTTTGGGAGCTCAATGGAGCTCGCACGGCCAGCGGCGGGCTCACACACGAGGAGGAAGGGCTTAGGGAAGCGGCCTCCTGGCCCTCTACAGTTGATGAAGCTACTGCAGCGTGCTGTGAGCGACAGTGTGAGGTGAGAAGTGTTGCAGAGCAAGTTCTAGTACTGGAAGTTTTTCAGTATCAGATGTCTAGAGTATCGTCCAAACGGCTGGCGAGGCACCCGGACGTCCGGAGTTGAGGCCGGACGTTTGAAAGCACGTATATCGCAAGGTACGTATCTTCCTGCTCCTTGCATATTCGTAGCGCAGGGGATGTCGGCTGACTGTTGTATCTGAGGGTGCTCGTACGCAGGTGTAAGCTTTGGGAAGGCACGCGATGCGCTT
This sequence comes from Thalassia testudinum, assembly GCA_037157565.1. Taxonomy (NCBI): domain Eukaryota; kingdom Viridiplantae; phylum Streptophyta; class Magnoliopsida; order Alismatales; family Hydrocharitaceae; genus Thalassia; species Thalassia testudinum. Next base: position 71,373,394 of record JAZHRO010000013.1, on the reverse strand, counting down.
TCCCAAGTACTTTTGGACGTCTGATCACATCGCCAATCGTCCGAAGGTGCTTCTAGACAACCGAAGACCTTGTTCGACTTCTGGAACTGCCCCCAGATGGTCACAAAGGGAGTCTAGACATCTGAATCAGCCGTAGGAAGGGTAAGGTGAGTTCTGACGTCTTTTAAGACATTTGGGATTAGTCCCAAACATCTGATTTTAGTCAGTGAACGTGTTTTTGACCTGTTTAAGGCCCAAACGGAATCAAATTTCCGCAAACGAAGTACTGTTATTTTCCACTCAAGTTCCACTACATATTCGTGTTGAGTATTTACTGTTTTGAGCTCGTCTAGTGTACATCGGTCCCTGGTACAAGTTACCAGCTAGTGGCATGTTCGGGGCCCGCAAAGACGATGAGATCTACAGCACAGGCCCCCATTCCTCCCATGATACCCGGTATAGTGGTTTAATTCAATTGTTAATATTTAAATAAGAATGTACTTGTTTGGAATAATCGGATCGAACTCTAGGATGTGAATGAACCCTAGGGTAGAAATGTATGAGCCTGTTTTGAGCTGTACTGTTTACTTGATGCATGTTTAAAACAATTGCTAGCAAATGGCTTTAGTGTAATTATGAGATGCATGTTAGAATACGAGTTGTCTGTATGTGAATAGACTATGAAATGCATGTTAGAATGCGAGCTGCCTGTACGTGAATGAGAAAGTGAACGGTGAAACCACAAGTTGCATGTAAATGATTGAGAATTAAATTGTGAAAACATGAGCTGCCTGTATATGGATGAGGAACGAGTTATGAAACATGAGTCGGAATGTGGATAAATAAGATGAATAGTGAGCATGAACCCTACAGGAAATTAGGAGTAGAACTCCTGTGTATGAAAGGAATCTGGAATGCAGATGGGAAGTGAGTTGGCCCAAGTGTACGTAGTACCAAGAAGCACAATGGTTCTTTTAGTGTAGAGAGGAGCTAGCCTCACTTGGGTTGAGATCCGGGGTTAAGATTGGCCACTCTACACCAACTCTTGTAGGCCTTCGCGTACATGGTACCGAGGCATGCTACTAGTGTAGGGAGGGAGCTAGCCACCCCACGAGGCCCGGGGTTAAGTTAGCCACCCTACACCGACTTTGTTAGGCCCGCTGGGCAAACCGGGGTAGTCGGACGAGGGTACGCGAACTGTGGAGGGGCGAGACCCCTATTTGGTTCTAAGTGGCGAGACCCTTGTTCTAAGAAAGCAAGGCCCTATACTATTTCGTACTGTACTTTGGGCGTACCCGCTAGCGGAAACGACTGTCCGCGTGTTAGTGCGGGGTAGCTACCCGTGCGCTTATCACGCGTGCCGTAGTCATCGTTACGTCTCGACAGTGACCTCAGGGTGGTTGAATGAGTGTAGGACTATCACGGGGACTCTCCTGATCAGGAGAGCACCACGTGTACCTTCTACTCCACGGAAAAGACTGCAATCAAGATCGTTCCCACGAGGAACAAGCAAGATCAAAAAATACTTGGATACTTTGGGAAATAGAGAAAGTAGAAATACATACATGAGATAAATAGAAATGAGAATAAAATCCGCTTGTTGTTTTTACTTTACTTGTACATAGATAATATAAATACCACTCTACTCAGCGTTCGCTGACTCCATCTTTTCGTAACCATGTTTAGGACCAGGAGTTGAGCAGCCCGAGTTTCCGGCTACAGAGGGAGCTGGGCCCAGGCGAACCCAGCCGTAGTAGTTTTCCTTCCAGTTCTTTATTTCCGCTGTAGTTGTGAGTACTAGAACTCTATCTTACTATTCCTGTTACCTCTATTTACTGTTCCGCTGTTGTTGTCATGATGGCATGTTGTACTTTGTTGAGACTTTAGCTCTGTTGTTCCTTTATGTCTCATTTTCTTTCTTATGCTTAGTTATATTACATGTGTGAATGTGGTTTATTTCCTACTTTCGGTTATTTCTTGTTGGACGACTAGGTCTTGGGATTAGTCGAGACGAGCCGATCTCGGGTCCTGTAGGGATCTGAGAACTGGGTCGTAACAGATGGTATTAGAGCAAGGTCGTCCCAAGAAATGAACCAAATGGTCTGGAAGTGACCACACATATGCATGTAACTAAGATACCATCACAACGTTTAACTTTGATCTCCGCTTTCGAGTCGTATTTCTTCATGTGATCGGGTATTCTTGACAGTCCTTGTTCTTTCGCTTTCATCTCCTTGTAGGAGATGCCTCATTGTAGGAGTAGGGGCAGATGTGTCGGACTTGGAAGCAGTGCTGCCTCGCCTCTCCTCCTGAGTGTCCAAGCCCAAGACCTCGTCCAGTTGATCCGAGAGGTAGTACGAGAGGAATTTCAGTTTTCGCCAGCTCCGCCACCCCCTGTCACCTCCGAGGGTGTGGGAGGGGAGCCTCCTGCAGCACGGCGGAGTCACCCTAGCATTTGGAGAGTCAGAGGAGGTCAAGGGGGGCCCTACCAGCTGGGACGCTCACAGGGCCGTCGAGAGAGGAGGCACACAGTGCCCACAGGAGAGCCATCTCATTTTGCGGGACCACCAATGGCCTTTGGGGGCTCCAGATGGGGGCCAACTGCTAGCACCGAACCCCCACCCAGCCGCCAGCAGGGACCTACCGCGGGAGGAGGTCATATACCTCTCTGTTACCAGTGTGGCCAGCCAGGCCACCCTAGGATGGACTGGCCATCTAGGGCAGGGGCCCAGAAGATGCTCCCCACACCAAGCGTTGGGGGCTGAGCTGACAGCCGTGGTCACCAAGCGCGTGGGGGAGGACAGCAGTCACGAGGAGGGTACAGGCCAGCTGCTGCTCGTCCGACCCAAAGTGTAGCTGCTTCATCTGCACAGAGAGCTGAGGGGCGTATCAACGCCCTAACACACAAAGACGCCAGGGCTTCGGGTTTGGTGGTGGCAGGTATGGTTACTGTTTCTGGCATATTAGTGTACGTACTTTTTGATTCCGACACCACACACTCTCTTGTCGCTACGAGTTTTGCCGTCAGTTTGAGGCAGGGCAGTTCACTGTTAGAGGATCCGTTTATGATTAGAGACCAAGTGGCCAGTTGTTTGTAGTCGAGGAGGTCTACACGGATTACGAGGTCAATATAAGGGGACACAGCCTCCCCACTGACCTGATAGTGATTCAGACGAAGGACTTTGGTGTAATCCTAGGGATGGACTGGTTGTCAGCCTATCATGCTCTGGTGGACTGTTTCAGGAGGAAGATCGTCTTCTCCATACTGGAGTTGCCTCCCTTTGAGTTTTACGGACAACCGGAGGATGGAGGTTTCAGGTGCATCTTCGCGCTTTGGGAAGTGAAGCTTTAAGCCAGGGGTGTGAGGGCTTTTTGGCCTATATAGTGGCTGAGCCTAGCTGATGAGAACCTCATCATAAAATCATAACTATCACATTTTGATCTAATGAATTGAACAAAAGCTCCTACATAACCTAAGGGAAGGCCTAAATCAGGGACTTGTGAATCTGAGAATAAAACATTATACAAGGGGTAAAATTACAATTTTACCATTGCAGTGCATGAATGGGATATCTAAGGGTCTATACACAGGTCAAGTGGACTTAATAAGAGAAAAAGTGGGATGATTTGGTCAGAAAAGTGTTATGACAAAATCTGGGAATTAAATAACATTCTGTAACCCTAAAACAAACCCACTTTAATTCACGAAGTTCCAGGAAATATAAAAACCAATCAAACCCTCTAAAATTTATGAAAAAATATCCCTAGGGTTTAGAACCTTCAATTTGGCCATTGGAACCTATCTTGACCTAGATTGAGAACCATACCCAATTTTTGACCTAATTTGGGTTTTTGTGCAAAATATCTAGTCAAACATGGTCAAACCTAAAATCTAACCTCACCATTGGATTCCTTAGGTCCAAATTAGGTTTATACCAAAATTTGAACCTAAGGGAAGGTCGCCTTAACCCACTTTACAAAATGGTCCTCAACAATTACTTTTTGACCCTTAGCTTTTTGAAACCTTGCAAGGAGCCCCCTATCTTTCCCGTCATCTTCTTCAATTGGGTCCCTCTGCCACCCGCCTACGTAGGCCATACCTCCGACAACTTTGCGCGAAGGATGGCTCCGCACATGCATAGGGAGCCAGCCCTAGATTTGAAAGGGAGACTCCCTGCGTTGTCCCCTGCAGCATGGGCCGGCTCCCATGCCCTGTCGGCCGCCATACCTCTCGTGTGAACACGCGAGAGGTATGGGTATCCAACTTCCATACCTCCGGCGAGGCTCTTCCCGCCGCTCCCGCGCGCCTGCCGGCTTGCCCTCGTCTATTCAAGGAGCAGCAACCCCTACCGCACTCTTCAAGCTCCACTTGGCCAGAGATAACCCCCAATTTCGTCCTCCTCCTTCTGCCATCTGCCCACGAGCTTTCGGTGACTCTCCTCCTCCCCTCTCGTCGCCCTACCACCATACCAGTGGCAGGGTTACCTCCGCCATCTTCCGCTGCACCTCGCCGTACCAGCAAGTGCCCTCCAGCCTCTCTTCCTTGTCACCGTCTCTTCCCCTGGGCGCCTTCGTCTCTGGCGATGGCAAAACCAGCCGCTCGCCACCTCCGCCTTCTTCGTTCACTCCTGACCTACCAGCTAAGTCCCTCTTACCCTTTTTCTTTAATTCCCCTCTGTCAATTTGTTGTTTCGACTCCTCTACACCATTGTCCACCCTCACCATCTCTACCTCTGGCCATCAACTCTGGCGAGGTCATCTCACCACCATAGACAGATCCACCCCTCGCCGACCGATCCCTGAGCATCACCTTCACCCACTGATCACCCTACGACCCTCCACTGACTACGCCAACCCCTGTCGCCTCCCCCCGAACAAACCCACTCACACGGACTTAGATCGACCTGGGCACGCATGCCTAGGCCTCCCTGAGCAACGCTGACCATTGCAGTAACTTCGCCATGCTCTGGCGAAGCCTGCCGAACGTTCTGACAGGGCCACGAGGCCGTTTTGCTGATTTCACTTCTCTGGCCTTCGCCGCCATTAACGACGAGCTTGGAGCAAGCTCGCAAGCAGCTCCAAGCTCTTCCAACTCCAGGGGGCGCACCCAGGTTGCGCGGAAGGCTTCCGCGCACGGCTCCAGGTTTTCAATAGGCAGCAAAGACCTCGGTCTTTGCAGCTATTGCTCGCACTCCCTGCCGTAGGCATGCGAGTGAGGTGGGGTGCAGATAGTCCCACCTCGAGTGTTTTCAAGTGCCCCGCGAAGCATAAATTGCAAAAGTGATTGAGGCTTATCGCCTCAGTCACACGAGGTGAGGTCCCTCTCACCCGGCCTCTTCCGCGACCACCCCCCGCGGACCTGGCCCGACCTGATTATCCAACCTGTGCACACCTCGCCCACCACCGCATGCTGATGGGCCTGGTCCCGGGCGCGTCACCCGACCCGCATACCCAATCAGGCTCTGGGAGAGCGAACCCTGGAGTGAAATAAAGAGAGAGAGACGCAGGGAGGGTAGGGGTTACGTTTTACCTAACCATATACTTGCACAGGGAACTGAAGAAGAAGGAAGCAGGAAGTAGAAGAAGAAAAGGAAGGAAGAGGCGCCTGAAGATTTAGCCACAAAGCAGCTGAGAGCAGAGAGAAAAGGAAGAGGAAGAGAAAGAAGAAGATAGAAGCTGAAGCAGAGGATGAAGAGGAAGAAGAAGAAGCTGCCGCAGAGAGGAAGGCCAAGCAGCTGAAAGAAGAGAAAAAGAAGCCAAGAAGAAGAAGAAGCAGCAGTAGCAGCAAAAGCAAGAAGAAGGAGAGCACGAGCACTGTAGCAAGTGGGCATTTAAGGCATCTGATCCATGGATTCAGATGTCTGAAGACAGAGAGAAAGGAGGATGAAAGAAGAAAGAGAGAAGAAAAGAGAAGAGACAATTTTTACTTCCTCTCAAATCTTTTTGTAAAAACAGTATATTAGTGTAAATTATGATATTGTACGCTTCTAGAATCAAGTTTGTTCCCTAAGTTCGACCTCGGAGAAATTTTTGTATTTGAGTAATAAAATATAATCAAACTGGTCGGTTTTACACCGCCACCACTAGCCCTGTGGCTGGCTTTCAGAGTATTCCGGTGGTTTGCAAGTACCACAAAATTTTTCCAGAGGAGCTGCTAAGACTACCGCCTGAGAGTGAGATCGAGTTTGAGATCTCACTGGAATCAGGGACCAGCCCCATTTCTACTGCACCGTAGCATATGGCACCACTTGAGCTGTGAGAGCTCAAGTCACAGTTACAGGACCTGTTGGAGAAGGGCTTTGTGAGGCCTAGTGCATCCTCGTGGGGAGCCCCTATGCTGTTTGTGAAGAAGGATGGTACCCTGTGACTATGTGTCGACTACCAACAGCTGAATCGGGTCACGTCAAGAACAGGTACCCGCTGCCTCGTATCGACGACCTCTTCGACCAGTTGCGAGATGCTACAATGTTCTCCAAGATAGATCTGAGGTCAGGTTACCACCAGTTGAGGATCAGGGAGACCGACGTCTCCAAGACCACTTTTCGTACCTGGTACGTGCACTCCAAGTTCTTGGCCATGCCATTTGGGCTGACCATTGCCCCCGTAGCCTTTATAGATATAATGAACCGTGCTTTCAGACCGTACTTAGACCCATTTGTGGTGGTGACCTTCAGGGGCATATGGGTCTACTCTCGGGATTAGAGTGGCACAGCAGAAGCGTGGTGGGCTCGTAACCCATAGGTTACTTTCGTAGGCCACGTGATATCAGGGGATGAATTGGCTGTGGACCCAGCCAAAGTAGAGGCCGTACTCAGTGGAAGAGGCCACGCACAGTGACAGAGATATGCAACCTTTTGGGACTAGCAGGATACTACCGGTGGTTTATCAGAGGATTCTCTCGGATCGTGCGTCCTATGACCCAACTAACCCGAAAGGACGTGCCCTTTGTCGGGATAGATGAGTGCGAGGCATGTTTTCAGGAGTTGAAGGAGAGACTGACTTCAGCTCCTGTGCTTACCATTCCAGACAGCAGTGGAGGTTTTATGGTTTACACCGATGCTTCGTTGCAAGGGTTAGTGGGTGTGCTCATGCAGCGGGGTCACGTTGTCGCTTACGCTTCGCGGCAGCTGCAGCCCCATGAGCATAGCTACCCTACCCATGACTTAGAGCTGACAGCAGTTGTCTTTGCGCTGAAGACATGGAGGCACTACCTTTACGGTGAGACTTTCGAGATTTTCACAGATCATAAGAGCCTCAGGTACTTGTTTGACCAGAAGGAGATTAACATGAGGCAGAGACGCTGGTTAGAGCTCCTGAAGGACTACGACTGCAGCATCGCCTACCACCTAGGGAAGGCCAATGTGGTGGCCAACGCCTTGAGCCGGAAGGCACCCACCCACTTGGCCAGTTTATAGGTACAGAGTTAGAGACTCATAGAGGAGTTGGGCAGTTGGCAACCCTGGGAGTCACAGGGGTATTGTGGGACAGTGATAGTGACGCGGCAGACACGACCAGAGTTGATAGACCACATCATCGTAGGGCAGATGATAGATCCGTACTTACAGACACTGTGAGATAGGGTGTTGACATGGGACCCAGGAGACTTTTCCTTCTCAAACAAGATACTGCGCATGAGGGGATTCTTATCGATGAGTGGCTACTCATCATAGCTAAAAAAGCTAAAGTTAAGCTAGAAACTGGGTTAAACAATACCAAATTAACACATAAAAAGGATTAAGTATGGGAATCAAAGAAAAAGACCTAAAACCTTAATTCTGTGTTAAAATTGCATAATTAGGTCATAAACCGAGATATTCTTGAGAAAAAGGTCAAATGGTGATCAAAGTGTTAATTGAACACACAAACAAGCTTAAAAGTTCAAATCAAAAGTATAATTAACTTCTCAAATGTTCAATTAAGCACATATAAAAACTTGAAGGCATTTGGACATCATTAAGGCCTTGAAACTTAGATTTTACATTTACGTCCTTTGTGCATCACATTTCCATCATTAGAAAACCATCCCAGACCTTTTTGTAACCCGTAGGGACCTCTTTGTAAGCCCTTAAGGACCATTCAGTTATGATTTCCTACCACTTATGGGCTCGCCTATAAATGTCCTACCCCTTCCCAAGGGGCCTCTCCCTGCAATTTTTCCAATAGACTCCAGCAACCAACAGCCTCCGCGTGCGCACTGTGCGTGCGTAGAACACGGAGGATCTCAACCGTCCATCTTGATCTGCAGCTCGATCTCAATCAAAGCTTCGCGCGAAGCGGCGCGTGTGCTCACCCAATCCCCCAGATCCCATCCTACGGTCAGTTTTCAATTTGGCAACCCGCGCACTCCTCTCCTCACATCCTTACTGCCGATGCCCTCGTCGACTAACCTCACCCGCACGGCGATCTGAGCCACTGAGATTGCTACTTAAGCACCTCAGTGGTCACGCGCGCAGGGGATCGCTCTCTCTCCTACCTTCTTAGCGATCATTCCTCCACTCCAGTCTCTTCTCCTCACCAATTCCCTGATTTCACAGCCACCGGCTATGAAATCCCTGACTTCTCTCCGACTCTCCTCGTCGCTAAGGACCACGTAGCACCTGAGGACGACCCAGAAGTCTCACTAGCAAACTTTTCACTCCGCTAGAGCTTTTCCCCCACCCTTCTTCCTCCTTAGCCACCGATTAAGGACCCACAGGTCCCATTCTTCCTGTTAGAGTAGTTTTAAAGTTTTCTAAATTTTCTGTAGCATTAGATAGATAGAGTAGAGTAGATTAGAGTAGAATTAGATGCAGAGTTAGTAGTTAAATTGCTATTCTGATTAGTTTAGCATTAGAGTAGTTTTAGTATAGTAATTTCCGCCCCTCACCTCCTCTGATCATCCCAGATCAAAGGGGAAGAAATTCACCCTACCACAGTTCATTTTATTCTTCCTCTACATGTTTTCATCCCATTTCTGCTTTTCTTGATTGGTATTTCACAATCCACCCACTCATAAGACCTAATTTCATATTTGAATAGTCTCCACTTCAGATCTGAAATTTGCGTCAAAAATCATATTAGGGGCTTCTAACTCACTCCATCTTGTTCACAAAAGCCCCTGATCTGAGCTAAAAAGTGAATCAGTTTGCCGGATTTTTCATGAATTCAGATTTCAAAGATTTTTACTCATTTGGGTTTTGAATGCTTTGATCTTGCAAACTAAAGAGTTTTGATTTTTATTCACTGATTGGCAGGGAATCTGAGATGATTCTGATGTCAGAATTCATCTCAGAAGAGCCATAATCTGATTTGTTATTTTTTAGGATTCCAATGTGTGGATGCCTTGTAGAGCCAAGGAAGATCAACCATGTTGATTGAGGCTTTATTAGGGATTCTAATCTGATTGGCTTTTCTGAGAGTTTGATTCTCTCTTAAGGGATTCTCAATATCCCTTAAGATGTGTAATATCCTACGATTTAGTTGTTGGATTTCTTGTGTTGATCCTAACTCTTTCTACATGTTGTCTATAGCATTAGGAAGAGTTAGATTAACAATTTTTATGAATTGATTGGTTGTGATATTTGTGACAAGGAACTTGGATTTTACGCTGAACATCTGAGCATGTTTTCTTTTATGTGAATTTAAAACCCTTCAGAAGTTGATTTAGTGATTTTTATCTTTATGTTGTTGAATCGCAGAATTAAAGTAAAGTGCTACCAAAGCAGCTACATTTCCTCCTTTAATTCCAGCTTAGTATTCCCTGATTAGCTCTTTTAAATCCCTGATCAGGCTGTCTTGAATCTGATCTGGGATAGAAATGGCTAAATTAGGAGACACAAGTTTGATTTAGCTTTGTTTCTGCTGCAGACTTAACCTAATTTCAGATGGACTAACTACAGCAGCAGTTAAGCCATCTGGGATGAAGCTTGGTTTGTAGTAGCTGATGGATTTACAGCAGCTACTATGCTGCATTTATTGAATTTTGTAGCTGCTGTGTTTCTGCTGTTTCAGCAGAAGATGGTTGTCTGGATAACTTGGTGGACAGTAGGTCTTTGATGTGATTTGTTAGATAGCCAACTTGTATTAAAGGTGTTTGGGATTGTAAACAAGCTTTCATATGATTTCAATTGCATTTTTAAAGTCAGTGAATGCTTGTAATCTATTTTAAATCTCTTTTGTCAGTTAAATTTTAAGCCTAACTGTCCAACAAGTAGAATTAAATAAAATCCACTTTGATTTGTGTGCTTAAATGTCTTTATCTTTGTTATGTATTACAGTGAGACTGTTGAGGTAGTTTACTACCTTTTAGACTCCTTAGGATCCATTCTAGGCCTCAATACACCTTAGGAAACCTTTTAAAGGCCTAGAATGTGTGAACTTTGGACTTAAATAAAAATCATATAAAAAATCTAAAAAATAAAATAAACCTGTCTGATTGAAGGCTAGGTATTTCTTTACATACATATCAAGTTTCATGGCAATCAGAACCCCCGACTTGGTAGAATTTACCAATCCACGGTTCTGTATATCATGAAACTTAATAAAAGAAACCAAACATAAAAAGGCCAAAAACACCCCTTTCTCCTCATCCATTTCTTTCCCTCTCATCTCCTACCTCCATAACATATATAAAAACCCTAAAAAGTGGAAAAACCCTAAAAATACTAAAAATCATGTGTATAATATGTATATATCAGTATATTTAAGCTATATAGTAAGCTTATTAACCTATAATGTAAATTATACATATTTATAATATAAATAAATCATGTATATATTATAGTATGTAATTTGAGTATTTAAGTTAGATTATACTGTATATAACTAAATTATATAACTAATTATTAAGTAAACTAACTTATATGTATTAAATAGCTATATAAATTAATAACCTCTATAAATAATCATATTAAGTTATAATACTGTACCTACGAATTTATATATAAATTATGAACATATTAAACCCTTTACCTTAATTTAATTATATATACAGAATAAATAATTAATTTCTTAAGTTAGTAGTTAAGTTATTATGTTAAATTAAAATAAATTAGTAGATTAAGTTAAAACTAAGTTAACTTATACTGTATATGTATATTACTGTATTTTAAGTAATTTAAGCTAATTTAAGTATATTTATATTGCTTATATTATTTAAGCCTAATTTACAACTAAAGCAGTCTGAAATTATACTAATTCAATGTAAATAAAATAAAATCAAACTTGTTAAATACAATAAAAATGTTTATAAAATATTTAAACATGTATACTAACTCATTACAGGGTCAATTAGACCATTTAATAACTAATTTATACGTAATTAAATAATAAAACCTAAAATTAGTTATGCATAAATCGTATACTTTAGCTAATTTATTTATATAGTAAATATAATTAAAACTTTAAATTAACTGTACAATTGTATAGTACTATGTAAATACTTTATTATCCTATAATTTAATTTTATTTTCTAATAATTTGTGGCCCTCAAATTGAGGGCCAAACTTTGGAAATCAACACTGCTGCACCTGAAACCCAGCGCGCAGCTGTGGTACAGTTAGTGCCACATTGTTTAGTGTTGGACGGACTGAGCGGTATAAGAGTAAAAAGTTATCTTACCGCTCAGTCGTCACAGGCGCTGGGCATATTCGCTTGAGCATATCTGAGCATTGTGTGTGAGGGCCGAGGGCCGGAGTGTGCACGAGGGCTTGGTTAAGCCCAAACGTGAGATAAAAATGTACTTAAGCGACCTAATTAAGAAATTAGGGCACGCTTAGTAGAGGTCTGGTCCCACCCAATCCTCGGGTGCTGTGTACCCCTCGAAAGGCGTGCCCTCCAATTAACAAATTTTTGTTAAGTAATAAAAGCCCAATGACTCATTAAGCACAAAGGAGTAACCGGCTTAGATAAGGAAAAAGAACACAGTGGATACTTAAAAAGTAAAAGAAGATATGTGTATGTATAATATATAACGTATATCTGTATGGATAGTATATGTAAATAAATAAGTATAAGGTAAATAATAAGTATATGTATAAGCAGTATAGCTATATATATAAGTAACTACATATTTTCACTGTCAGAATAAACTGTCGCTAAAAGTAAGATAAGTGTTGCTACAGACCCTAGTTTTTGCTTTAGAGTTTGTATATAGTTTTTTGGGGTCCAACAATGTTTGTATCTGTCGCTGTAGCTTGTATATATGTTACTGTAAATGTTAATATATTAAGTTAAGTTAGTATGATATGTAATATTAGTTAGTAGTGTATATTTATGTAAGTATTAGTAATGTAACTTACAAATAGATAGTATAGAATATATCTATGTATTATTTGATGCTTGTTTGTAAGTAGATTTATGTAAGCATTTTCTTTGACTCTTTTTGTACATAATGAAACTTTTAATTCATTCTTTATGAATTCATTCATTCATTCATTCATTATTGATTGTATATAAAATTAATCGTTATTTGAATTAAAGAAAATCTTGGATTTAGAGAGTGATGTAAATCAATAACTGCCTCCTAGTGAACGACCTGAAATAAACTAGTAAAAATTATGTAATTAAATAAAATTGACACGATAACGATTTGTATTTGTGACACATACTACAACAACAACGACATTTCTTTTTTTATATATACAAACCACATTTCCAAGGTTCGACGGCTATATTTTTGGCGTTGTTGCCGGGGAGGCAACTCTCTATACGCCAAAATTACTCTTTAATTCTTCATTTGTATATAATTCTTGTTTTCATTCATTCAAATTCATTGTTTGCACATAATTATTCTTTTATTGATTAATTCTTTGTTGTATATACAGTCTTTAATTCTTTTACTAACCATTTGTTGTTTTTCCACAGCACTTGAGGAGTAGGGGGAGCAGCATCATCTTCCAGGTGGAGGTCGTCTTCCTGGTGGAACCGCTGCACTTCTGACCCAACGTCCAGGCGGAGTGTTCCCTTAGAGCAGCTGTAGGAGTAGTAGTATAGTAGCAGTATAGCATAGTTTAGTTAGACTTAGGTATATTACTTAGGACTATTTGTTAGTCATAAGTTGTGAGAGCCTGTTCTCACACATTATTGTAATAACTGTGGACTCTCTGGACTCTAGTTTTCTATCTCTCAAACTCATCTCTCATCGACACAGTTTTCCATTCGCGATTTTTCGTATCGATTTATTTCTTTGTTTTTGATTGTTGCATTATTCAAAGTCCAAAAAAAAAATTATTAAATCAAAAATTCAAAAAGATCTCATCATTATCTAGCAGCAGCATACACTTAGGCATCCATCTTAGGTTACATATTCTACCTACTAGATTTTTATTCCAAGTCAAATTTGCATATTGTAGATTGCTGGAGTCAGGTACGCATTCTTTACCTTTCTCAAACTCCTGCCATAATTGCATTTGACTTAAAATCTAAGAAGACCATCTCTTGTATTGAATTAATTAAAAAGCAAGACGAGCAGCATCGAATTCATCTCATAATCACTTGAATTAAATCAAAAGGAGACGTTAAAATTGAGTGAAACCCTGACTGAGACTTTTACCGCATTGTGTTGATTGCTATCGTGCACACAGCACGATCACTTAAGATCACAATACACGGGCTTCTACCTCATCTCCTTCTGCAACCACAGGATCTGGATTCGCACGCCAGTCTTATCCAGACTCCCAGTGGATTTTAGAGGTTTGCACATCGCTAGGTCTATCTTAGGACGCGTACAATTGTTTGAAACAGTTGCTTGCATACTATATTATGTTGCGTGGCAGCCTCTAGGTAAAATTCGATTTTTCTCGCTTGATTGTAGATTGGTCTATTGTTTGATCAAGATTTGATTGGGATTTTCTGATATTGAGCTAGAATAGTCCCTTTCATTGAGCTGTGACTGATTTTTATTAAATTCATTTTCGAAAACCAACTCAATGGAAGGTAGGAGATCCTAGAACCCAGAGCTAGTACTCCCCTTGGGTGCTGATGCCCAAGCAACTACATCTACTTCTTTGCCTTCCACTTCCAATCCTTTAGCTCCCAAGTCTCAAACTCCTATTCACTATTCCACACAGCATGAGGATGATCATGATTCAGCACAATTCAAGGATTTTGAAGAACTTCCTCCACATCTTATTGCACATCCTCTGCCACCACCACCACCAATCCATAGGTTCCAACCTCCACCATATCCTAATTTTCCTAACTCACCCCCGGACAGAGGACCTATGCCCCATCTTCAACACCTGTTTGAAACACAACTACAAATGAATACCCTAACCCAACAGGTGCAACAGTTTGCTCAAGCTGTTAATCTTTTAGCTAACCCCCAACAACCACCTCAACCTAGAAATCCTCAGGCACCACCTCAACCTCGTAGACACCAACTACAGGATTACTATAATCCCGCAATTGACTAACCTATGCCTGTGGTACGATATCCCGATGGGGGTCGTGCTGCTAAACTAAAGCCGAACATCATTACACTTATACCTTACTTCCATGGGCTTGCTTCTGAGGACCCTTTTCAGTAAGCATTTAGAGGAGCTAAAAAATCTTGCTCAAACCTTGGGTTCGTGAAAATGACAAACCGCGGTGCTGCTTGGTGTTTATTATAGTACAGTCGTTATAGTATAAGACAAGACAGCTACGGTTGTCATTACAATAGATTTTTTTAACTCGGAAATAGTTTTCCCGAGGTTGAACTCAGGGAGCTACTGGAATTCTAGAAGGACAAAGTTTCTCTATTGGATTACAAAAATAAGAGAGAGAGAGGGGGGAGAGAGAGAGAGAATTTTTTGTCTTGGCTTCTTCTTCTTCTCTTCTTCTCTCACGGCTGTGCCTTCTTCTTTCTTCTTTTTGTGCTTTCTGTCTTCTTCCTTCTTCTTTCTTCTTCTTTTCTTCTTTCTTCTCCTTTTCTTCTTTCTTCTCTTTTCTTCCTATTTCTTTCTTTCTCTTTCTTTCTCTTTCTTTTTCTCTGGCGGCCAAGTCTTCTTCTTTCTTCTTCTTCTTTTGTTCTCTTTTCTTCCTGGTTGTTCGTCTTCTTCTTCTGCTCGTCCTGTCTTCTTCTCTTCTCTTCAGCTGCAGAGTCTTCTTCTTTTCTTCTTCCTTCTTCTCTGCTTTATCTCCTCTGGCCGCTGCTCAACCATCGTCTGATGCAGTGGTCAGACGACTTAACTGCAGGTCTGCTACAGTGCTTCACTTCTTCTCCTTCCTTTCTTCCTTCACCGCTTCTTCTTCTTCTATTCCTGCACACTCACACAACTAGTCAGAGCAAAACCTACCCCTACCCTTCCCCGCGTCTCTCTCTTTCTAAGATTTCTCTCATAGGATCGCTCTCCCAGACCTGGGTATTCGGGTACGGGTATCGCGCCCGGGACCAGGCCCACTGGCGTGCTGTGGTGGGTGAGGTGTGCGCAGTGTCAGGTATTCGGATCTAGCCCAGACCCGCAGGGCCTGAGCACGGGCGAGGGTGAGCGCGTGGCGCGCACATGCGTGAGGGACCTGACCCCTGTGTTTGAAGGCGAATAGCCTCGAACACTTTTACAATTTATGTGCGAGCACTGAGCCACGCAATTCCGAGGTGGGACTAAAGTCCCACCTCCCGACTGGCATCCGCAGGCAAGGAGGCTATAGGCAATTGAAACAGCTCGCGAGGGGTTTGCCTCAGCTGTAGACCTGGGAGTCTTCGCAGAGACACTCCACGCGACCGGGGACCAGTGCCTGGACGAGATCGAAGCTGCAGCTGCAGATGAGCTTCACCTGCCTAGCAATGGCGGCGAAGGGGGCATGACCTGAAAGCAGGAATACGGCCTCTCGGCCCAGTCAGAAGATGCAGGGAGCTTCGTCGGAGTGCGGCGAAGCCAGTGCGGGTGGTGGCGAGGCGTGAGGCGGTGTATGGTGGCAGCCCTAGGTCGAACTGTAGTCGGAAAAATGGGTTTGTTCGGGGGGTCGTTAGGTGGCGTGTGGCAGGGAATGAAAAGGGGGAAGCTGTTGAGTGGAGTGAGGGGAAGCTTCTGGGGTGATCGGCGAGGGGTGAGGAGGTCTGTGGAGGTGGAATGGGCTTGCCGGAGAGGGTGGTCGGAAACGGAGCAGGCGGAGGTGGAAGTTGTGTGTGGGGGTGCGAAAATATAAATTGACAAAGGGGAAATTTAAAGGAGGAGGAGAGGAAGCTTTTACCTAATTTTGGACGAAGGGGGGATGGAGGAGCTGTCGGCTCGTACCTGTCGGAGCTGGGGAGGAAGAGGCCATGGAGGGGGAGATAGGCGACGAGGAGGCAGGCGGAGGGTGTCGGCGGGTGCAGCACGGCACAAACGAGAGGGTTAGGAGAACGCTGCTGCAGGTAAGGTAGCAGAGCGACGAGGAGGAGGAGTTAGTCGTCGGAAGCTGCAGGCCGTCTGTCGGAGGAGGAGAGGACGAAGTGGGGGGTTATTCTCCGTCAGAGACAGCTTCCAAGAACCGGCAAGGGGTGCTGGTTCTTATAAAGGGGGTGGCGGAGAGGGAGGCGCAAGCTGGCGACATGCCAGCCTCGCCGGAGAGTGGTCGGAGATGAGACCCATACCTTCCGTGAGTTCGCATGGAAGGTATGGTGGCCGGCAGGTAGCATGGCCAGGTCCCTGCGACAGAGGACGTCGCAGGGAATCCCGCATACGTTTTGCAGGACGATCCCCTCTCCTGCCCGGCGCCAAGCTCCGCGTAAAGTCGCCGGAGCATGGTGCTGCGCAGATTTTTGCAGGAGGGACCGTTCTGTAAAGAAAGATGAGAAAGTTGGGGGCCAAAATGCAATGGTTTCGAAAGATAAGGGTCAAAAAGTAAATGAAGAGGACCAAATTGCAAAGTCGGTCAAGGAGGTCTCTTCTTAGGCTTAAGTTTTTATGCATGACTATTTTGAACCTAAGGATTTTAATGGTGAATTTTGTTTCTAGGTTAGACCATGTTTGACTGGCCAATTTACGTAAAAACCCAAATTAAATCATTAATTGGGCATGGTTCTCAATGTAGGTCAAAATGGGTTTCTATGGCCAAATTGAAGGTTCTAAACCCTAGAGATTATTTTTCTATGAATTTTAGAGGGTTTAGTTGATTTTTACCATGCCT
Source organism: Thalassia testudinum (assembly GCA_037157565.1). Classification (NCBI taxonomy): domain Eukaryota; kingdom Viridiplantae; phylum Streptophyta; class Magnoliopsida; order Alismatales; family Hydrocharitaceae; genus Thalassia; species Thalassia testudinum. The sequence continues at coordinate 71,356,345 of JAZHRO010000013.1, read as the reverse complement.
CAAATCTCGTAAATTGAAGTGGGTTTGTTTTAGGGTTACAGAATGTCATTTAATTTCTTGAAGTTGCTGCAACCCTCGTTAGATCAGATCATCCCACTTTCCTTCTTATTAGGTTAGTTTGACCTGTGTTTGGATCCTTAATTACCCTGTTTGCAAATTGTGTTGGTGAAATTGCATTTTTACCCCTTATGACTTATTTTCTTCTTAAACTCAGAATTATCTGAGTTAAGCCTTTCTTTGAGCTATGTAGGAGCTTTTTCTTGCATATCTAGGTTAGATTGTGCTAGTTAGGGTTCATGATGAGGTTCTCATCAGTTCGCAAGGCCATGATCAGCACACGCTTTTGATGAAAATGTTCTCATTTTCATTAAAAGATAAGGCCGCCTTTTGGTTTAGAACACTTGCACGGACTACACCTATAGACTCTTAGGCTTCTTTGGAACATGAGTTCCTAAAGAAGTATTTTCCCGTAGGCCGCACTAACGTCTTAAGGCGTGCTATTACCACATTTACGCAGAATTCAGGAGAACAAATGCATGAGGCTTAGGAGAAATTCCATGAGCTTCTGAGAAAGTGTCACCACCATGGTGTCCCACGCTGGCAACAAGTCTAGATCTTCTACCATGGGCTCCATGATGACACACGGAATTTTGTAGATGCCGCTTATGGAGGCAATTTCCTATGTCGAGATGAGTCAGTCTTTGAACTCTTTGAAGGTATGGCCGAGAACTCTATTAACAATACTTCGATGAGCATGTTTAATAGAAAGTCCTCACATTCCCACTCACATACGGTGGTACACGAAGCCCAATCCACCAACAGAGACGGCCGAGAACTCTATTAACAATGCTTCGATGAGCATGTTTAATAGAAAGTCCTCACATTCCCACTCACATACGGTGGTACACGAAGCCCAATCCAGCAACAGAGACTTAGAGATAGTGGCTAGTCAGCTAGATAAGGTGGGCTTAATCGAGAAGAAAGTATATGAAGTATGGAAATTTCTCTCTAAACCTTCATCATCTCCTTCTCAGTCACCTGCACAACACAATTCTTCCCAGTTTCCCACAGGGAGGGAAACTGTGAATAACCTTTCTATGACACAATATGCACTACCGGACTTTTCATTTTCATATCCTTCACCGGTTGGAGGAACCTTTGTTCCTCCCTACACTGACTTCCCTGCACCTTCTGGAGCTTTGGAGGTGCTCCATGCCATTCACAATGACCCATTTGCACAGACCTACAACCCTCGATAGCATAATCATCCAAATTTCTCGTGGTCGGGAAATTCACAGAGACCTCCTTTTCAACAACCTTCTGCACCACCACAGCACAACTCGATCTGAGCACCACCTCCACAATCACACGGATATCCACCGCGTGCCTACCAGCAACCCCAACCCAAGCCCGCCCAATACTCTCAACCTAGGCCCATACAAGATGACCAGTTGGGGTCTATCATGAAAGCTCTCACTAATATGCAATAACAGAATATTGCTATGCAGCAAAGACAGGACGAGGCATTAGCTGAGATAAGAGCCCAGCTATCACACTTGACGGAATCCCGTCAACCACATTCACTCCCATCTCAAGCATAACCCAACCCTAGGAACATACCTGCCTAGAGGTATGTTCAACCTAGACCTGCAGTGCAAGGTCAAGCACATGCCATTTCACAACCCTTGCACGACACTGAATTCTACACCGATCCAAATTCTTCCTATCCATAAACCCAACCACCTCTACTACCTAGTTCTGAACTACCGTCTACATCTAAGGCTGAACTGAATGCCATAGTTACTAGGAGTGGTAGAAGCACTGTAGATCCACCTATTCCTGCTTCTACATCTTTTCGTGAGCCTTCTACCTCCACTCCTCCATCTGATTCACTGTTTCCTACTTCTCCTTTACCTAGGAATGATTCTCTTGTCACCACTTCTGTACCATTTCCAAAGGCCTTAAAGAAGAAGGGGAAAGGAAAGAAAAAGACCTGTGTGGCACCTGAGGAAGATTTGCTTAAGCTCTTTGAGCAAGTTCACATAAACATCCCCTTGTTGGATGCAATTCACCACATACCTCTTTACGTTAAGTTTTTAAAAGACCTATGTACACCTAATCATAAAGCAAGGATTCAAAAAGGGAGTAGTCCAATCATCCTTTCGGAACAAGCTAGTTCCATTAGATCCAGTACCCTCCCTACTAAGATGAAAGACCCAGGCACCCCTCTCCTATCCTGCATGATAGGTAACACCACATTTAACAGAGCATTACTTGACCTAGGTGCTTCCATCAATCTTATCCCAACCTCTCTACTGACACATTTCGAGGTTAGCAATCTGAAGCCAACTGAGGTGTCCCTGCAATTAGCTGACAGGTCAGTTAAAACACCTCAGGGAGTGTTGGAAGATGTTATAGTGTGGGTCAAGGATTTTTACTTTCCTGTAGACTTTATAGTCCTTGATATGGAAGTACCTGAGGACATCCAGAACACACCTATCATTTTAGGAAGACCTTTCTTGGTTATGACCAAGGAAAACATTAATTGTGAGGAGGGCCTAATAGAATTGAAGTTCAAAGATCAAAAGATAAAATTGATATTTTTTCAGGCCCAAAGAGGACTGTCATGTAGTTTAATTAAGGAAATCTATTCCTTGGATTCTTTGGATCGGTTGGTTGAGGATACTTTGATTAACTCACTAAAGTTAGAACCTCAACACTCTTTGGATTCTGACCTGACTCTCACTGAGACACCAACTTTAGAGACTGAGGACTTAGCTCCTATTCCATTAGTGTCTCTAGGATCTCCTGAAATCTCCACACCTGCTCCTTCATCTGATCCTGTACCTGTGGAGCTAAAACCTCTCCCTGATTCTCTTAAGTATGTTTTCTTAGGACCTGATCAGACCTATCCTGTGATTGTCAACTCTTTCTTACCATCTGATCAAGAATCACGACTCTTATCTGTCCTGAGAGCAAATGATAGGCTATAGGATGGAGCCTCTCTGACCTGACTGGCATTAATCCTTCTTACTGCACACATGGGATTTTCACTAAAGAAGGATCTAGACCTACTAGGCAACCCCAATGTAGATTGAACCCTACACTTCAAGAGGTGGTGAAAAATGAGATGATTAAGTGGTTAGACAACAGAATTATCTTCCCCATTTCTAACAGCCAATGGGTAAGTCCTGTTCAGGTTGTGCCTAAGAAGGCTGGACTTACCGTCATAACCACTAATTCTGGAGAAGTCATCCCTACACGGATTGCTAGTTCGTGGCGAGTATGTATTGACTATCGAAAACTCAACCAGGCCACGAAGAAAGATCATTTCCCATTGCCCTTCATTGATCAGATACAGGAAAGACTGGCGGGAAATAGATTTTTCTGCTTTTTAAATGGCTATTCAGGATATAATCAGGTGGCGATTCACCCCGATGATCAGGAAAAAATGGCGTTCATTTCGTAGGATGCCTTTTGGATTGTGCAACGCACCTACTACATTTCAGCGGTGTATGTTTGCAATCTTTTCCGATTTGGTAGGTGATTGCTTAGAAGTCTTCATGGATGACTTCTCAGTCTTCGAGAGCACATTTGATGCATGCTTAGACCACCTGACTAAGGTCCTGCAAAGATGCATAAATATGAATCCGGTACTTTCCTGGGAGAAATCACATTTCATGGTACCAGAAGGACTAGTATTAGGTCACCTTATCTCGGAGAAAGGAATAGAGGTTGACCGTGCGAAGGTAAAATTGATTTCTGAACTACCACTACCTTCGTCGGTTAAACAGATTAGATCCTTTCTCGGGCATGTTGGTTTTTATCACCGCTTTATAGCGGATTTCTCGAAAATAGCCTAACCTCTCACCAATCTCCTCTCTAAGGACGTAGGCTTCCAGATCTCTGACGATTGTGTTCATGCCTATATGACACTTCGTGATTTGGTTACCAAGGCACCAATACTGCAACCTCTGGATTGGTCTTACCTTTTTGAGATCATGTGTGATGCCTCTGATTATGCAGTAGGGGCTGTCCTTGGTCCAAAACTGGATGGGAAACCCACGATCATCTATTACGCTAGCAAGACCTTAGATGAAGCTCAGAGGAATTACACCATCACAGAAAAGGAATTGCTAGCTGTAGTATTTACACTGGAAAAATTCAGACCTTATCTTTTAGGTTCCCACATTATAGTCTACATTGACCATACTGCAGTTCGACATCTTCTCACCAAGAAGGACGATAAATCTCGTCTAATTAGATGGATCCTACTTCTACAGGAATTTGATTTAGAGATTCGTGACAAGGCTGGAAAGCAGAATGTGGTAGCAACCACTTATCCCACCTTCCTTCTGAAGCAATTTCTCCTTCTTTGCCTATTTCTGACTAACATGCGCTCGTGTGCGTGTGTTTGGAAGTGTCGTTATAGTTTACACTTGCACGCTGATTTTAAAGTAGAGAAACGGATGTGAGACCCAGTGTCGGTCTCAGGGAGGCGTGAAAATCGGATTTTTCTTGTCACTTATTGTCACGAAAATCGTGGAGTTTTGCTTGCGAAAAGGCATGGGTGAAAAGCGAGAGAGAGAGAGAGAGAGAGAGAGATTAGGGTTAGAAATGTTTCATTCTTAACATGCAACTTGAATAGGAAATAGAGTAGGCAACTGAATGGAAACAACTTCATTAATCATGCAGCTTTAGTTCATAAATTACAACATTAGATACATGCTTAAAAATAAGTAAAGTAAAGCTTAAAAGAAGGGAAGAAAGAGAGAGAGGGAGGGTGGCGAGGCAGCCACGATGGTAGAGAGGGCTCCGTCGGCGGCTCGTCATCTCCGGTGATTACAAAAGAGCTTAAAGGTAGCTAGGAGAGGGGTAGAGTAGTTGCAAGTGGAGTGAATTCCTTGAATGGGTGGTTGGAAGGGGTTTAAATAGGGAGAAGGTCTTTCCAAATGAAGAAGGGGTTTTAGCGACGTCTCCTTCCGAAAACATCGGTGAAGCCCCCTGCCCGCCGGTCGCTCGCCCGCAGCTGTTCTTCCTCGTGCCCAATCCGCGTGCGCATGCTATGAGCCATCTGATCGAAGATCGGACAGCTGGGATCTCGCGCGAGGCGCTCGCTTGGATCGTGCCCTTGCACCCGCGTCATCGTGCGCGTCTGGCTAGGGCGCATCTACAGGCACCACGTCGCGCTATCTCACCCGTCCGCTGCTGATCGGGCAACTCAATTTCGCTTGCGCGCGTCGAAGTCTCTGAATTTCAACTCCATGCGGCTCGAACCCGCGTCACATGGGCACGGGCGTGTGCTCCAACCGCTACGCTACGCCCACTGCCTTGTCGCGGCGACCGCGGGCGTGCACGCAGTTCTCAGCTGTTCAATCGGAGATCGACGGCTGAGATCTGCTCTCCAAATGAAGGAGGAAGCGGGCGCGATCTGGATGCGGTAAGTGGGCGCCACATGGCACACCGTGGGAGTTAGAACTTCTTGGGCCCATTGTGGTAGCTCCGGATGTTGGATTTGGCCGATTTCGAGTCCGTTGGACTCCGTTCTTCATTCTAAATCCATCCGTGCAGTCCCATTGCTCATCTGAAGCCTGCTTTGACAAGTGCTTATACAAATGGCCATTAATACTGTTTTATAAGTAATCTTGACATATGATGCATGTAATGCTTCCATTCTACTTATGTTGTGTTATCTGTGTCTTTTATTCTTGAGATGGGCCCTATTTAACAGAATTATTACCCCCAGATGCAATGTTATCATACCCCCATGCTTACTCCTTGCTAGTCCCTAGCAAGGTTTATTCTAGCCTTTATTTTTTGTCAGAATTTAAGAAGTAATTACTTAGACACTTCGTCACTTGTCAACAGGAGAAAATATACTGAGATCTTAATCTACAAAGACTAAGCAGCGCTCGGGTGTCTGCCAAAATACGAATCGCCTGAATCCTTGCTTTAATGTATGTAAATATATATATATTTTTTTTTTTTTTTCTTATTTTTAGATTTTTTTTGGAATTAAGAGTGGGTTGGTAACTTTTTACGGCTACCCAACACACCCATAACTTGGACAAAACTCTAAATGCTAAGCATCTTGGTGTGAAAATTGTGATAGACTCATTCAACGGTAATTTAGACAGACTTCGGGTTTCTACGCTCCTAGGTGACCAGAAGATGAAGTGTTTTGCCTGAAGGTGTATTTGTTCGATCGATAGCTTTCTCCCTACGTTTATTTTAATTGGGGTCAACATAAGGAATTTTTCCAGTGTATATCTCCCCGGCTTGTACTACTTCCCTACTTCTTCCTTAAGTGTTTTGGCTCTTTTTGTGCAATTACTGAGCTGGGCTCTGGACAACTGACCAATGGGCTGTTACCCTCGATCACTTACCAGCCATACTCGTGCGATAAAGTGTGGTTTACTTTGTTTTCTTCTTCTCTCTCTCCTTTTTTTTTATTTTTTTGCTAGGTGGCTTCCCTGATCTCAAATGTACCTAGAGGCAATGAAGAAGAAGTGGTCCCGTGGCTGGGCTCTGCATAACCTGCCAATGGGCTGTTACCCACTACAACTTGCCAGCCATACCACCCTAGAGAGTTCATTAGCTACCCAATTTCTGTCAAAATCTCCGAGGAGTGAGTCTGTGCAAAAATGTGTGTAGATGCTTAGACTCAAAGTCTTTCTGAGTTAGAGGGTAAGTTGATAAGTCGTATACCTATCACCTTATTTAGTTGGTGGATTAAAGTAGCTTAAGGTTGCAAGGATTTGAAGTTAAATTTATATTTTAACGGACACCAGGGCTGATTAAGCCTGAAGGCCTGAAAAGTCTAAGTGTTCAAGTTTTTTCTGTATTATTTCCCACTATTAACAAATTTCTAATGCCTAAGTTTCTTCCTAAATTCAATTTTTTTTTTAATTTTATTCTCTTCAGACTGATTAAATGAGCTCAGGATCATGCAATTTACCACCCTCTCCCATGCTTAAGTTGGACAATGTCCTCATTGGCAAATACATGGATACAACAAGGGTGCAAAAAGATATTACCTGAGTGGTGTAGGATACCAGATCAGTCTGAATCCTCTGGGTTGCCTCCCAGGAAGCGCTGAGTTTAACGTCTCCAGCTGGGCGGTGCTTCGTGTCATCCCTCAATGAGGGTGACACTCTCCTTTGGGGGAACCTGGGCTAAGAAATGTTTCAATCTTTGGCCATTAACTGTAAAAGTATGCCCAGAGTTCGGGTCAGCGATTTCAACTGCCTCATTGGAGTGGGGCTTGACCACCCTAAATGGTCTTGTCCACTTGGACCTAAGTTTCCCCGGAAAAAATTTTAGGCGGGCATCGAAGAGCCAAACTTGCTGGTTAGTCTCAAAGGTCTTTCTATGAATGAGTCGGTCGTGGACGGCTTTCATTTTCTCCTTATACAGTCGACTGTTCTCAAAGGCGTCCCGACGAATTTCTTCGAGCTGAGAGAGTTGGAGCGTCCTGTGCGCACCAGCTAACTAGGAATCCACGTTACATTGCTTGACAGCCCAATAAGCCCGGTGTTCCAATTCAACAGGAAGGTGGCAGGCTTTGCCAAACACTAGGCGATAAGGCGACATGCCTATCGGGGTCTTGAAAGCGGTCCTGTATGCCCACAGGGCATCATCCAGTCGTGTGGACCAGTCTTTCCTGTCAGGTCTCACAGTCTTCTGTAAAATGTTCTTGATTTGTCTATTTGAGACCTCGGTCTACCCATTTGTTTGCGGATGATACGGGGTAGCAATGCGGTCGTTAACCCCGTATTTTCTAAGCAGGGCACGAAATTGGGAGTGAATAAAATGGCTTCCACTATCACTGATCATGGCCTTTGGTATTCCAAACCGGGAAAAGATGTTCTGCTTAACAAAGTCCATGACAGTCTTGTGATCGCATCAGTGGGTGGCGACGGCTTCAATCTATTTAGAAACATAGTCTACAAAGACTAAGATGTACTCAAAGCTGTTGGATGGTGGAAAGGGGTCCATAAAATCGATACCCTAAATGTCGAAGATTTCGACAATCAAAATGGGCTGGAGGAGCATCATATCTTTCTTGGTCACGATCCCCAGCGTTTGGCAGCGTGAGCAAGTCCTGGCAAAGTTGTGTGCATCCTTAAATAGGGAAGGCCAGTAAAATCCAGACTGCAGAACCTTCGCAGCCGTTTTCTTTCCAGAGAAGTGGCCACCACAAACCTGGTCATGACAGAAGGAAAGCACACTCTAAACTTCGTTCTCAGGGATACACCTCCTGATGATCTGGTCGGCACAGAGGCGAAACAGCATGGGATCATCCCAGAAATAGTGCTTGGCCTCAGCCAAGAACCTGTCTCGTTGCTGTCTGGACCAGCTATGCGGGATTTGTCCTACAACTAGGTAGTTGACATAGTTAGCATACCAAGGTAGTCTCTTGTCTTGCACAGCCAGAATGTGTTCATCGGGGAAGGTGTCAGATAAAGGTAGGGAGGGTCCAATGTGGTCTGGGTGAAGTCTAGACCAGTGGTCAGCCACCACATTCTTTGATCCGGCCTTGTTGTGGATTTTCAGGTCAAATTCCTGCAAGAGTAGGATCCATCTGATGAGCCTGGGCTTTGCGTCCTTCTTAGCCAACAGGTGCCGGATGACTGAATGGTCAGTATAGATGGTCATGTGGGATCCCAGCAAGTACGGTCGGAACTTCTCAAGTCCGAAGACTACAACGAGCAACTCTTTCTCTGTGACCGTATAATTTCGTTGGGCCTCGTCCAACGTTTTGCTCGCGTAGTAGATCACCATGGGTTTCTTGTCTTGTCTTTGTCCCAGGACAGCGCCTATGGAAAAATCTGATGCATCACACATAATCTCAAAGTCCTGGGACCAATCCGGGGGCTGAAGTACAGGTGCTGTGGAGACTAAATCCCGGAGGGTGTGATAAGCCTAGATGCAATCAGAAGACATGTGGAATATGCCATCATTGGCCAGAAAGTCGGTTAAGGGTTTGGAAAGCTTGGATAAGTCTTTAATAAACTTTCGGTAGAAGCCAACGTGTCCCAGGAATGAGTGAATCTGCCGGACCAAGCTAGGTGGAGGAAGTTTGGAAATCAAATCAACCTTAGCCCGATCCACCTCAATGCCCCTATGCGATACGATGTGACCGAGGACGATTCCTTCTTGAACCATAAAATGGCTCTTTTCCCAACTTAACACCAGATTAACCTCGATACATCGTTTCAGGATTTTCTCCAAGTTGCTCAAACAATGGTCGAATGAATTCCCAAATACAAAGAAATCATCCATAAAGACCTCTAAGTATTCACCCACCATTTCTGAAAAAATGGCTAGCATGCAACGTTGGAATGTAGCAGGTGTGTTGCATAACCCGAACGGCATTCAGCGGAATGCAAACGCGTTGTACGGGCAAGTGAATGTGGTCTTTTCTTGATCTTCCGGAGCAATTGAGACTTGGTTATATCCTGAATATCCATCCAGGAAGCAAAATACTTTTGCCCTGCCAATCTTTCAAGGATCTGGTCAATGAATGGCAAGGGAAAATGATCCTTCTTAGTGGCTTCATTGAGCTTCCTATAATCAATACACACCCGCCATGCGGTGGTGGTGCGGGTGGGGATGGATTCGCCATGATCATTGGTGACAACGGTGAGCCCGGCTTTCTTTGGAACCACTTTAGTGGGGCTCACCCAGGGGCTATCAGAGATAGGGTAGATGATGTCGGCGTCAAGCCACTTGATAATTTCTTTCTTTACAACCTCCCGCATGTTTGGGTTTAACCATCTCTACATCTGGCGGGAGGCTCGTGCTCCATCTTCCAGGTAAATCTTATGGGTGCAATAGGTGGGGCTAATTCCTCTCAAGTCAGAAATTGTCCAACCAATGGTGGCCCGATGTTCTGAAAGGGTCGCGGTCAACCTGAGTTCCTGATCCTTGGTTAGATAAGAATTAATAATCACAGGGAAGGTCTGGTCATGTCCCAGGAAGACATACTTGAGATTCTCGAGTAGTGGCTTAAGTTCAGGTGCGAGTGGAACAATGGTTGACGGAAAAGGGAAAGGCGGGAGTTGATCAACATCGATTTCCTCAAATGGTGTTGTGTGATGGTAATCAGCCTTACAGAGGTCCACAGGTAGCGATGGTGACGGGTCAGAATAGTCGTTACAGGCTTGGTGGTCTGAGACAGAACTAAGGGTGAGGCATTCCTCGACCAGAGTTTCCACGGGATCATGTTCCTCAACACAATCGCAATCAAAATACTTTGTCGCCCGGAAGATATCCAACTGCATCTTCTTGTCTCCGAAGGCGATTTCCATACATCCTGTGTCACAATCAATGTTTGCCTTAGCCGTAGCTAAGAAAGGTCTGCCTAAGGTTATGGGTGCATTCTGTAGTTTCTCAGGGACTTCCATGTCGAGCACCAAGAAGTCAACTGGGAAATAGAAGTCCTTGACCCGCACAATCACGTCCTCGACAACCCCCTTCAGGGTCTTTACAGATCTATCAGTCAGCTGGAAGGTGACAGGTGTGGGCGTCAACTCTCCGAAACCAAATTGGTGGTACAGGGTCGTTGGAATCAGATTGATAGAAGCACCTAAGTCCAGGAGCGCTCTATCAAATGTCATGTCCCCGATATTGCAGGAAATCAGGGGTGCTCCTGGGTCAATTCGCTTGAGCGGAAGGTTGCTTGATATTACAGAACTTGCTTGCTCGGAGAGCATAACCTTCCTAGGTGCTTAAGGTCTTGGCTTACGTTTGGGTGTACAGGCGTCCTTTAAAAACTTGGCATAAGCCGGGATGTGCTTAACGGCTTCGAGGAGTGGAATATTAATCTGTACTTGCTTAAAGATCTCCAAAAGCTCCTCAGTTTTCACAACATTTTTCTTCTTCTTGATTGTCTCCAAGGCCTCAGGGTAGGGTGTCTGAACATGGATCGGGTTTATTTCTGGGTCCTTGGGTTTTTCTGGTGCCTCTTCTGAGCTGGGTATTTCCACAGGTGAAGTCTCGGGGAGAGTCGGCCATTTAGGATCCTGGGTTTTGGTGTCGCTTCTCAAGGTCACCGCATTCGCAGAGGCATTGGGACCATGGGTTGATCCTTGAGAAGACGAGGACGAAGAAGCACCAAACCCAGGGGGTGTTTGTGGGGCTAACTGGACCATGTGGGCTTGCCCGGGATTGCCTTGGAACCCTTGCGAATTGGGGCCTCTGTTAATTATGTTTCGCAGGTTCGGTTGTGGCTGGGAAGGTAGGGATCCTTGTTGTTTACAGTCCAAAAGTTGGCTTAACTGTCCCTTTACTAAGGCCATTTCCTCCTGATGTTTCTGGTTCATTTCAGCCATCATCTTTATCAGGGTGCCCATTTGGTTCTGTGGGAGAGGGGCCGCCCTATTTTGATTGTATGGAGGTCTAATGGGTTGTCCTTGCTGATAGGGGGGCAAGTTTGGCTGCTGGTTTGGCCTGGGCTGGTTCTGAAATTGAGGTGGTTTCTGGTTTGTCCAACCAAAGTTGGGGTGATTACGCCAGCCAGTGTTGTAAGTGTTGGGGAAAGGGTCAGGCTTAACATAACCTTGGACAGCTTGCACATCTTCAAGGATTGCAGATGTTGATGGGGAGGGAAGAGAGTAATCAAGGGTTGAGTGAGCAAAGGTCCCTCCGTGGAAAGTGGTCAGGGGTTGTTCCAGGTTCAATTGGCTCAAGGGCTGGACCAGGTCAACATTGTGAGCTCCTTTTGCTAAGGAGAAGGCCTGTAATGGGTTCCTGGTCTGATTCAGTAGCTCATCAATCTTTTTATCCACCAATTCCACTCACTCTAATTTCTCGGCAATGATGTCCATGTCAACCATTCCAGAATTTGCTTGTACCTCATAAATCCAACCATGGGGTTGACTGAATCGGTTAAACTGGGTCATGGAGGCATTGTTGAGTGAATTTTCGCTCATAGACTCAAAGAGCTCAAACATGCTCTCCTCGTCTTTGTTCAGGAAGTTCCCTCCACATGAGGCATCGACGAAGTTGCGTAGGTTGCTGTCCAGCCCGTGGTAGAAGATCTGGGCCAATTGCCACCTTGGTACTTCGTGGTGTGAGCATTTCCTTAAGAGTTCATTGAATCTTTCCCACGCATCATGGAAGTGTTCCCCACCCTGGAGTGTAAAGGTAGTAATAGCTCTTCTGAGGGCATTGGTCTTTCCTATGGGGAAGAATTTTTTTAGAAATGCATGCCTCAGTTCTTCCCAGGTGGTGATGGGTCTACCTAGGGTTCTAAGCCAGTGAGAAGCCTTGTCTCTCAACGAGAAGGGGAACATCTTAATTAGAACAATGTCAAGGCTAATGTTCCTAGGTTTCACAGTTCGTGCTATCCGGTCAAGATCCTCTAGGTGCTGGAAGGAGTCCTCATTTGAGCTTCCATGGAAGTAGCTCTAGATCAAACTTAAGACATTTGGTTTTAGCTCAAAATCATCTCCCCCTTCGAGGATCCTAAGGTGTGTCTCGACTCTAATAGCGGAAGGATTGTAGAAATCGCAGAGGGACCTCGGTTGATCCTGGAATGGTGGTAAATCAAGTGGTGGTTGCCCTTGTGGTAAATAAGTGGTGGTTGCCCTTGTGGGCCTTGAAAAGGTGGTGGTGGTTGCCCTTGTGGGTTTTGTAACCGGTGTATGGCCTGCATGATAGTGTGAATCTGTTGCTGCTGAAGCCGATGGTTTGCGTTAATCTGGGCTTGGATGATGGCCCTTGTGTCTGGTGGGGGTTGGTCCTCAACCTCATCTACCCTAGGTTCAGCCATGTTTCTAGCATAATCAAGTCGCCTGGATTCCCGTCCCAAAACAAACAACTCGGGATGCAGTGAGTGTCTCCCGTGCATACACTAAAGAAGAACAGGAGGGGATGCGGAGAGCAACAGAGGCGAGAAGTGTGTGTTTAATCAAGCAAATAAGCCTAATCCTTATGGTGTATTTCCTTAGGAGACCTAGAAATCTCAAAAAGGGTGATTAAGTCCGTAAGCACTGGACTTCCCTTCCCAAAGTTAATCTGGCCAGGTTGATTACGAGGGGATTGCAGGGAAGGTTCTTCCTTTGGCTTGCGCCGTCGGTTCCATAGACCCCACAACCGCAGTCGTTTGACACTGCCCCACAGCCTAGTCACCAGATTCTACCAAGGGAATGAAATCCAAGTGCCTAGCAAACAAAACCTCGCCTCTCGAGACTTAACTCAGTCTTGCCTAGGGCACGTCTACTCAATTTTAAAAGGGCTAGGACAGTGCTTGTGTTAGGGTTATGTGATGAGGCGTTGATTGGGGTGGTGCCTCTTAGTTTTCCACTTTCATTGTGTGTGCTTCTACCAAAACATGGTTTTCAAGCAAGGATTTTTAAGATGTGGTGTCTTTTAATGTTTCAACCTTACTTTAGTGTCTTTTAGGATTGATGTGTCTTAATGTTTTCAGACAAGTTTCAGTGGACACGTCAAGTTTTGCACACAATTTGATGAAAGTAGATTTCCTTTTATTGTGTAGAGGCTCTAAAACCCTAATGTACTCATCCTAGTGATCATGCAGCTTCTATTAGATGAGTCATTTTTAGAGTTGAGTGGTGCGGCCCAAGTCAATCCACGGTGGCTTCGTAAACACCACTTAAAAAGAGAAAAGAACACTTCAAGAATTTATTCAGAATGTTAGAGTGTACATTTTTTTACTAGGTGATGTGTTAAGGATGTGGGTTAGGTAATCATACACCACGCCAATTTTTTCAATTTTCCAATTTTTTTTTATTTTTCAAGCAAGTAAACAACCATGAGTGAAGAACTACTCACTACCGGTCCTTATTGCGTCTACTCCCTTGTTACCGTCATGGGTTGCGCTACTTCGCCATCCAAGCGTCGAATTCCTGCAACCATCAAGTAAAAGGAGACAAGGCGTTAGACGATGTGAGAATGGATGTAAAATGGAAGTGACAAAACAAATATGTTGCCTCCCCGGCAGCGGCGCCAAAAACTGACGTGCGCTCGTGCGCGTGTGTTTGGAAGTGCCGTTATAGTTTGCACTTGCACGTCGATTTTAAAGTAGAGAAATGGATGTGAGTCCGAGTGTCGATCTCAGGGAGGCATGAAAATCGAATTTTTCTTGTCACTTATTGTCACGAAAATCGTGGAGTTTTGCTTGCGAAAAGGCACGGGTGAAAAATGATAGAGAGAGAGAGATTAGGGTTAGAATCATTTCATTCTTAACATGCAACTTGAATAGGAAATAGAGTAGGCAACTGAATGGAAACAACTTCATTAATCATGCAGCTTTAGTTCATAAATTACAACATTAGATACATGCTTAAAAATAAGTAAAGTAAAGCTTAAAAGAAGGGAAGAAAGAGAGAGAGAGGGAGGGCGGCGAGGCAGCCACGGTGGTGGAGAGGGCTCCGTCGGAGGCTCGTCGTCTCCGGTGGTTACAAAAGAGCTTAAAGGTAGCTAGGAGAGGGGTAGAGTAGTTGCAAGTGGAGTGAATGCCTTGAATGGGTGGTTGGAAGGGGTTTAAATAGGGAGAAGGGCTTTCCAAATGAAGAAGGGGTTTTAGCGACGTCTAGGACATCACTAAAACCCTTCCCAAAACATCGGTGAAGCCCCTTACCAGCCGATCGCTCACCTACAGCTGTTCTTCCTCGCACCCAATCCGCATGCGCATGCTACGAGCCGTCTGATCAAAGATCAGATGGCTGGGATCTCGCGCGAGGCGCTCGCCTAGATCGCGCCCTTGTGCCCGCGTCATCGCGCGCGTCTGGCCAGGGCGCATCTACGGGCGCCACGTGTGCTATCTCACCCGTCCGCTGCTGATCGGGCTGCCGAATTTTGCCCGCGCATGTCGCCGTCTCTGAATTTCAACTCCGCGCTACTCGAACCCGCGTCACGTGGGCGCGAGCGTGCGCTCCAACCACTGCGCTACTCCAGCTGCCTTGTCGCAGTGATCGCGGGCGTGCGTGTGGTTCTCAGCCATTCGATCGAAGATCGACAGCTGAGATCTGCTCTCCAGATGAAGGAGGAAGCGGGTGCGATCTGGACACGGTGAGCAGGTGCCATGTGGCGCACTTGGCCCCATTGTGGGAGCTCCGGGTGTCAGATTTGGCCGATTTCGAGTCTGTTGGACTTCGTTCTTCGTTCTGAATCCATCTGTGCGGTCCGATTGCTCATCTGAGGACTGCTTTGACAAGTGCTCATACAAATGGCCATTAATACTGTTTTCTAAGCAATCTTGACATATGATGCATGCAATGCTCCCATTCTACTTATGTTGTGTTATCTGTGCCTTTTATTCTTAAGATGGGTCCTATTTAACAGAATTATCACCCCCAGATGCAGTGTTATCACTGACCACTTCCCTGATGAGCAATTGCTGGTCATTCATTCTGATCTTCCCTGGTACGCTGACATTGTCAACTACCTGGCTTCTGGAATCCTTCCCACTGATTGGGTCCGACATCAAAAAGGCAGACTTAGATCCGAAGCCAAGCACTATTACTAGGAAGAGCCATGGCTTTTCAAGCACTGCAAAGACCAGATTCTTAAGAAGTGTGTCCCTGATAAGGAGATAGAGAGCATCCTGTCGTTCTGCCATGACCAGGCATGTGGCGGTCATTTCTTTGGCAAAGAGACCGCTGCAAAGATTTTGCAGAGCGGTTTTTATTGGCCCACGATTTTCAAAGATGCACACGAATATAGTAGGGCATGTTTACGCTATCAGTCTCTCGGCAGTATTGGCCGCCGAGACATGATGCCCTTGAATCCGATTGTAGTGTGTGAAATCCTTGACATTTGGGGCATTGACTTCATTGGACCTTTTCCAAAATCATATGTCTTCGAGTATATCTTGTTAGCAGTTGAGTACGTTTCCAAATGGGAAGAAGCCATCCCCTCGAGGATTAACGATCATAAAGTTGTGACACAATTTGTTTAAGATTTCATCTTCTCTAGATTTGGGGTACCAAAAGCCATCATTAGTGATGGAGGGTCTCACTTTAGAAACACACATTTTCAGTCCCTACTTCAAAAGTATGGGATGTCGGATTGCTACACCATATCACCCTCAAACCAATGGACTAGCTGAATTGTCCAACCGAGAGATCAAGAAGATTTTACAGACTACCATCCAACCTGATAGAAAGGATTGGTCTTCCCGCCTTTCTGATGCATTGTGGGCATATAAGACAGCTCACAAAACCCTATTAGGCATGTCTCCTTTTAGACTTGTGTACGGGAAACATTGCCATCTTCCCGTAGAACTTGAGTACAAAGCCTATTGGGCCATCAGAAAATGTAACTTGGACCTAGAGAAGGCCGGTGATCACAGAAGATTACAAATTTCCGAGCTAGATGAGTTAAGGAATGAATCTTATGAAAGCTCGAGGATTTATAAGGATAAACTTAAGGCCTTCCATGACCGTCACATTCATAGGAAATCATTTCACCCTAGTCAAAAAGTCCTTCTCTTCAACTCTAGACTAAAACTCTTCCCAAGGAAAGTAAGATCCAAATGGACTGGACCTTTCAAAATAATGAGAATCTTTGATAATGGAGCCGTTGAGATCACTGAGATTGACAAATCTGAACCTTTTACGTAAATGGACAAAGACTAAAACCTTTTGAGCCACATGATCTCAGACTTGTCAATTCCACCATTTCGCTCCTACATTTTGAGCTACCGACTAGGTTTACGCCTAGCCGAAGGCGTTAAACTTGGCACAAAACCTATCCTTGTATATAGCTATTTTCACCTTTCTTATTTCCACCTTTATTTGTATTAGGTGTTTACCTTCATAATAACATATATCATGCATTTCACTTCCTAACCCGACTTTTCCACTCTGATCTTGTTTCAGACTTGAAATCGTCCACACAGAGATTTTATCTCCTCATTTTGACTTCCTTCCATCACCCAGTCTAGGAAAGTGAAAAGCAAAGCATGCAATTGCATCCACCCTATTCATTCAATGAAGACATTGCAACATTTAAGCATGGGGGGTGTAAATGGTGAACCATTCAACTAAAATGCAATTTTAGACACACCTATAGTATAGTATATAGTATTATCTAAAAATACCAAAAAAAAATAAAAATTCTGAAAAATTTTGAAAAAATGACAGAACCAAAAACACAAAAAAATGACAAAACACAAAAACTCCAAAAATACAATAAGGGACATGCGCTTTATTGTTAAGGGAGAACTCCAAAGAAATTTCTGAGGAGAGAAAAGAATCTGAACAGAAAAAAAATAAGTGTTTAACTATGATCTTCTAGCTGAAAACAAAAATAGAATAAGTGTTTATGGACATTCAACCTTTGCTGGTTTGACTTTCCGGGCCACTGTAGTTTGACTCATTCAAGCTTTGGCTTAATATACTTTGAGCTTTGACAAGATAGACCATAGTCTCTCCTAACTTTAGGACGTATTCTTATACTTGAGTCACCAGTACAGGATTCGCTGGTTTGCTTTGACTTAGGAGTCTAAGTAACCTTGGCTTACACTATACAGTGTCAGGAAAGACCTTGTGAATCTAAAATTCAACCCTAGTGTTCATTAGGGAAGGTGGAGTCCTTACCTGTGCATGCAGGTAGACTCTTTGTCCTAGTCTTTAGTCTTGTGTCTAGGAGAAGCTCTTTCCACCAAAGAACTCACCCACCAAATAAGGTGCGCTCTACCAAATAAAGTTGTCGGAGACATACTGGCAGAAAAAAAAAAGAAAAAGAAAAGTTCAAAAAGAAAGTTCTTTAGAATAAGTCAAGTATGTTCTCCAAGTCTGTGAATACAAAAGTTCCACCAAAAATGTTTTCAGGGTTCAATACAAACACCCTGTTGTTCCACCAAATATTCTTTGAGCCACAAACACAATAAGAGTTGGGCTTGAGTAATCCTCGTTTATTGAGAGTCAATCCGAAAATATGAGCTGAAGCTAGGACCAACCTGGACTTAAAAAGAAGTGAAACCCCGGGATTGAGTTTTAGAATTCACCTGGTTAGTCCTGACTTATCACAAAGCACAACCATAACCTCGTAGCATTCTGAGTCTCTGTAAAACCCCCTTAGTCCTGGAATTCAACTTAAGGTTTAAATATCAAGAGTCCTTGTTAGTTGAGAGATGGTCTATGTCATTTAAGTCTTAAGTTCTGGTCAGTCTTCCTCAGTAATAAGGTTCTCACAATGTCCAAACATAAACACAATTGGTTTATCAGGAAAATTCCTTCAGCTTAAAGATCATCTTGAAACACTTAACACTGTGAGAAAAATGAAAAGAAAAAAAGATATCTCATCACACTTACTTTGCTGATACTTAAATTGCTTTGCACTTTAATGAGTTGTTTGCTAAGGGACTAGCAAAACCTAAGCATGGGGGTATGATGAGTGGCTACTCATCATAGCTAAAAAAGCTAAAGTTAAGCTAGAAACTGGGTTAAACAATACCAAATTAACACATAAAAAGGGTTAAGCATGGAAATCAAAGAAAAAACCTAAAACCTTAATTCTGTGTTAAAATTACATAATTAGGTCATAAAACGAGATATTCTTGAGAAAAATGTCAAATGGTGATCCAAGTGTTAATTGAACACACAAACAAGCTTAAAAGTTCAAATCAAAAGTATAACTAACATCTCAAATGTTCAATTAAGCACATATAAAAACTTGAAGGCATTTGGACATCATTAAGGCCTTGAAACTTAAATTTTACATTTACGTCCTTTGTGCATCACATTTCCGTCATTAGAAAACCATCCCAGACCTTTTTGTAACCTGTAGGGACCTCTTTGTAAGCCCTTAAGGACCATTCAGTTATGATTTCCTACCACGTATGGGCTCACCTATAAATGTCCTACCCCTTCGCAAGGGGCCTCTCCCTGCAATTTTTCTAATAGACTCCAGCAACCTGCAACTTCCGAGCGCACACTGTGCGTGTGTAGAACACGAAGGATCTCAACCATCCATCTTGATCTGCGGCTCGATCTCAATCAAAGCTTCGTGCGAAGCGGCGCGTGTGCTCACCCGCGCGGATCCCATCCTATGGTCAGTTTTCAATTTGGCAGCCCATGCGCTCCTCTCATCCTTGCCGCCGGTGCCCTCGTCGACTATCTTGACCCATGCGACGATCTGAGCCACTGAGATTGCTACTTAAGCACCTCAGTGGTTGCGCACGCAGGGGATTACTCTCTCTACTACCTTCTTAGCGATCATTCCTCCACTCCAGTCTCTTCTCCTCACCAATTCCCTGATTTCACAGCCACCGGCTGTGAAATCCCTGACTTCTCTCCGACTCTCCTCGTCGCTAAGGACCACGTAGCACCTGAGGATGACCCAGAAGTCTCACTAGTAGACTTTTCACTCTGCTGGAGCTTTTCCCCCTCCCTTCTTCCTCCATAGCCACCAGCTAAGGACCCACAAGTACCATTCTCCCTGTTAGAGTAGTTTTAAAGTTTTCTAAATTTGCTGTAGCATTAGATAGATAGATTAGAGTAGATTATAGTAGAATTAGATGCAGAGTTAGTAGTTAAATTGCTATTCTGATTAGTTTAGCATTAGAGTAGTTTTAGTATAGCAATTTCCCCCCCTCACCTTCTCTGATCATCCCAGATCAGAGGGGAAGAAATTCACCCTACCACAGTTCATTTTATTCTTCCTCTACATGTTTTCATCCCATTTCTGCTTTTCTTGATTGGTATTTCACAATCCACCCACTCATAAGACCTAATTTCATATCTGAATGGTCTCCACTTTAGATCTGAAATTTGCGTCAAAAATCATATTAGGGGCTTCTTACTCACTCCATCTTGTTCACAAAAGCCCCTGATCTGAGCTAAAAAGTGAATCAGTTTGCCGGATTTTTCATGAATTCAGATTTCAAAGATTTTTACTCATTTGGGTTTTGAATGCTTTGATCTTGCAAACTGAAGAGTTTTGATTTTTATTCACTGATTGGCAGGGAATCTAAGATGATTCTGATGTCAGAATTCATCTCAGAAGAGCCATAATCTGATTTGTTATTTTTTAGGTTTCGAATGTGTGGATGCCTTGTAGAGCCAAGGAAGATCAACCATGTTGATTGAGGCTTTATTAGGGATTCTAATCTGATTGGCTTTTCTGAGAGTTTGATTCTCTCTTAAGGGATTCTCAATATCCCTTAAGATGTGTAATATCCTGGGATTCAGTTGTTGGATTTCTTGTGTTGATCCTAACTCCTTCTACAGGTTGTCTATAGCATTAGAAAGAGTTAGATTAATAGTTTTTATGAATTGATTGGTTGTGATATTTGTGACAAGGAACTTGGATTTTATGCTGAACATCTGAGCATGTTTTCTTTTATGTGAATTTAAAACCCTTGTCAGAAGTTGATTTAGTGATTTTTATCTTTGTGTTGTTGAATCGCAGAATTAAAGTAAAGTGCTACCAAAGCAGCTACATTTCCTCCTTTAATTCCAGCTTGGTATTCCCATATTAGCTCTTTTAAATCCTTGATCAAGCTGTCTTGAATTTGATCTAGGATAGAAATGGCTAAATCAGGAGACACAAGTTTGATTTAGCTTTGTTTCTGCTACAGACTTAACCTAATTTCAGATGGACTAACTGCAACAGCAGTTAAGCCATCTGGGATGAAGGTAGGTTTGTAGTAGCTGATGGATTTACAGCAGCTACTGTGCTGCATTTATTGAATTTTGTAGCTGCAGTGTTTCTGCTGTTTCAGCAAAAGATGGTTGTCTGGATAACTTGGTGGACAGTAGGTCTTTGATGTGATTTGTTAGATAGCCGACTTGTATTAAAGGTGTTTGGGATGGTAAACAAGCTTTCATATGATTTCAATTGCATTTTTAAAGTCAGTGAATGCTTGTAATCTATTTTAAATCTCTTTTGTCAGTTAAATTTTAAGCCTAACTGTCCAACAAGTAGAATTAAATAAAATCCACTTTGATTTGTGTGCTTAAATGTCTTTATCTTTGTTATGTATTACAGTGAGACTGTTGAGGTAGTTTACTACCTTTTAGACTCCTTAGGATCCATTCTAGGCCTCAACACACCTTAGGAAACCTTTTAAAGGCCTAGAATGTGTGAACTTTGGACTTAAATAAAAATCATATAAAAAATCTAAAAAATAAAATAAACCTGTCTGATTGAAGACTAGGTATTTCTTTACATACATACCAAGTTTCATGGCAATCAGAACCCCCGACTTGGTAGAATTTACCAATCCACGGTTCTGTATATCATGAAACTTAATAAAAGAAACCAAACATAAAAAGGCCAAAAACACCCCTTTCTCCTCATCCATTTCTTTCCCTCTCATCTCCTACCTCCATAACATATATAAAAACCCTAAAAAGTGGAAAAACCCTAAAAATACTAAAAATCATGTGTATAATATGTATATATCAGTATATTTAAGCTATATAGTAAGCTTATCAACCTATAATGTAAATTATACATATTTATAATATAAATAACTCATGTATATATTATAGTATGTAATTTGAGTATTTAAGTTAGATTATACTGTATATAACTAAATTATATAACTAATTATTAAGTAAACTAACTTATATGTATTAAATAGCTATATAAATTAATAACCTCTATAAATAATCATATTAAGTTATAATATTGTACCTACGTATTTATATATAAATTATGAACATATTAAACCCTGTACCTTAATTTAATTATATATACAGAATAAATAATTAATTTATTAAGTTAGTAGTTAAGTTATTATGTTAAATTAAAATAAATTAGTAGATTAAGTTAAAACTAAGTTAACTTATACTGCATATGTATATTACTGTATTTTAAGTAATTTAAGCTAATTTAAGTATATTTATATTGCTTATATTATTTTAACCTAATTTACAACTAAAGCAGTCTGAAATTATACTAATTCAATGTAAATAAAATAAAAGCCAAACTTGTAAAATATAATAAAAATGTTTATAAAATATTTAAACATGTATACTAACTTAGTACAGGGTCAATTAGACCATTTAATAACTAATTTATATGTAATTAAAGAATAAAACCTAAAATTAATTATGTATAAACCGTATACTTTAGCTAATTTATTTATATAGTAAATATAATTAAAACTTTAAATTAACTATACAATTGTATAGTACTATGTAAATACTTTATTATCCTATAATTTAATTTTATTTTCTAATAATTTGTGGCCCTCAAATTGAGGGCCAAACTATGGAAATCGACACTACCGCACATGAAACCCAGCACGCAGCTATGGTAGTGTTAGTGCCACATCGTTTAGCGTCGGACAGACTGAGCGGTATAAGAGTAAAAAGTTATCTTACCGCTCAATCGTCACGGGCACTGGGTGCCCGAAAACGCGAGCATCTGAGCATATTCACTTGAGCATATCTGAGCATTGTGTGTGAGGGTCGGGGGTCGGAGTGTGCGCGAGGGCTTGGTTAAGCCCAAACGTGAGATAAAAATATACTTAAGCGGCCTAATTAAGAAATTAGGGCATGCTTAGTAGAGGTCTGGTCCCACCTAATCCTCGGGTGCTGTGTATCCCTCGAAAGACATGCCCGCCAATTAACAAATTTTTGTTAAGTAATAAAAGCCCTAATGACTCATTAAGCACAAAGGAGTAACCGGCTTAGATAAGGAAAAAGAAGAACACAGTGGATACTTAAAAAGTAAAAGATATGTGTATGTATAATATATAACGTATATCTGTATGGATAGTATATGTAAATAAATAAGTATAAGGTAAATAATAAGTATACGTATAAGCAGTATAGCTATATATATATAAGTAACTACATATTTTCACTAACAGAATAAACTGTCACTAAAAGTAAGATAAGTGTCGCTATAGACCCTAGTTTTTGCTTTAGAGTTTGAATATATTTTTCTGGGGTCCAGCAACTTTTGTATCTATCACTGTAGCTTCTATATATGTTACTGTATATATTAATATATTAAGTTAAGTTAGTATGATATGTAATATTAGTTAGTAGTGTATATTTATGTAAGTATTAGTAATATAACTTATAAATAGATAGCATAGAATATATCTATATATTATTTGATGCTTGTTTGTAAGTAGATTTATGCAAGCATTTTCTTTGACTCTTTTTGTACATAATGAAACTTTTAATTCATTCTTTATGAATTCATTCATTCATTCATTATTGATTGTATATAAAATTAATCATTTTTGGAATTAAAGAATAATCTTGGATTTAGAGAGTGATGTAAATCAATACTGCCTCCGAGTGAACAACCTGGAATAAACCAGTAAAAATTATGTAATTAAATAAAATTGACACGATAACGGTTTATCTTTGTGACACATACTACAACAACGACATTTCTTTTTTTTTATACAAACCACATTTCCAGCATTCGACGACTACTTATGCGTCCTTGGGGACAAGGAGTTGTTGAGAGAGCTCCTGGTTGAGGCGCACGAGTCCAGGTGCACCATACATCCCAGGAACACAAAGATGTACCATGATTTGCAACGCGACTTTTGGTGGAGAGGGATGAAGTAGGATGTTGGTGAGTTTGTACAGCAGTGTTTGGTATGTCAGCAGGTGAAGGCCAAGCACCAGAGGCCTGCAGAGCTATTTCAGCCACTTCCTATGCTAGAGTGGAAGTGAGAAAGCATCACCATGGACTTGGTGGTCGGTCCACCAGTTACCCAACGGGGACACGATGCAGTCTAGGTGATAGTAGACAGGTTGATGAAGACGGGACGTTTTCCTGCCGACCAGAGACACCTTTGGACCAGCACAGTTAGCAGAGAGATATATTAGAGATGTGGTCCGCCTACACGGAGTCCCACGTGAGATTGTATCCAACAGGGATACTCGTTTTACTTCTTAATGCTGGGCTGAGTTTCAGCTAGCATTGGGAACGCGTTTGAGGTTCAGTAACGCTTTCCACCCCCAGACGGACGGACAGTCAGAACGCATCATACCAACACTTGAGAACCTTTTGCGTGCCTGTTGATCATTTCTTACCTCAACTCAATTAATTAAGTTAATTTTACTTAATTAAGAGTAGAAGAAAAGTCACTTAGGTTAACTTGAAGTTGTGTCAATTAGTAGTATAGGGTCGAATTAACCTAACATTTTAGAAAATTTTTCCTAGTTGAGTCCAGGTCGTTCACTGGGAGGTATAATTCATTCTAAATTCACTAGTTATCTTTTTATTTTTTTTTAGAAGTATAGGAGGTATATCTAAGTTAATAATGGAAGCATGAAATTTGCCAAAAATTGATTTAAATGAAATAATATGCAAAATCCCATATAATATCTCATTTTCAACATTTAAGAACATGTAAATTCTCTATTTATTTCAAATGATTTAAGGCAAAGAAGAGTTTATTTAATCAATAAGAGCAAAAAGAAATTAAAATATAATAAGAAAATTAGCTTCTTTTCCTTATTCTTCAGCCTTTCTTCTTCCAGTTCTTTCTTTCTCTATTTTCCTTTTCTTTTTTTTAGTTATTCTTTATCTTTTCTCTCTCTCTTATTTCTTTCTTATTCTCCCGAGCTTTCTTTCTTTTCTTAAGCTTTTCTTTAGTCTTCTATTCTACCTTCTTCTCCCTTAGTCTTTTCCTAAGCTTCTTCCATATGCCTTCACACTTGTTAACCTTCCATATGCCTTATCTTTCTTTCCTTAGCGAGTTCTTCCCCTTCTTCTTCCTCCTTAGTCTTCTTTCTTCAGCCCTTACTCTTCTTCGATACTTAGCCATCAGAGCCTTCAGCACTTAACTCTTCTTCCTTTCCTAACCTTCTGCTAAACCGGGTTAATTTGCTCTTCAACCAAAAATTTGTTTGAGATTTGCGGCGAGGTCCTTTCGAGGATACACAGCACCTTGAGATTAGGGTGGGACCAAATCCTACTCGGTCCTCGCCTAATTTCGTTAGGGTTTATTTTCAATTTTTTTTCTTGAGCCAAACTGACCCTCTCTCGAGCCGAACCGGCTCAACGCCTCCCAGGCCTCGCCCTCCCAGGGCTAATCGCATACACACGCCCACTCGGGCGCACACCCACAGGCGCACTAGCCCGCACACACACACACATGCTCAAAGGTCAAATGGTTTCTTTTCGCGCCGAGCGCTGACGACTGAATCGGCTATAACACAAATTACTTTTATACTAAGGCGGGCGCTCAAGGACTACTGATGTGGGACTAATGTTCCCCCTTCCAAACCCAACTTCAAACGAAGATTTCTCCCTACTCAGAGCTTCAAATCAAGCGAAATAAAGCTTGATGGAGAGCTCTAAGGTAGCTCTACAGGATTCCAGGGTCAATTTGAGGTTTAGAGGATGATTTCCTCTCCGATTTGAAAAGTAAAGTTTGGAAGTTTCTATGGGTTAAATATGCCTGGAAAGTGAAATTAGCTTACTGTGTCTTCAGGGTAGGTATTTTAGCTTATCTAAGGGTCTGAATAGATCCTTCAGATGATTCCACAGCTGTTTGTGTAGGTTTAAAGCTCTCAAGAGCTTCAGGTAACACAAGGAAGCTTTGACACTTCTCCGAAAGCTCAGAGAAAAAAATTCCTAACTCTAAATTGCACAACAGACAGCTTAGGACTTTACCTATCAATTTAAACAGATTCTAAGGAGTAAAGCTAACTAAACTGGGCAGGATTCAACTTCAAATTTCATCAGAAGCTTACTATCGTCAGATTGGGTTCAAAAACAACCCAAACTGACAGGTTGTTAATCCCATCAGATAAATAAATCTAAGCTCACTTTAACCCCTTTAAAATCATTCAATAAGATTTTAGAAACAATTCTTGCTCATCAATTTATCAAATTGAGCTCAGAATCAAAATCTCAAGTTAAAGTTTGACTATAAGGCTTAGGATTTGACTTTCTAATTTAAGCCTCTTTACAAGAAATTAAAGCCTAGATTAACATCTTCTCAACCCTAGGAACTCTCTCAGAGCTCTAATCAGATGATTTGACCTAAGATGCTAGGGTTCCAGGCTCATCACCTGAGCTCCAAATGTGGTCTGTTCGACAGAAGGATTGGAAGATTGCTACACTAATCTGAAGACATAGATAGCTTCAGTGCACTGCACTGAAGCTTCTAGACCTGTTAAATGTGGTTCTTAAGCTTCTATACAAGCTTCTCCAACTCTGCCGGAGTTAGGGAAGACAAATCATCAATCTAAGATCCAGGTGATAAAATCCCAAATAAACAACCTCAAACAAATCAGAAATCAAAATTAAGTCATTCTAGAGCTTCCTACCATTTTCTATAGGCTGAAGATCGAATTTCACTCGCCAGAGCTCGCCGAAGCTCCAGTGAGTCCAGAAAAAGATGAAAAATGTGTTCAGAATGAAGAATTACGCCATTTTTTATTTGAAAAGGTTCCTAAGGTTGCAAGGAACCTCAGGAACTCATTAAATTCCTTAATTGATCATTAGAATTAAGAATTAGCAGTGAATTTAGTTTGAATGGATTTTTAGTGGGTTGAAGCACAGGACTTGTTCTCCCGCTCAGAAAAGTGGTTGAGACAAGTCTAAAGAGATTTGCGATGATAAATATATAGATAATTTAAAGTTTTAATTGCTCCTGAGCTGCCATTGACAACGAGCTCAGGAGCTTAATTAGATTTAGGCATTTACATTATAGGTGGTAATTATACAAATTAAAGTGATAATTAGGATCCTTAGATTGTGAATAGGTGGTGGAGGACCCTATGGAAGTGGATCTAAGCTTAGATACTATCGTCATGGACAGCGACAGTGTCTGTTGAAGGTGAAGGTGAATTAGGTGAACAATGATTAAATTTGTGTTTTAATGAATTAGAAGTGGTCGTGAGGGTTAAAGGAAGGTGAACAATGGCTTTAAAAGACAAGATAAGAGCTCCAGCAAGCTCAAGGAGCTCGCCGGAGTCAAAGGAGATGAAGTCTGAAATCTGAATTTAAGCTAAGCTAACTAACTAATTAATTACCTAAACAACTCCTACTCCTACCTACTATTACCTGGGCGAAGGGGTCAGAGTAATTCCGCCGATGGCTCATAGCAGAAGATGAAATCAAAGGGTATAAGAAGAATCTCCAGCTGGCGGATGCAAGATGAAGCAGAGGAGCTCCTTGGTCAGCGCCTATGTCCAGAGAAGCGGCAGACCTCGGTGGAGATTCTCAGCTAATCAGGATGGATGGAGGAAGTCGAAAAATGAAATGGGCATTTGCCGGAGCTGCGGAGAGAATAGCCTATTGGGTTGGCTGCAGTCAAGAAGAGGGAAAGGAGCCAACTTGAGAGAAATCGAGGGGTTGAGGGGGTATTTATAGTGAATGGCGACGAAGAAGGTGGCGAGGTCTGGATGAAGAAGAAGCGTGGGGAGCTTAACCTCCGGCATCGTCTCCGACGACGGTGAGGTTAACTCCCACCAAGAATTAGGATTTCAGAGTAATCCAGACCGATAAATGATGATGGGGTGGTGAGCGCAAGCTCCAGGAGCTTGGAAAAGGAAGAATGATGTCGACAGGGTGGTGATCGCACAATGGAGTCACTCTCCACCATCAACCATTCAATCAGCTGAAAGAAGAAGAAGACGATGATAGGGACCTATGTGCAATAAAGCTTAAGGACCTACATGAAAATTAAGGACTCGATTGCAATGATTAGTAAGGATCTAAATGTAAACCCAGGTTTTAAAGGTTTATTTTAACTTAGATCTTTTTCAACTTTTTATATATGTCAATAAATAAGGTAACTATTATGTTTAGATCTTGAATTTACATTTTTAACCTTTTTAGGTTAATTTATTAGATTAAGTTAAGTTACTTAAGTTATTATATACTTATGTATACATTATGTTTTAAGTTACTTATTAATTAAGGGAATGGCTAATAAGATTTCGAGTTCAATTATTAATTAGAATATTAATTGAATAATAAAATATCATTTTTAACTTATTTTAAGGTCCTTTACTAAATATCCCTTATTTTATAATTAACTCTTATATATTCATATCCTTAGCTAATTAACTAGGAAGACTAGTTAATTAGAGGTAATTAGAGATCATGATGAGTCTCTCATCACCTGTGTATTAGACTGGAGAGGCTCCTGGGAGGAGCATTTGCCCCTGGCAGAGTTTGCATACAATAACAACTACCACTCGAGCATCGGCATGGCACCTTACGAAGCTCTGTACGGACGGAGGTATACTGCACCCTTGAGTTGGATCGAGGTGGGGACCAAGTGGGAGGTTGGTCCCAGGCTGATCCGGCAGAGTCAGGAGGTGATAGAGCAGATTCACAGATGACTCCTCACTGTCAGGAGTAGGCAGAAGAGCAACGCTGACCGAAAATGCAGAGAGGTGCAGTTCGAGGTGGGGGATCACGTCTTTCTCTGTGTTTCGCCCATGAAGGGCCTATAGCATTTTGGGGTGAAAGGGAAGCTTACGCCGAGGTTTGTGGGGCCCTTTGAGGTCTTGGAGCGGGAAGGACCCGTTGCTTACCTACTTGCCCTTCCTCCCTAGCTTTCTGGAGCACACGACGTGTTCCATGTGTTCAACCTCAAGAAGTACGCCGCCGATCACTGGAGCACACAGGAAGGACCCGCTTTATGAGATGCATGTTAGAATGCGAGTTGCCTGTATGTGAATGAATTATGAGATGCATGTTATATTACGAGTTGCCTGTATGTGAATGGATTATGAAATGCATGTTAGAATGTGAGTAGCTTGTACGTGAATGAGAAAGTGAACAGTGAAACCACAAGTTGCATGTAAATGATTGAGAATTAAATTATGAAAACATGAGCTGCCTGTATATGGATGAGGAACGAGTTATGAAACATGAGATCGGAATGTGGATAAATGAGATGAATAGTGAGCATGAATCCTACAGGAAATTAGGAGTAAAACTCCTGTGTATGAAAGGAATCTGGAATGCAGATGGGAAGTGAGTTGGCCCTTGTGTACGTAGTACCAAGGAGCACAGTGGTTCTGTTAGTGTAGCGAGGAGCTAGCCTCCCTTGGGTTGAGACCCGAGGTTTGGATTGGCCACTCTACACCGACTCTTGTAGGCCCTCGCGCACGTGGTACCGAGGCGTGCCACTAGTGTAGGGAGGGAGCTAGCCACCCCACAGGGCCCGGGGTTAAGCTAGCCACCCTACACCAACTTTGTTAGCCCCACTGGGCAAACCGGGGTAGTCGGATGAGGGTACACGGACTGTGGAGGGGCGAGACCCCTATTTGGTTCTGAGGGGCGGGACTCCTATTCTAAGAGGGCAAGGCCCTATACTGTTCCATGCTGTACTTTGGGCGTACCCGCTAGCGGAAACGACTAACTGCGTGTCAGTGTGGGGTAGCTACCCGTGCGCTTATCACGCGTGCCGTAGTCACTACTACGTCTCAACAGTGACCTCGAGGTGGTTCACTGGGTGTAGGACTACCACGGAGGACTCTCCCAGCCAGGAGAGAACCACGTGCACCTTCTACTCCATGGAAAAGACTGCAATCAAGATTGTTCCCACGAGGAACAAGCATGATCAAGAAATACTTGGATACTTTGGGAAATAGAGAAAACAGAAAAACATAAATGAGATAAATAGAAATGAGAATAAAACCTGCTTGTTGTTTTTACTTTACTTGTACATAGATAATATAAACACAACTCTACTCAGCGTTCACTAACTCTGTCTTTTCGTAACCCTGTTTAGGAGCAGGAGTTGAGCAGCCCGAGTTTCCGGCTGCAGAGGGAGCTGGGCCCAACCGAGCCTAGCCTTAGTAGTTTTCCTTCCAGTTCTTTGTTTCCGCTGTAGTTGTGAGTACTAGAACTCTATCTTATTGTTCCTGTTACCTCTGTTTACTGTTCCGTTGTTGTTGTGATGGCATGTTGTACTTTGTTGAGACTTTGGCTCTGTTGTTCCTTTACATCTCGTTTTCTTTCTTATACTTAGTTATATTGCATGTGTGAATGTGATTTATTTTCCTGCTTTTGGTTATTTCTCGTTGGACGACTAGGTCTTGGGATTAATCGAGACGAGCCAGTCTTGGGTCCTGTAAGGATCTGGGAACTGGGTCGTAACAGGCCGTATCTAATGTTTCAGGTCATCACTGCCCTCCGCTGCCGCCACCATCATCTCCAACACCATCCACCTCCATCCGACTTGCTTCGGCCTTGATTTTACACCCAGGAGTTGCGGATTCATCTTAGGAACGAAGCCGCTCCTGCAATTAGAGGAACCATCAGTTGTAGCGCCTTCAATTGGAGCGGTTTGCTGTTGCTGCCTTCACGAAGAGAAGTGTGGGACATAGTCCCACATCGTTAAATGAGGAGTAGCTGCAGCTGAATAAACTGAATATGTGATATTGCCTTGTCGCCTTAAGATCACGGGGGTGAGGTCCCCTCTTCACCCATACGCACTCCTCAGCTACCTTTTACTACCGGTAGCCCTGGTCCATGTACCCGGATCCGTTAACCCGATAATGTGATCGATTATGTGAGAGAGAGCAGGGGAGGGTTTTTCTCTCTATACATGTGCCTCGGGGTGCGTGCACTCTCGACACATAGTTGCTAAAAGCCTTGGATCCCCATGTGTTGTGAAGGAAGGACTCAAAAGAAAAAGAGAAGGGACTAAAGAGAAGGAAGAAGGAAAGAAGAGAAGGCGGAAGAAGAGAAAGGCTTTGAAAGCCTTGTGTTGTGCTGTGAAGGCGACATTTAAGTCGTCTGATCCAAGGAAGGCGACGTCTAATTTGCTTTGAGAACAGTACTGTAGAAACATTGGCTGGTATGGAAATTGGCTTAAGTGGTTCAAACCACTGTTCATTTATTTCAGATATTGAGTAATTGATATATATGTATACATAGACTAATAATTGGTGATTCAAATCACCATTATTTTATCTTAGATATCTTTCTGCCTTGTCAAACTCTTGATATACTCATGTTCTACATTGAAGATCAATTTTGAGTAGACATTATTCATTGATAATCATTCTTAGCTTAATTCCTTGTGCTCATTTATATATTAATCAAGATTAGTGTGTGAATTCCTACTTGCTCCCTGTGTTCGACCTCAGACTTCATTTCGAGATATTCAAGTTATAAATTATATTTGTTGAGAGATCGATTAAGGATTTTGCACTACAACAATGATAACTTAATCTTAATCCTCTCTAGATCGCTACAACACTAGCTTCCCTACAACTCTTTGGTTAGGCTTAACAGCCAACTGGGATAGAAGATTCATAGGGCTCGAGGTTTGGAGCAGTTCTTTCGGTCGATGGGTGGGTCATTGGCTATCTGTAGTTCAACATACAAAAGGCATGTACATGTTCACGCTATACGATGTAGCTGCCACCCCTTTTTGCGATGACCCCAGGGTGATAAAGCATGGCGACTTGATGGATATAAGCAGCCCCCCCCTCGGCCAGGAGGGTGGCTTATATTGATCTTGCACCACGGGAAGTTACACGAGTTTGTCTCGTGCCTGAGACGTTGATTGACAGTTTGAGAATAATAAGAATATGGAAAATTTTCATAAAAGAAACTGGATATAAAATAGATTGTAAATAGACAAACTATCAAGATAGTACCTTTTTATTGTACTTTGTTACTTGTTTAGTTGTACTACTCTACTTAGTTTGCACTGACGTTTGTCTCGAGTTCCGAACTCAGGTGTTGCTAAGCAGTTGGGTGCCGCAGCTGCTGCTGTTCAGACCTCCACAGAACTGGGTTTTACTTGAGGAAATGATTCATACTGAGCCGATGGCTCATAGTTATAGTTCCTTTTTCGCTAGTAGAATTTTATTTCCTGTCTTTCTAGTAGTTGTATGAGACTCTCATTTTATTCTGCTTTAGGAGAACTTTGCTTTTATTGTCAGCACTTTTGTTTCCTACATTTAATGCTTTATAAATGAATGTTGGTTATTAATATTTTGTGACTTTATGTTGGGTAACTGTAGTCTTGTGAGTTTTCGTACTAGTTGTTAGCACAAGGCGACTCGGGTCTCGTCGGTTGGTGGGACTCAAGTCGTCACAGCTTTTGTAGCAAAGAGTGAGAGGTGGGGATGGAGACCATGCAGGCATGCATGCACACCCCGCTCCGCCTCGGCCTGGCTCAAACTTCGGCTCAGGCTCAGGTGAATCAATTTGGAACTTGGAACTTGGACTCTTTTTGCTACAGACTTTTAATTTCACGATTTTGACCTAGATTGGTCGATCAAAAAGTACAATTAGTCGACCAATTATTTTGGTTTATCAATGAGTTAAGTTTGGCCGATCAATTGATTTGATCGACCAAAAAATCAAGTTTGATCGACCAATTAATTTTGGTCAATCAACTGCCGTATTTCCATAAAACGAGAATTTTCATAAACGTCTGGTCGTGAGCTCTATATAAGGGTCACGTGGGGGCTCTCATTTGACACACAACAAGAGCAAAAAAGCTCTCTCTACTCTCTCCCCCTCTTTCTCGTACTTGTCTCTCTTTCTTGGTGCGTTCGTTCGACGTGAGATTGGTAGAAAAATCTCCAATCACTTTTGTCGATCTTGCATAAGGAGATTGAGAAATCCACGAAAAGTTTTTGGTTGATCAAATCATTAAATTGGTATATCAATTAGGAATTTGGTTGGAAATCAAATTGCATCGACTTCGTTCTCTTAAGGTGATTTTCGAAGATGTCCAAGATCGAAGTGTGCCGAATCTTGAAGGTGGATCATCCTATCCTGGGAGGAGTTCGTTAGACCCCAACGCACCAGTATTGTGGGGGGGTGATACCTTCTTTAAGAGAAGTCCTTAATGGACGCTTCGATCAAAATAATCTCTAACCTTTTTTCATTTTATTTATTTGTGCTATTGCATATTATTTGTTCTTTATTTTAATCTGGATCTTGTCAAATCACGTTTCACTTCCTTGATTTAATATTTTTGATCTATGTGAAAATTTTAAATGCATATGTTTTTATTTATTTATTTCCTTTATGTGTTTCTTTCAACACAATGGATGTGATAGGATTACTAGAACATGTAGAACCACCAAATGGGTATTGAGAGAGAAGTGGCAACCCATCTAAGTCATAATTGGTGGTTGAGCAATGAATGTGATAGAATTATTGGAACATGTGGAACCATATATTGGATCACTCTACAGCAAATGAGTGTTGACAATGAAAGTGACAACCCGTCTAAGTCATAATCGATGGTTGGCACTGAATGTGATAGGATTACTCGAACATGCAAAACTATACATTGGATCACTCTACAGCAAATGGGCATTGATAGCAAAAATGAAAACCCGTCTAAGTCATAATCGATGGTTGTCAATGAATTTGATACTATTACTCGAACATGCAGAACTATATATTGGATCACTCTACAGCAAATGGGCATTGATAGCGAAAGTGACAACCCGTCAAGTTATAATCAATTGTTGGCAATAAATGTGATAATATTACTCGGACATGCAGAACTATATATTGGATCACTCTACATGAAATGGGCATTGATAGCAAAAGTGACAACCCATCTAAGTCATATTTATTGTTGGGCAATGAATGTCATAGAATTACTGGAACATGGGGAACCATATATTGGATCGCTCTGTAGCAAGTGGCTGGCCAGTAAGAGGTAAAGTGACAGCTCATCTAAGTCATAATCAGTGGTTGGGGAATGAATGTAATAGTATCACTAAAACATGAGAAATCATATATTAGATCACTCTACAACAAATAAGCACTAATAGCGAGAGCGACTACCCATCTAAGTTATAATCAAACCTTTTCTTTTATAATTCCTTCCAATCAGCCAGATAATGGCGATTTTATTGACATGGTGTCCCGGTTGCATGCCCTTGCATCAAACAAGTCTTGCTATGTGGATGAGGTTTGGGATGGGAGGGTTGTGCCTTGGTCACCTACGATAGAGGGGATCTCTTAGATGCCTAACTCTAGGACTTACTCTCTTTACTACAATACTTCAAGCTGTCTCCAACCTCTCCTGATTGCTGGACATGGAGAAGGGGAAATTTCTATGTTAGGAAGGCGTATTTTGTGTTTAAAGGAGGGGTTGTGACTATTGGAGATGTGATTGGAGATGGTCACTTGCTTTGGAGGATGAAGTTTCCGTTGAAAATCAAGCTATTTATCTGGTTTCTTAGACGAGGCAAGCTTATCACAAAGGTGTTCGGGAAGCAATGGATGCCAAATATAGATCTCACTTGTTCGTTGTGCTGGCTAGTCAAAGAGGATGTCCAACACTTGTTTTGGACTTCTGACTTCTTGAAGGATCTTTAGGCAACTCTTGCATTGACGAGCATGAATGCTTATTCTATGGATGAGTTATGGACCTCCTTTAGAAATAATAGTCAGGTAAAGCATGTATTATTTCAATAGCTTCGTTGTGGTGCATCTTGTTGCAGTGTAATGCTTTTTAGATTAATGAACTATTCATAGCCACCCTTCCCTTTTTCAAAAAAAAAGGATAACTATATAGAAACTTTATGGTTATGAAGTGAAAATTGGTATAATGAAAGACCAAATATGAAGACAAAATGCTTTCTAATCAAGAACTAGCTAGATGCATGGAATGAGTCAACTAATGTATGCAAATATTGTCTAAGATAAGATGATGGCAGGATGAAAGGAATCAACTCCATGGTCTCCTTGGTGATATTCTTGGTAAGCCCTTTTAACAGATTTTCATTAACAACACTTCAACCATTGACTTATCTTAGGTGAGGTTGTCATATGAGTGTTACTATAGTCATTTTAGATAATGACCCTCATCTCTTATTGTATCAAATCTTGGAAAATGTAGCGTTGATCAGAAAGCCACCTTTGTTTTTCCAATTCAAGAGATGTTTATATGCGACCAAGCTGTTTTGGTTAAAGTTGAAAGTATTAATTGATGAGGATAGGGGAAAGTGTAGGGGTATACATGGATATCTTGTATGACATAGTTTTCTTGACTATTACTGATTCCTTTTTCTTTGAGTAAGTTCCATCAAGTACAATCCCATCCTGACCGTCTTACCTATTAATCCATGGGGCATGATGATGGAATTTGATGACAACATTCCCCAGAAATCATTTGATAACTTTCAAGTATATAAGCTTGTACTGAATGATTGCATGATCTCCTTATAATCCTAAAAGTGAACTCTATCATTTCTCTTGGTACAATTTGTTAATGTCATTGACATCATGGAGAAGAATATCTCTCGAACTAAGAAAGAAACTGAGTTTGCCCTTGCCACATTGATGGAATAAGCAAAAATCTAGATAAGTGGCATAGGTAAAAGGATAGCCCTTATATTTGAATTTGCCCATGAGTAAAGTGCACTGGGTTAGTTTCCAATTCCCGTTTTTTTTACTTAATTATAAATAAGACGATGAAGCATGTTCAAGATGAGATATCATTTATACGTAGAGAACATTTTGTTGTTTTCTTAAAGAAGATCAGAACCCTAGTTGTTGCTGCGCAAAGTTCAAGGACCATCAAGGATCATCATTAAGAAATTATCTTTATTTACTGTAGAGCTTTTAGAAATTCTGGACTTTCCGTGTGACTTTACCTAATGATAGAGAAAATTATTCTCACAAAATAAACTTAAGCAGCACTTAAGCAAATCAACAAAACTCATTCAAATTCGATCCCCACGGAAATGCGAAGAGATGTAAGATCACAATCAATCAGTTAACTCTCATTACTTTCCATAACTCTTTATCATATCCCATTACTCTCCATATACACATCTCTAAGAAATGTAACCACTAACATTTATATTTTTTAAATTGACTTCTACCTACGTGATAAGGGAGACACCGGATGGGGCAACCCAAAGGGCCTATCATCCACTGTATCTTGTATGTGTGATAAAAGGGGTGAAAGTCAAAGGCTGACGCCCATTTACTTATTCTGGGCACCATCCAAAAAAAATGGACTCTCGCTAAATTCCCTCACGCCCCGAGGCAAAGGACACCGTCCAACAAGATAGAGCAATGGGGGGCACTACTAAAACAAATAAAAAATCAAGAAAATATACAACATCAACAAGCCCACCCAAAGCAAATGTTGCTACGACTATCTAACCTCCCATGTAAACATAAGTTAAATTTTTTATTTCATAGAATCAATACTCATATTTATACATTTTATCTTTATACCACTCACCTCCCTACCCCATGCATGCACCTACTAATGGATATATATCATAACTAAAAAAATTCCTCGCATTCCTAATAAGCACATGCCCCCTACACGGGATGGGATGACAGCAAATACCCCAACCAGAGAGGACCTCGGACCCCCTTCAAGTGTCAGCTCTGTGCAAGGAGGCTTGACATTCTACTGTGAGCTACCTCTTAAGGATCCAGGGAGTACCTAAGTACCACAATATCACCAATACGAACAATGGGTTAAGATTGAGTTCAAAGTTAGGAAACAAACTCCCACTCTTCCATTGTGACACATGTTTTTTAAGGAGATAGTTCACAAACCACCCCCTACCCCCCACTCCCCTCCCCCTTCCTACCGCAAGAGGTAATAAGGGGTAAGGAAGCAATTACCCTCAACACTGCTAAGTTATAGCTACTGGGGGCAACTGCAATGAAATGACCTACCTAAAATTTTTTATTTTTGATCCTTAGGGATCATTGTGAAATTTTTGAGACCCTAGGGTGGCCCCTGTAAATTTCCCTCACAAAAGTGTACACCCAAGGGTTGTTTTGTAGTTTTCGAGGCTTTAGGGGGTTTATCGCAAATGTTGTGAGCTAATTATGGTGTTCGGTGGTCCTGGGGAATTCCTTTAAACTCCAGGGACTTTTCCATAATTTTGCAGCCTAGAAAACCCACGTGGGGGCCCATGAGTGTTTTCCTAGAACTTAGGGTGTTTCTGCAAGCTTTTTCACATACCAAAGAGCTGCTAGGGACCTCGTTGCGATTTTTCTACTAGTGGGGGAGCATAATACAATATTCCCTTACGTTTGTGTTTAAGCATCACGGTGTAATCTACGAGAAACGCAGGATGCCTTTCCAAATTAGAATGGTGTATATTTTGAATCCCGCTGCACACCCGCCGAGCAACTACAATATTATATACGTGATGAACATTGATACCCTTCGAACAAAGTGACCTTGCATTGACTATATCCTATGGCATAGATAGGGCGGGCTGGGAGTGTGATGAGCTACTATTGTGACACATGGCACACACTGATGTAATTGCATGTGGTCTGATTTATCAGAACCGTTCATCCAATTCGGAGTGTGTGCCTATGTTAAACCAATTTTTTTGTAAATTAGGGAATTATGTCTAAGCTGAAAAAAGACTTAAGTGTTGTGCTTAAACACTCAGCGTGAGAAGAGAAGAGATATGCTTGAACTTGGAGCTTAATTGAGTATCACTTCAGCTTAGTTATAATAAATAATTTTTTTTAATGGATGTAATTCATTTGGAATTGATGGCTATGCACATTGTTTAATCGATGTAATTAATTCATGCTCCTAATGTAGTGTAATTATGTAATTAATGAAGTAATTAACCTAGTAATAATTGTACTCTAATTAAACTCAGTACTAGTTAAGTTAAAGTTAATTAAAGTAATCTATCTAAGTTAAGTTATTTCTTTTTTTTATTCCCAATTCTGTTATTTCCTTTTTTGATCTTTCCCGTAGAGGAGGAGATCATGGAATAGAGAATAGTGGTTACCTACCCTAATGTCGTTGCTCGAGCAACTAGTCTTTAGTGGTGATTCATCTCGTAACAACACAACAAAACAGATAAAGCAAGTTAGAATTCAAATTTAAAATGAATATGACTAGTAGTCAAAATGTGCATTGCTCCCAAACAACAACACCAAAATGGTAATGCGTTCTCGTTGGGTTTTATAAATACGTCATAGTATAGCAACGAAAAATAAGTCAACACTTAAATTTACATACTCGAAAAAAAGTTCCGAGGACATTCGTAGGAAGCAATAGATCGCAAATTAAACATTAATCAAGTAATGAAATTAAATATCAAATCACACAAGGACAATGATATAAAAAGAATGAATACTCAATTTATTTCAATATCAAAATCCAAAATAAAAATCAAGTGTTTCAGTGACAAAAATATACTTCATATAACTCAACTCAACACTGAAAAACTCGAATCAAACATCCGGAATTAATATCAGACGACTTAAATATCAAACTTGGACATCTAATCGAAGTGCTAATATGGTAAAAAAACCCCACCCTTCTCTCATATTATTCCCCAGTCTTTCTCTCTCTTTTAGACTATACTAGATCGGTTCAATCCAGACCAAACCCCAAAATCTGACCAAAGCTCTCACCCAGGCACACGTTTGCATGCGTGCATGTGCATATGGGTATGGTAGGGAACCCAACCCCCAGTGATCTTCGGTGATCAGGTTAGGCACAAAAACCCTTATGAACCGATTTCAGATTTAACCACCCACGATGTGGGACTAAAGGCAAGGTCTTCACTTCACTGCAACTACGTTCGAGGTCTTGCTTGATTGCCTACTAGAGTGGCTGTTGTTCTTCAATCACAGATGCAGGAAGATTCCTTTATCTATTCCGCTCGCAAAGAGGCTGGTAGCGAGGAGCTCGACGACCGAATAGCAACGAACGTCGTCGAAGAAGATGAAGGTGGCGACGAAGACCTGAAATACAAAACAGGGCTTTTCGCCCTAATTAAAGCGTTTAGGATGGTCGCTGAAGCACGGCGAATGAAATGGTGGTCGTGATTTAGTGTTTGGTGTAGTGTGGTGGTCAGACAGTGAAGGTCAAAGAAGCTCTAGCAAACAGAGTCGAGGAAGATGACGAAGGTGGTGTAAGGTACAATTAGGTTAGGCGAAAGCTTTTTGAGGGTGAGGGGAAGCGTTTGCTTAACCTAATTATGTCGTAGGAAGATGGAGGAGGTGGTGTGATGACGGTGACAGTGGAGGCTACGGAAGGTGTCGGTGAAGATGACAGAGGTGATGAATGGAGCTATGGAGGTTCTCATAGCTAATTGGAGGGATAAGGAGAAGGCCTATGTTAATTTGGGAAAAGAAAAGGGAGAGAGCCTCACCGGCGGTTGTCGGTGATGAGGAAGATGACGGAGGTGGCCAAAGAGATTGAGAAGGAATTGGAGGTCGACGCTTCACGAGAAGCTTCATAGAAGCTTAAGGAAGAGGAACCCTCTGCCTATTGTGTGTGGCAAAGGGAAAAGAAGCGGGTTGAAGGTGCTCTGATGGTGGTCTTCTACACGAGCGAGGAAGACAAATTAGAGAGGAAATTTGGCAAGAATTGAATGAATTTTTGCGTGTATGCAACCCTTTAAATAGAGGGTCTTCCCTCTCCAATTGAACTAAACAAAGTAGGTTTTATGTGTGAACATGGTCAACTTTTATCTTGTGAAATTGACACTCGCCAACGTAATCTTCGACCGTCTCAGGTCTTGTTAAGTTGCTCAATCGATTAGGGATCTTCTAATTATCAATCCCACCAAGTTTGGTGGGATTTGACAAGGATTTGGGTGTCTAAATCCTCATCCAAAAATCTCACCTGATGGGTTGAAGATGTTGTTCAGACAACGAAGGAGAGCAAGGAGAAGGTGATAGGGGTCTCTTTGTGAAAAGAATGAAAAGTTGGGGGCTTTTTTGTAAGGAAAACACAAAAGATAAGATCCCAGGTGTAATAAATAGAGATCTTAAGGGCTAAAATGAAAACTAGGTCAAGATGAACTTTGATTGGGCTCAAGTTTTGGTATTAAACTAAATTTACCATAATAAATCTAATGGTGACCTTGGCTTTGAGTTTTAACCACGCTTGATTGAGTATTTTACATAGAAGCCCAAAACAAGGTAAATTCCTGCCTAAATCTCTGTTTTTGGTCAAAATGGGTTTCGATGCTCAAAGTGAAGGTATCAAACCTCTTAGAATATTTTTAAATAATTTTTAAAAGGTTTATATTTCATTTATTTCTACCAGAACCATTTCAATTTGAGTGAGACTGTTAATTAGAGTTTTCATGTAATAAATTAATCCTTAGAATGCAGAAAACCTTGATTTGATCAGTATAAGCCCACTTCTTAGGAAATTAAGCTCATTTGACCTTGGACTAAGCCCTGATTAACCACTTAGTTAATCTGCACTTATGATTAGGTGTTAAAACAACAGAATTACTTCTTTTCTTGTCATCTTCTCAAATGCAATTCAAAACAGAGTTATGATCTTCTGATGAATATTTATGAGCATTTATTACTATAATTAGGCTAAATTAGACTTATTAATACCAATGATGGTTCTACCATCAGTAATTTAGTTCAAGTAATTAGTAAGTTAAGTATGTTAAGTTATAAGTCAAATTAAATTAAGTTATTACTCATAATTAGTTTAGCTAATAAACTAAGTAATTAATTTATAGTTGTATTAATTAAGACCTTATTAGTAAGTAGTAGTAAGTTATATGTATGTAGTTGTTACGACCTGGTTCCCGGATCCCTACAGGACCCGAGACCAGCTCGCCTCGACTAATCCCAAGACCTAATCGTCCAACAAGAAATAACCAAAAGCATGAAAGTAAACCATATTTACATATGCAATATAACTAAGCAGAAGAAACGTACAAAGCAGTAAAGGAAATAGAACATCTGTCTCAGTACACACCACCACA
Source organism: Thalassia testudinum (assembly GCA_037157565.1). Taxonomy (NCBI): domain Eukaryota; kingdom Viridiplantae; phylum Streptophyta; class Magnoliopsida; order Alismatales; family Hydrocharitaceae; genus Thalassia; species Thalassia testudinum. Next base: position 71,315,732 of record JAZHRO010000013.1, on the reverse strand, counting down.
ACAACAACAACAACGGAAAGCGAAAAGGAAACAGTAGTAGCAGAACAGTAACTAAGAATCCATTACTTACTACAACAGTAGAGAAAAAGAAAGGCAGTATTGAAGAAAAACTACGGCTGGACTCGACTGGGCCTAGCACCCTCCACAGTCGAAAACTCGGGCTACTCAACTCCTGGTCCTGAACAGTATTATGAAAAGACAAAGTCAGCGAACGCTGAGTAGAGTGGTATCCACATTATCTAAGTATAAAATAGTAAAAGCAACAGGTTTAATTCTAATTTCTATTTATCTGTTTCATATATTTATGTTTCACCCATTTCTCTCAAGTATCCAGATATTTCTTGATCTTGCATGTTCCTCGTAGGAACGATCTTCGTTGCAATCTTTTCCGTAGAGTAGAAGGTACACGTGGTGCTCTCATGGTCGAGAGAGTCCTACACCCAGTCAACCAACCCGAGGTCACTATCAAGACGTAGTGGTGACTACGGCACGCGTAATAAGCGCACGGGTAGCCACCCGTACTGACACGCGGTCAGTCGTTTCAGCTAGCTGGTACGCCCAAAGTACAGCACGGAACAGTATAGGGCCTTGCCCTCTCAAAACAGAAGTCTCGCCCCTCAGAACCAAACAGGGGTCTCTCCCTCCACAGTCCACGCACCCTCGTCTGACTACCCCAGTTTGCCCAAAGGGCCAAACAAGTCGATGTAGGGTGGCTAGCTGGACCCCGTGCCTTGTGGGATGGCTAGCTCCCTCCCTACACTAGTAGCTCGCCTCGGTACCACGTACGCGAGGGCCAACAGGAGTCGGTGTAGAGTGGCTAATCCTAACCTTGGGTCTCAACCTAAGGGAGGCTAGCTCCGCTCTGCACAAAAAGGGGACAGTTGCTCTCCTTGGTACCACGTACCCAAGGGCCAGCAACTTCCCGTCTACATTCCAGATTTCCGTCTATCCACAGGAGTTCTACTTCTAATTCCCCGTAGGGTTCGTGCTCATGTTCACCCCATTTATCCAGATCCAGATCTCATCTTTCATAATTCATCTTTCATCCATATTCAGGCAGTTCGTGTTTTCATAATTCAATTCTCAATAACATACAGCTGGGATTTCACAGGTAATTGTTCATTAATTACAGGCAGCTCCTATTTTAACAGGTAACTCGTAATTATAATACAGGTATTTGCAAGAAATTTATCTTAATCACACATGCAAGTAAACCATACAGTACAAACAGGCTCATTCATTTCTCTACCCTAGGGTTCATGCCACATTCTAGGGTTCCATTCGGCTATTTCCACAAGTACATTCTTATTTAAATATTATTAACGGAATTAAACTACTCTACCAGGAAACACGGGAATAATGGGGGCTTGCACCACAGACCCAGACATCTCTGCCAGCCCCAAATGCACAGCAGGCTAAAACCCTATACCAAAGAATACAACACAAAATGAGAGTTCAGAACAGTGTATAACAGACTCTAGTACGTAGAGGAACTCGGGAGGAAAGTGCAGGTATTTCGTTTGTGTAAAATGGACCTCGATCGGACCATAAACAGGTCAAAAACGTGCCTACTGATCAAAATTAGACGTCTGGGAATAATCCCAAACATCTTAAAAGGCATCAGATCTTACATTATGTCTCCTACGATATCCTCAGATGTCTAAACCTTCTCTGCAATCGTCTGAAGACAGTTCCAAACGTCGGATAATATCTCCGGTCATCTAGATGCACCTCCGGACGTCTGGTGATGCGATCAGATGTCCAAAAATGCATGGGAAACCATTCTGTGCGCCTTCCCAAGGACCTTTACCTACGTACAAAAATTGCAAGTCCAAATCAGGCCAAACCAAGCTTCTGCGGTAAGGCCTGCATGGCCGTAACCGCGAAGAAGCACGTACCTCAGCACTGCGTGTACTTTCTATTGGTGCTAGAGCACCACGATCATTTGTTTTGATGATAACAAAACACGTGTCATTTAACATTTGTACTTTGAGTCCTAGATTTTAGGTCAATTGCAAATGTAACTGTGTTTAGACGAAATTCGAGCTCGCATCCAGGACGGATTGGAGGAGCTTGACGGAGAACAGAGAAGATTCGCGAGGAGCGATAGATTGAAGATGGAAGGACAAGAAGAATAGGATAGAATTCCATTTTATTCCTTTCATGTACTTTTGTCGTTATTTTGTTGCTCTTTATTTTTTTACTCAGATTCATGTTAAAGAGCCTCAAAATACCCTAACAGTAGTCCTAGGAACACCAGCACAACCCTAGGATACTTAGGGTTTCTGTAAAGAACTTAGAAAACCAATATAGGGTTCAAACAGAGTTTCCAGACGTCTAATTCCAAAATCAGACGTCTGATAAAGTGTTTTAAGACGTCTGACTGTTAATTCAGATGTCTGATAACTATTAGGCTAGACATAGTTAGTTCTGTCTGATGAAATCAGATGTCCAGACCTTAGACCAGACGTCTTAGGAGACGTCTGATGATTTTGCCAGACGTCCAATTAGTGGACCGTTGGCTGACTTAGCAAACACTCAAGAATATGACCGTTAGAGCCTTATCAGACATCCATAGGACTATCCAGACGTCTGATAATTGACTGTTTTGCCTCGGCTGACCCAAAATCTCTTCTTAGAGATTTTCTAGCCGTTGCAACGTTTGGAAATCCATTCCCACAGAAAAAGTAGGTTTCCAGACGTCCAGACATAGTGCCAGACGTCCTATATGTCGTTTGATGGACTTGCACTAGAACCCTGTTTAGATCTGATCCAAGTCAGGAAGAGACCCACCCAAAATTAGACGTCTGACCTTGAAATCAGACGTCTTAAAGTGAACTTCCAGACATCTGATGCCAGAATTAGACGTCTGATAAGCCTGTTAGAACAATGATTGTTCCTGATTTCGGGGTGATTCTCTTGGGCTTTGCACCCAACGGCTATAGAACCTTTCCTAAGCCTTCCTAAGGCCTCTATAAATAGAGGGGAACCTTTGCAACCCAAAGACACACCAAGAAACACCAAGAAACACCTTGCAATACACTTTCAAACCATTTTATGTCTCTCTTGCTCTCTAAGCGCTCGTTCCATTCATCTTGAGAGCATCAAGCTGTTGCGCACCCGCTCTCCCGCCGTAGTTCACGAGAGCGAAGTTGCGCCGTCGCGTGGCTCACGCACCGCGTCATTAACTCGACGCACTCCTTTCAAAGGGAAGCATCCTATTTCCTATAGAAGCTTAGGTTAAATATTACTTTGCTGGCTCTATAGGATTACTTGTTTTATCTTTGTTATTTGGTTGGGTATTCGCTTTGCGAATTCCCGTCTCCTTCGCAAGACAAAATCCTTCTCGTGGAGAGAAGGGGTTGAGGTACGCTACCCTCGTCTAAGTAGCGTGGTTGTAATTGAGGTTGAATCACCCTCGTTTTAAGGTGATTCGGTTTAGTGGATTTTGATCAACTTGGTTGATCGAAAAATCCTAACTCGAGAGAGTTAGGTGGTGGTTTTCACCCGGTTTGGGTTTCCACCTAAAAATACTTTGTGCCTTTTCTATGATTGTTATTTTGTGAAGATTGTTTATTATTTATTTCCGCAATTAGTACGTCATCCCTCCTGGTAGGGCAAACCATTAGTTGGTATCAGAGCAGGTTCTTGCGAGATCAGAGTAACACCCGGCAAGAGATCAAATGGAGGGAAGCACATCAGCGATCAAAATATCCGAGGGGTAGTCCACCGTCCAACCACCCTACTTCGACGGGAACAACTACAGCTACTGGAAGCTGAGGATGAGGATGTGGCTTCAAGCCACGGACTTCGCTCTATGGGGACGTTGCGTAGCCCCATACGAGATCCCGGAGCGACTCGACACAGGATACTCGCAGCAGCAGATTCGAGAACTCTCGCTCAACGCGAAAACAATGAACGCGTTGTATTGCGCACTCAGCTCGGAGGAGTTCAACAGAATCTCGCAATGCGCCACCGCATACGAGATTTGGCACACACTCGAGGTAACTCATGAAGGTACCTCTAAGGTAAAAACCTCTAAAATTAATTTACTTTCTCAAGAATTTGAATCTTTTTCAATGAAATCTAACGAATCTTTAAGTGAGATGAACACTAGGTTCACTCTCATTGTAAATAACTTGAAAGCTTTAGGGAAGACTTTTATCAAGGGGGAGCTTCAAGGGAAGCTTCTTCGTTCCCTTGGACCGGAGTGGGAACAGAAAGTCACCGCCATCGAGGAGGCGAACAAAGTGGAGGAGCTCAACATGGAAGATCTCCTAGGCAATCTAATGGCCTACGAGACAAAGTTGAAGCAGAAGAAGAAGGATACACCGGAGTCTAAACCGAAGAAGACTCTCGCCTTCAGAGCCGCGTCGGATAGCGAGGTAAGTTCCGACGACGAAGACTTTAGAATTTTACTTAAAAAATTTTCCAAGTTTTGTAGGGAATTAAAGAAAGAGAAGGAGAATAAGGAGAGCCCGAGACGTTGCTACCACTGCAACGAGAAAGGGCACCTACGACCAGAGTGCCCTCTTCTCAAAAAGGAGAAGAAGAAAGAAAAGGAGAAGAAATCTAAGAAGAAGGCATTCCAAGCCACTTGGGACGATTCAAGCTCGGAGGAAGAAGAAGAAGAAAAAGAAGAAACCGCTTGCTTTGGTTTCATGGCCAGAGGAAGCAATAGCGACAGTGAAAGCGGAAGCGACTCCGACAACGAGGTAAATTTCGATTTACAAGAAGCTTTTAATGAACTATTTGAGATTAGTAAATCATTAACAATAGAAAACAAAAGCATGAAAAAGAATCTTAGCTTTCTTAAAAATGAAAATGATATGTTAGAAAAATAACTTAAGGACATGGAAGCGAGTCCTAAAAATGATAACCTATTATTAGAAAATCATAACCTCATCAATGAAAATAATAAGTTGATTGAGGAAAATATTAGTCTAAAAATAGAAATTTCTGATTTAAAGACTAAGATGGATATTATAGAAAAAGAAATCACATGTCTTAGGGAAAACTCTAACAAACTAATCAACAAAGTAGATGATTTATATAGCCCTAAGATTGAGAAAGGTTCTCCATCAAGGAGACCCACTAACAGATCCGGATCCAAGCCCACTTGGATACCGAAAAAAGAATTAGAATCTTGTTTTGTAGGGTTCAGGGATAATTACAACACAAAGGACTGGACCTACAAACTCAAAGCTGGTCAACTCAAGTTGGGAGAACCAAGGAGTAGACCAAGGAGGAGAACAAGAAGACCGACGAGACGGCGGACAAACGATGGACCCGCCGCACGTCAACCACCAAATTGGAGACCGACGCCAATGCCCGGGCCTCCAAGCTACGGATGGGAGCCCCATCCGATGTGGCATCCACCACCACCATTCGGGCCATTTTATTGGCCATGGTAGGTGAGGTAAAAATTCTTGACCCTATCTTTGTTTATCAGTAGCATTTAGATAGGGAGAGTTAAAATTTATGAGCTAATTTTTAAGGAGGAGATGCAAGTTAGCTAAATTTCCTTTAGAAAGGGGGAGAAAAATAATAGCTATCTTGTTGTTATAAAAAAGAGGACATCACCTTTGTTAAAAGAAATTTATAGAAGAGCATGTTTTAAGGGGGAGTTATAGGAAATGTAAAATCAATTAAACCTTTTTGATAATGTCAAAAAGGGGGAGGATTTTTTTTGCATTATTATTTATGGTTTTGTCATGATCAAAAAGGGGGAGATTGTTGGTGCTAGAGCACCACGATCATTTGTTTTGATGATAACAAAACACGTGTCATTTAACATTTGCACTTTGAGTCCTAGATTTCAGGTCAATTGCAAATGCAGACGTGTTTAGACGAAATTCGAGCTAGCATCCAGGACGGATTGGAGGAGCTTGACGGAGAACAGAGAAGATTCGCGAGGAGCAATAGATTGAAGATGGAAGGACAAGAAGAATAGGATAGAATTCCATTTTATTCCTTTCATGTACTTTTGTCGTTATTTTGTTGCTCTTTATTTTTTTACTCAGATTCATGTTAAAGAGCCTCAAAGTACCCTAACAGTAGTCCTAGGAACACCGGCACAACCGTAGGATACTTAGGTTTTCTGTAGAGAACTTAGAAAACCAATATAGGGTTCAAACAGAGTTTCCAGACGTCTAATTCCAAAATCAGACGTCTGATAAAGTGTTTTAAGACGTCTGACTGTTAATTCAGATGTCTGATAACTATTAGGCTAGACATAGTTAGTTATGTCTGATGAAATCAGACGTCCAGACCTTAGACCAGACGTCTTAGGAGACGTCTGATGATTTTGCCAGACGTCCAATTAGTGGACCGTTGGCTGACTTAGCAAACACTCAAGAATATAACCGTTAGAGCCTTATCAGACATCCATAGGACTGTCCAGACGTCTGATAATTGACCGTTTTGCCTCGGTTGACCCAAAATTTCTTCTCAGAGATTTTCTAGCCGTTGCAACGTTTGGAAATCCATTCCCACAGAAAAAGTAGGTTTCCAGACGTCCAAATATAGTGCCAGACGTCCAATATGCCGTCTGATGGACTTGCACTAGAACCCTGTTTAGATCTGATCCAAGTCAGGAAGAGACCCGCCCAAAATCAGGCGTCTGACCTTGAAATCAGACGTCTTAAAGTGAACTTCCAGACGTCTGATGCCAGAATTAGACGTCTGATAAGCCTATCAGAATAATGATTATTCCTGATTTCGGGGTGATTCTCTTGGGCTTTGCACCCAACGGCTATAGAACCTTTCCTAAGCCTTCCAAAGCCTTCCTAAGGCCTCTATAAATAGAGGGGAACCTTTGCAACACAAAGACACACCAAGAAACACCAAGACACACCTTGCAATACACTTTCAAACCATTTTGTGTCTCTCTTGCTCTCTAAGCGCTCGTTCCATTCACCTTGAGAGCATCAAGCTGTTGCACACCCGCTCTCCCGCCGTAGTTCACGAGAGCGATGTTACGCCGTCGCGTGGCTCACGCACCGCGTCATCAAATCGACGCACTCCTTTCAAAGGGAAGCATCCTATTTCCTATAGAAGCTTAGGTTAAATATTACTTTGTTGGCTCTATAGGATTACTTGTTTTATCTTTGTTATTTGGTTGGGTATTCGCTTTGCGAATTCCCATCTCCTTCGCGAGAAAAAATCCTTCTCGTGGAGAGAAGGGGTTGAGGTACACTACCCTCGTCTAAGTAGCGTGGTTGTAATTGAGGTTGAATCACCCTCGTTTTAAAGTGATTCGGTTTAGTGGATTTTGATCAACTTGGTTGATCGGAAAATCCCAACTCGAGAGGGTTAGGTGGTGGCTTTCACCCGGTTTGGGTTTCCACCTAAAAATACTTTGTACCTTTTGTGTGATTGTTATTTTGTGAAGATTGTTTATTATTTATTTTCGCGATTAGTACGTCATCCCTCCTGGTAGGGCGATCCTTCACTTTCAAACGTCTAGCCCCAGACTCGGACGTCCAGCTACCGCCTCGATCGTCTGGTAGACTCTCCAAACGTCTGATACTGGAAAAAACCCAATATCAGAACCTCTCCTGCGAGTTGTCTACTTCGAGAGCTCGCCTGCAAGAGCTTCCGCAGTCCCTCCCGTGACTGCAGAGGGTCGGAGGCAGCCTCCCCAAGCCCCTCCTAGTCCCGCCGAGCCTTCACCGAAGCTCCGCCGAGCTTCCACAAAGGTCCACCGACCTTAGGCCTCCTCCTCCCACACTCTCCTTCCTCCCTCTTGCTCTATCTCGCTCGCCCTCCACTCGCCTCACTGAAGATCTGAAGGTGGTGGTGGCTGGTGGTGTGAGGAGAGGAGGAAAGGAAAAAGGGATATAAATAGGAGGGTGTGGGGTTTAGGGTTCGAGGGAGATGAGGAAGAGAGAGAGGAAGGAACGGTCTCTGAGCGCCACCCACGCTCAGAGAGTAGTGCGCAGTACAAAAATTCCACTTTCAGACGTTTGGGAATGGGTCCAGACGTCTGGTCAGACTTCTGACTAAAACTCCAGACGTCTTAAATGACTAGAAGTGTAACGGGTCATTACATCATAACAAACTTAAAGGAGGTTTCATCCTCGAAACTTGAACTAGCTAGGGTGCGAAAAAAGGAACATAAAAATGCATAACAAACCTAAAGAGGACCGAAGTAGGTCCGAAAAGACATACCCTCAAAAAGCTCTGGTTACCACTCTCGCATTGCCGCCTCAGGCTCTCAGGTCGCCTCCTTGTACCACTAGCTTCTCCATAGGCCCTTCACCAATGGTACCTACTTCCATCTCAGATTCCGGACGGCTCTGTCTAGTAAATGCACTGGTCTCTCAGGGTAGGTCAGGTCGTCACCCACCTCGACGTTCTCGTGGCTCAGAACGTAACTAGAATCAGCGACGTACTTCCTGAGGTTGGACACGTGGAACACTTCGTGCACTCCAAAAAGCTGGGGAGGAAGAGCAAGCTGGCAAGCAACGGGTCCTACCTGCTCCAGGATCTCAAAGGGTCCCACAAACCTCGACGCAAGCTTCCCTTTCACCTCAAAACGCTACAGGCCCTTCATGGGCAAAACGCGGAGAAAGACGTGATCCCCAACCACGAACTTCACCTCTCTACGTTTCAGGTCAGCGTAACTCTTCTGCCTGCTCCTGACAATGCGGAGTCGTCTATGAATCTGCTCTGTCACCTCCCAACTCTACTGAATCAGCCTGGGGCCAACCTCCCACTTGGTCCCCACCTCAACCCAACTCAAGGGTGTAGTACACCTCAGTCCGTACAGAGCCTCGTAAGGTGCCATGCCGATACTCGAGTAGTAACTATTATTATAAGCAAATTCTGCCAGGGGTAAATGCTCCTCCCAAGAGCATCTCCAATCCAGTATACAGGCGCGTAAAAGGTCCTCAGGTGTTTGTATGGTGCGCTCTGACTGTCCGTCCGTCTGGGGGTGATAGGCAGTACTAAACCTCAAACGTGTCCCCAAAGCCTGCTAAAACTCAGTCTAGAACTGGGAAGTAAAACGAGTATCCTTTTCAGATACAATCTCACACGAAAATCTATGCAGGCGTACCACATCTCGAATGTACCTCTTTGCCAACTGTGCTAATCCCAAGGTGACTCGGATCAGCAGGAAATGCGTCGTCTTCGTCAACCTGTCTACTATCACCCAGACTGCATCGTGTCCTCACGAGGTAACCGGTAGACCCACCACCAAGTCCATGGTGATCTCTCCCACTTCCACTCTGGCGTAGGAAGTGGTTGTAACAGCCCTGTAGGCCTTTGATGCTCGACCTTCACCTGTTAGCACACCAAACACTGCTGCACAAACTCACCAACATCCCGCTTCATCCCTTTCCACCAAAAGTCGCATCTCAAATCATGATACATCTTTGTGTTCCCAGGATGTATGGTGAACCTGGACCCTTGCGCCTCAGCCAGGAGCTCTCTCAACAACTCCTCATCCCTAGGAACGCATCAGCATCCCCTCATGCGCAGTATCTCGTCTGTAAAGGAAAAGTCTCCTTGGTCCTCTGTCAACACCCTGTCTCGCAGTGTCTATAAGTACGGATCTGTCATCTGCCCTGCGATGATGCGGTCTATCAGCTCTGGTCGCGTCTGCCGCGTCACTATTACCTTCCCACAATACCCCTGTGACTCCCAGGGTCGCCAACTGCCCAACTCCTCCATAAGTCTCCAACTCTGCGCCTGTAGACTAGCCAAGTGGGCAAACGCCTTCCGGCTCAAGGCGTCAGCCACCACAATGGCCTTCCCTGAGTGGTAGGAGACGCTGCAGTCGTAGTCCTTTAGGAGCTCTAACCAATGTCTCTGTCTCATGTTAAGCTACTTCTTGTCAAACAAGTACCTGAGGCTCTTATGATTCATGAAACTCTCGAAAGTCTCACCATGAAGGTAGTGCCTCCATGTCTTCAGTGCGAAGACAACAGCTACCAGCTCTAAGTCATGGGTAGGGTAGCTATGCTCATGGGACCTCAGTTGCCATGAAGCGTAACTGACAACGTGACCCCGCTGCATGAGCACACCCCCTAACCACTGCAACGAAGCATCTGTGTAAACCACAAAATCGCCACTGCTGTCCGGGATGGTAAGCACAGGAGCTGAAGTTAGTCTCTCCTTCAACTCCTGAAAACATACCTCCCACTAATCTGTCGAGGAAAAGGGCACGTCATTCCGAGTCAGCTGAGTTATAGGAAGCGCAATCTAAGAGAATCCTCTGATAAACTGTCGATAATAACCTGCCAGTCCCAAAAAGCTGCGTATCTCTGTCACTGCACGTGGCCTCTCTCACCTAAGTATGGTCTCAACCTTGGTTGGATCCACAACCAAACCATCCCCTGAAATCAAGTAGCCCAAGAAAGTCACCTGCCTCAACCAAAACTCGCACTTGATGTACTTGTTATACAGCCTGCGTCGTCTCAAAGTGTCCAAGATCATGCATAAATGCTGTCCACGCTGCGCCTGATCCCACGAGTAAACGAGCACGTCATCGATGAAAACCACCACAAACTGGTTCAAGTACGACCTGAAAACCCGGTTCATCAAATCCATAAAAGCAGCGGGGGCATTGGTCAACCCAAACGGCATGACCAAGAACTTGTAGTGCCCGTACCGGGTATGGAAAGCTATCTTGGAGACAACGATCTCCCTGATTCTCAACTTATGGTAGCTCGACCTCAGATCTATCTTGGAGAACACTGTGGTGTCACGCAACTGGTCGAAGAGATCGTCAATCCTCGGTAGCGGATACTTGTTCTTGATGGTGACCCTATTCAGTTGTCGGTAGTCGACACAAAGTCAAAGGGTACCGTTCTTCTTCTTCACAAACAGCACAGGGGCTCCCCACGGGGATGCACTGGCTCTCACAAAGCCCTTCTCCAACAGGTCCTACAACTGTGACTTGAGCTCTCACAGCTCAAGCGGTGCCATCCGATACGGTGTAGTAGAAATGGGACTGGTCCCCGGTACCAGTGAGATCTCAAACTCGATCTCACGCTCAGGCTGTAGTCCTGGTAGCTCCTTTGGAAAAACATCGGGGTACTCGCAAACCACCAAAATACTCTGAAAGTCAGCCACGGGGCTAGGCTCTTCCACTACACAAGCCAAAAAGCCCTCATACCCCTAGCTCAAAAGCGTCGCTGCCCAAAGCAGAGAGATGCATCTGAAACCTCCGTCCACCGGCTGTCCGTGAAACTCAAAGGGAGGCAACGCAGGTATGGAGAAGACGATCTTCCTCCCGAAACAGTCCACCAGGGGTGTGATAGGCGGACAGCCAGTCCATCCCTAGGATCACGCCAAAATCCTCCATCTGTATCACAATCAGGTCAGCGGGGAGGCTGTGTCCCCCTATACTAACCTCGTAGTCCATGTAGACCTCCTCAGCTACAAACAACTGGCCACCTGGGCCTCTAATCACAAATGGATCCTCTAACAGTACCCTGCCCTGCCCCAAACTGACGGCAAAACTCGTAGCGACAAAAGAGTATGTGTGCCGGAATCAAAAAGTACGTACACAAATCTGCCAGAAACAGTAACCATACCTACCACCACTAACCTAAAGCCCTGGCGTCTCTGTGTGTCAGGGCGTTGATACACCCCTCAATCCTCGGTGCAGACAAAGCAGCTACACTCTGGGTCAGGCGAGCAGCCGCTGGCTGGTACCTTCCTCGTGACTGCTACCCTCCCCCACACACCTGGTGACCACGACCACCAACTCGGCCTCCAACGCTCGGTGCGGGGAGCATCTGCTGTGCTTCGGCCCTAGATGGACAGTCCCTCCTGATGTGGCCCAGCTGTCTACACTGGTAGCAGAGGGGGACACGACCTCCTCCCTCAGTAGGTCCCTACTGCAGCTGGGCGGGGGTCCGGTGCTGGCAACTGGCCCCTGTCTGAGGCCCCCAAAGGCCACTGATGGCCCGTAAAACGAGACGGCTCTCCTACGGGTGCCGTGTGCCTCCTCTCCCGATAGCCCTGAGAGTACTCTGGCTGGAAGGGCCTCTTCCGTCCGCTGTCAGTGTCTCGCGCGGCTGGGTTGGTCTCCTCGTAGGTCATGGCTGCCTCAACCACACAAGAGAAAGTGGGCAGCTTCAGGGGTTTGACATACTAATAACACTACATTTTACAATGTTAATTTTGCCAAAAGGGGGTCGATCTTAAGGGTAAAATGCACAGATAACACATCATAAATAGGAATGGGAGCATTTCATGCATCACCCATCAAGATTGCTTATAGTGCATTATTAATGGCCATTTGTACAAGTGCATGACAAAACAAGCCTCAGATGAATGATCGGACCGCACGGATGGACTCAGAGCGACGAACAAAGTCCAACGGACTCGAAATCAGCTAAATCTGACAGCTAGAGCTCCCACTATTGGCCCAAGAAGTTCTGACCGTTGATTTGATGATCAACGATCATGGGGCTGCCACGAGTCAACCTTGCCGTGCCCTCAGCCTCCTTCCATCGCACGGCATCACTTAAGGTGTAACGACCCGGTTCCCGAGTCCCTACGAGACACGAGAACTGGACCGACTCGACTAATCCCAAGACCTAGTCGTCCAACGAGGAAGTAACCAAAAGAGCAGTAAAATAAACCACATTCAGCATGAATATAACTAACAGTAAGGAAGTACAGCAGTAAGGAAAGAAACTACTACAGTAGATACCACCACAACAGTAGAACAACATTTATCATATAACAAGAACTGCAGGTAAAGAAAGTACAGCGGAAACAAAAACTACTCACTAGAATAGAAACAAAAGAGGTACAAAAGACTGTGGTAAACTCTACTAGACCCTACTCGGCCCAGCGTCCTCTGCAGCCGCCGACCCTGGCTGCTCAACACCTGGTCCTGAAAAAGGTAACGAGTGTAACACGTCAGCAAAACGCTGAGTAGAGTGGCAAACAAACTAAAGGCAACAGTAGAGTGTACAATAGCTGTTATGTTCTATTACTTCCTTTATTTACATCTTTCAATTTTCTCACTATTTCATTTATTTCTCAGATCCTTTACTTGATCTCGAATGTCCTCGTGGGAACGATCTTGATTGCAGTCTTTTCCAAAAGTAGAAGTAGCACGTGGTGCTCTCCTGGCTGGGAGAGTCCCCCGTGGTGATCCTACCCTCAGTCAACCACCCCAAGGTCACTGACAGACGTAACGGTGACTACGGCATGCGCGATAAACGCACAGGTAGCTAGCCCGCACTGGCACGCAGTCAGTCGTTTCCGTTAACGGGTGCGCCCAAAGCACAGCACGGAACCAAGGCAGAGCCCTCTCAGTAACAGGGGTCCAACCCCTCCACAGTAACCAAACCGAGGCCTTGCCCCTCCACAGTCCGCGCACCCTCGCCTGACTACCCTGGTTTGCCCTAGTGGGCCTAACAAGTCGGTGAAGGAGGCTAGCAGAACCCCGGGGCCCGTGGGGTAGCTAGTACTCTCCCAACACTAGTAGCTCTCCTCGGTACTACGTACACGAGGGCCAACAAGTCGGTACAGAGCGGCCAATCCTAACCCCGGGTCCCTGGGGCGGCTGGCCCCACTCTGCACTAAACAGGTACAGGTACTTCCCTTGGTACTGCGTACCCAAGAGACAGTACAAACTACATCTCAGTTCCATTCATTTTTCTTTCCAGGAGTTCCACTCCTAATTCCCCGTAGGGTTCCAGCTCTTTATCTCAGAACATCATATGTTTCACTTTCCAGTTTCACGTTCTCACAATCCATGATCTCAATCATGTTTCTTTATTCATAACAGGCAGCTGTTAATTCAATTTACAGGCAGCTTTATATTCCTTTCCATTTTTCCAAGACTGCAGTATTATACATTCCACTAGTTTTTCCATCCTAGGGTTCATGCCACATCCTAGGATCTAGCATACAACTAGTTTTCCAGCCCTAGGATTCATGCATCACCTAGGAGCTATCATTCCATACATTTCTCATTCCTAGGATTCATGCAATGTCCTAGATTCTAGTTATGGTTCCATACTTTAACAGATTTTAATAATAAACTTAAGCCACTCTACCAGGTACAACGGGAGTAATGGGGGCGTGATCGGAAATCCCGCGTGCCTCCGCGACTCTCAAGACTGCAACTGAACGAGGTCCTATCACAAGGATCAAACACAAGGAGTGTCTCAAAACAGTGTATAGCTACTGTAGACGGGTAGAGGAATTAATTCTGAAAAGAACGCAACTCGAATCGCGGAAAACGGAGCCCGAACGGGCCCTAAACGGGTCGAAAAAGACGATACTGTGCGAAATCAGACGTCTGGAACTTCTTCCAGACGTCTTAAACAGTGGATCAGAGAATTACCTGTTCAGTGTGGTTTCCCAGATGTCCAGAAGTCTGCGGGGACGTCTATCCTAGCTCCCAGACGTCCGATGGTCACCCCGGACGTCTGGAGGTCACTCCCGCCGTCTGGTATAACTTCCAGACGTCTGATTCGCAAAGGATGGCGAATCAGCGAACCTGCGCACAGCCAACTCCCTCCCTTAGTACGGTCGGTCTACAGGAAGGAAGAAGAAAGCGGAATACACACCTTTCAGAAGTCTGTATGAGCTACCAGACGTCGTCCTCGTCCTCTGCCTATCAACCCAGACGTCTGATTCTGGAAATTTTTCCAGAATCAGGGCGCTACTCGGCCTCCGCTCGCGACGCCGCCCGCGTCGCACCTCGCGCGCCTGCTGCTCAGACTGCAGCAGGTCCCTCTCCACGTCGTTCCGCGCCCCCTGCGCCCTCCGCCGGCCGGCCAAGCCGCTCTGGCGAGCTCGCCCTCACGGTAGAGCTCCGCTCTCGCACGCCGCACCTCCTCCGCGCTCACTGCGGCTGCCGCCCTCGCGCTCACGCTCACGCTCACTGGCTGAAGGAGGAGAAGGAGGAGACGGTGGAGACGGGAGGGGAGGCGTGCCCTTTTAAGGCCGCGCGGAGAGGAGAGAGAAGGATTCGCGGCAGGGGAATCCTGCAGCCGCAGGAGGGAAGAAGGCGAATATGCGGTCTGCGCGCTCAGGCGCGCAGACGACTCGCGTGTGTCGAAAATAACGGATTTCCAGACGTCTGGAAACTATCCCAGACGTCTGGTCCGACGTCTGGACAACCCTCCAGACGTCTTAAAAGACGTCTGCGCCACACGCTCGTTACATAAGCCATCCGATCGCAGATCGGACGGCTGGAAATCACGCACCTGCGCGCCCCTAAACCGCAGCATCCTCAGCTGCAGCAGCTCCCAACCGTTGGATCTTCATCCAACGGTCGCCCGCACCACGCCCACAGCTCATCTTCGCGACACAACCGCAAGCGTAGCGCAGCGGAAAGCACCTCGCCCCCGCACAGTGGGGCGCAGGTTCGAATCACCTCCGTAGCTCAAATTCAAGGCGAGATTGGCAGGCGCGATTTCGGCCATGGATGCACGATCGAGCAGCTGCCAACAGGCGACGTGGCGCGATCTCGCGCATACAAGGCAGACACCCACGATGACGCATGAGGCGCGAGCACAACGAGCGCGATCCAAGCGCACACCCCACGAGCGATCTCGACCATCCGATCCGCGATCGAACGACCGTCAAGCGGCGCACACGGATCACGCATGAAGAACGAGCGCGCGCAAACGACCGCCAGGCAGGGTGCTTCATCGATGTTTTGGGAAGGGTTTTAGCGACAGCCTGGACGTCTCTAAAACCCCTTCTTCATTTGGAAAGACCTTCTCCCTATTTAAACCCCTTCCAACCACCCATGGAAGGCATTCAATTCATCTTGTAAGTGTTGTAACACCCTCCTAGCCCCCTTTAGCCCCTCTTGTAGTCAACGGAGTCGACGAGCTGCCGACGGAGCCTCCCTCCACCGCCGTGGCCACCTCGCCATCTCCCCTCTCTCTCTTTATTTCCCTTTAATCTAGCTTTACTTGCTTTTTATTCAAGCATTTAGCTACCATTGTATGTGTCAAACTTGAATTGCATGTTTAATATAGTGTTGATGTTACTTTGAGCAATGGCTATGATTTAAAAGACTCTAACCCTACTCTCTCTCTTTCTCTCTCTCTCTCTCACTCATTTTTCTACTACATCTTCTTGCAAGCAAAAACTCGTTATCTCCATGACAAAAAGTGAAAGAAAATCTGATTTTTACGCCTCCCTGTGATCGACACTTGGACTCATGTCCATTTCTTCTTTTAAAACCGATGCTGCAAGCATGAACTATAACGACCCTTTTAAACAAACACGTCACTCGCGCTTCAGTTTTTGGCACCATTGCTGAGGAGGCAACTGATTTATTTTGTCACTTCCATTTTACATCCATGCTCACATCATCTAACGCCTTTTCCCCTTCTACTTGAAGGTTGCAGGAATTCGGCGCTTAGACAAAGAAGTAGAGCAACTCGTGACGGTAAAGAGAGAGTAAGCACAACAAGGATCGATCGTGAGTAATTCTTCACCCATGGTTATTTGATTGCCTAAAAAAATCTTTAAAAAATTATAAAATCGAAAAAAATTGGCGTGGATCATGATTGCCTGATCTACATCCTTAACACATCACCCAACAAAAAAAATACACTCTAACATTCTTAATGACCTAAGCTTTTGGAGTCTTCTTCTTTCTTTTTGAGTGGTGTTTGCAAAGCCACCTTGAATTGACATGGGCCGCACCACTCAACCCTAAAAATCAACTCATCTGATAGCAGTTGCATGAACACTAGGATGAGCACTTTAGGGTTTTAGAGCCTCTTCACATCAAAGGAAATCTACTCTCACCAATTATGTGCAAAACTTGGCGTGCCTACTTGAAACTTGTCTGAAAACATTAAGACACATCAACCCTAAAAGATACAAAAGTAAGGACAAACATTAAAAGATACCACATCTTAAAAAAAAAAATCCTTGCTTGAAAACCATGTTTCGATAGGAGCACACACACTGGAATGCACCACCCCAATCAATGCCTCATCACATAACCCTAGCATAAGCACTATCCTAGTCCTTTTAAAACAGAGTAGATGTGCCCTAGGCAGGACTGGGTTAAGTCTCAAGAGGCGTGGTTTTGTTCACTGGGTACTTGGCTTTCATTCCCTTAGTAGAATCTGGTGACTAGGCTGCGGGGAAGTGTCAAACAACCGCGGTTGTGGGGTCTATGGAACCGGCAGCACAAGCCAAAGGAAGAACCTTCCCTACAATCCCCTCGTAATCAACCTGGCCAGATTAGCTTTTGGAAGGGAAGTCCAGTGCTTACAGACTTGATCACCCCTTTGGAGATTTCTAGGTCCCCTAAGGAATATACCATAAGAACTAGGCTTGTTTGCTTGATTGTACACACACACTTCTCGCATCGGTCGCTCTCCGCATCCCCTCCTGTTCTTCTCTAGTGTATGCATGGGAGATGATCACTTCATCCCGAGTTGTTTGTTTTGGGACAGGAATCCAGGGGACCTGATTCTACTAGAGACATGACTGAACCTAGAGTAGATGAGATTGAGGACCAACCCCCACCAGACACAATGGCCATCATCCAGGCCCAGATTAACGCAAACCACCAGCTTCAGCAGCAACAAATCCACACCATCATGCAAGCCATACACCAGTTGCAAAACCCACAAGGGCAACCACCACCACCTTTCCAAGGCCCACAAGGGCAACCGCCACTTGACCCGCCACCATTCCAGGGCCAACCTAGACCCCTCCGCGACTTCTACAATCCATTCGCTATTCGAGTCGAGCCACACCTTAGGATCCTCGAAGGGGGAGATGATTTTGAGCTGAAACCAAATGTCCTAAGTCTAATTCAGAGCCACTTCCATGGAAGCTCAAATGAAGACCCCTTCCAACACCTAGAGGATCTTGACCGAATCGCCCGAACTGTGAAACCTAGGAACATTAGCCTTGACATTGTTTTGATTAAGATGCTCCCCTTCTCAATGAGAGACAAAGCATTTCACTGGCTTAGAACCCTAGGTAGACCATCACCACCTGGGAAGAACTGCGATATGCATTCTTAAAGAAATTCCTCCCCATAGGAAAGACCAATGCCCTCAGAAGAACCATTACTTCCTTTACAGTCCAGGGTGGGGAACAGTTCCATGAGGCGTGGGAAAGATTTAATGAACTATTGAGGAAATGCCCACACCATAAAGTACCAAGGTGGTAATTGGCCCAGATCTTCTACCACGGTCTGGACAGCAACCTGCGGAACTTCATCGACGCCTCATGCGGGGGGAACTTCCTAAACAAAGACGAGGAGAGCGTGTTTGAGCTCTTTGAATCTATGAGAAAAAATTTGCTCAACAATGCCTCCATGACCCAGTTTAGCCAATCTAGTCAACCCCGTGATGGGATTTATGAGGTAGAAGCAAATTCTGGAATTGTTGACATGGATATCATTGCCAAGAAATTAGATCGAGTGGAATTGGTGGAAAAAAAGATAGATGAGCTACTGAACCAGACCAGGAACTCGTTACAGACCTTCTCCCTAGCAAAGGGAGCTCACAATGTTTACCTGGTCAAGCCCTTAAGCCAAATGAACCTAGAACAACCCTTGATCATGTTTCACGGAGGGACCTTTGCTCCCTCAACCCTTGATTACTCTCTTCCCTCCCTCTCGACATCTGTTATCCTTGAAGATGTACAGGCTATCCAAGGTTATGATAAACCTGACCCTTTTTCCAACACTTACAACACTGGCTGGCATAATCACCCAAACTTCGGTTGGACAAATTAGAAACCACCTCAATTCCAGAACCAGCCCAAGCCAAACCAGCAGCCAAACTTGCCTCCTTATCAGCAAGGACCACCAGTTAGACCCCCATATAATCCAAATAGGGTAGCCCCTCCCCCACAAATCCAAATGGACGCCCTAATAAAGAAGATGGCTGAAATGAACCAAAAACATCAAGAAGAAATGGCTTTAGTAAAGGGACAGTTAAGCCAGCTATTGGACTGTAAACAACAAGGATCCCTGCCTTCCCATCCGCAACCGAACCCGCGAAACATGATTAACAAAGGCCCCAATTTGAAGGGTTCCAAGGCAATCCCAGGCAGGCTCACATGGTCCAGCCAGCCCCACAAACACCCCCTGGGTTTGGTGCTTCTTCATCCTCGTCTTCTCAAGGATCAACCCATGGTCCCAATGCCTCTGCAAATGCGGTAACCTTGAGAAGCGGCACCAAAACCCAGGATCCCAAATGGCTGACTCTTCCCGAGACTTCACCTTCTGAAACACCCAAAGCAGAAAAAGCACAGGAAAAACCCAAGGACCCAGAAGTAGATCCTATCCACATTCAAACACATATCCCGAGGCCTTGGACACAATTAAGAAGAAGAAAAGTGTTGTGGAAACTGAGGAGCTTTTGGAGGCCTTCAAGCAGGTTTAGATTAATATTCTGCTCCTCGAAGCCATCAAGCACATTCCAACTTACGCCAAGTTCATAAAGGATGCCTGTACACCAGGACGTAAGCCAAGACCTCAAGCACCTAGGAAGGTTGTGCTTTCAGAGCAAGCTAGTTCTGTATTATCAAGCCACCTTCTGCTCAAGCGAACTGACCCAGGAGCACCGTTGATATTCTGCAATATCAGGGACATGACATTTGATAGAACGCTCATGGACTTAGGTGCTTCCATCAATCTGATTCCGACAACCCTATACCACCAATTTGAATTCGGAGAGTTGACACCCACACCTGTTACCATCCAATTGGCTGATAGATCTGTGAAAACCCCAAAGGGGGTTGTCGAGGGCGTAATTGTGCGGGTCAAGGACTTCTATTTTCTAGTCGAATTTTTGGTGCTCGACATGTGATGGTGAACGCATGGTTTGACCGAGTTGAGTTATGTCGTTGTAGCAAAGCCGGTTGTTACCAACGTTTCATATAAAATTTTTTACTCGGAAAAATAAAAGAGTTCCCGAGGTCGAACTCAGGGAGCAAGTTGTATTCTAGAGATATACAAGTTCTGTTACAAAAATAAAGAGAGAGAGAGAGAGAGAGATGAAAATTTGGCTTCTTCTTCTTTTCTTCCTCTTTGTCTTTGGTTCTTCCTGTTCTTCTTCTTCTTCTTCTTCTGCTTTCTTCAGATCTTCCCCTCGTGCTCTTCTTCTTCTGTTCTTCCTTATTTCTTTTTCTTCAGATCGTCTTCTTCTTTTCTTGCTGCTTGCTTCTCTTCATTCCTTCATCTTCTTTGTCTTCACCTGCCTTGACCTCTCTTTTTCTTCTTTCGCGATGGCCGTTGCTCTTCCTTCTTCTTCAGCCTGTCTTCTTTCCTGCTCTGGCTGCTGACCTTCCGTCGTCTGCCCCGGTGCTGAGACGACTTAACAATGCCTTCGCTACAGTGCAGCAGCTCCTTCTTCTTCAGCGGGTCTGCTTCTTCTTCTTTGGCCTGCACACTTCAGAGTTTATTCGTCAAGAGGCAAAAACCTACTCTACCCCCCTCCCCCGCGTATCTCTCTGAAATCACTCTTCGGAAGCTCTCCCAGAGCGCTACCGGGTAATCGGGTTCGGGTCAGGCCCGGGTCCAGGCCCACCGGCGTGCGTGGTGGGCGAGGAGTGCAGGTCAGTCTAATCGGGTCGGGCCAGGTCCGCGGAGCGTGGTCACGGACGAGGCCGAGTCGGGTCGGGTCGGGTGAGAGGGACCTCACCCCGTGGTAACTGAGGCAAACAGCATAAGGCAGTTTTTCAATTTATGTGGGTGTGTGGCTTCAGAAACTCCCGAGGTGGGACTATCCGCGCACCCGTTTCTCTCACGCCTGCAGCAGGGATGGCGCTTCCAATTGCAACAGCTGTTGAGGCGCGCAACTCCAATTGAGGGCCAGGGTGTGTGCGCAAGGCTCTTTCGCGCTGGCCGTGGCTCTTCAACCTGGGATATCTAGGCTTGGAGCAACCTCGAGCAAGCTTCGAGCTTCCTCGCCAATGGCGGTCAAGGCCTGTAACCTGAAATCAATAGCACGGCCTCTCGGCCAAATCAGACAGGCGGGGGACCTTCGCCGTGGCACGGCGAAGGTGGTCAGGGGGTCTGCAGGGGGCGAGATGGAGCTGTCGGGTCGTCCTAGGTCAAACTGTGAGCGAGGGAGTGGGTGTGTTCGGTGGGTCTGCAGAGGGTGTTTGGTGGGAAGTGGAGGGGCGGAAGAGGATCAGGGTGAGGAGGCGGAAGTTCTGCGGTGGTCGGCGAGCCGTGTGGGTCGCTGAGGTGATGGGAGCGGCTCGCCGGAGGGTGGTCGGAGGCGGAGAGGATGAGGGTGAACAGGGTCGGTAGAGGGCTTAATTGACTAAATCGAAAGCGGGGAAAGAAAGAGGAGGAGAAGGGGAGTAAGTCTAACTTAACTGCAGGGACGAAGGGGGAGGAACAGGGCGACAGTCGTATCGACTGTCGCCGGAGAAGATGATGCTCAGAGAGAGGAGCGGCGGCGAGCAGAGGGCTGGAGAGGCGCCAGCTGGGTGCGGCGTGGCGCGGGAAGAGCAGGGGAGGAAGTCTCTGCTGCTGGTAGTGCGGCAGAGCGAAGGGGTGGAGGGAGAGGAAGTCGCCGGAGCTGGTGAGCGTCTGCCGGAGAAAGAAGAGAAGAAAGCTGGGGGTTTTCTCCGTCAGATCCAGGCTGCTTTGGTCGGTGGAGCGGCGGGGGGTATTTATAGGGTTGAAGCAGGGAGGAAGGCGGAGGGAGACGACGTGTCTCCCTCGCCGGAGCATGGTCGGAATACGAACCCATACCGTCCGTGCGTTCGCACGGCCGGTATGGGGGGCTGCAAAGACCATGGGGGTGCTCCTGCGACGGCTGACGACGCAGGGCACCCCCGGTACACATGCCAGGTCCTCCACCTCACCCTGCGCGGCGCCATGCTCCGCGCAAGGTCGCCGGAGCATGGCGCTGGCAGGGTTTTGCAGGAGGGACCTGTTTGCAAAGAACGAAGGAGAGTTAGGGGCCTAAATGCGAGGGTTCAAAAGTTGAGGGCCAAAGAGTAAATATATGAGGACCAAAGTGTAAAGTCGGTCAAGGAGGTTTCTTCTTAGGCTCAAGTTTTTATACATGACTAATTAGAACCTAAGGAATCTGATGGTAAATTTCATTTTCATATTAAACCTTGTTTGACCGGTCAATTTGCGTAAAGACCCAAATTAAGTTATTAATTGGGCATGGTTCTCAATGTAGGTCAAAATGGGTTCTAAAGGCCAAATTGAAGGTTCTAAACCCTAGAGATTATTTTTCTTTGAATTTTAGAGGGTTTATTCTATTTTTACTTTGCCTCGAACCTTGTGAATTGAAGTGGGTTGTTTTAGGGTTACAGATTATCATTTGGTTCCTTGGAAGTGCTGTAGCCCTTGCTAGATCATCTCATCCCACTTTTATTCTTATTAAGCCGTTTTGACCTGTGTTTGGGCCCTGAATTACCCTGTATGCAGATTATACTGGTAAAATTGCACTTTTACCCCTTATGACTGGTTTTCTTCTCAAACTCAGAATTCTCTGAGTTAAGCCTTTCCTTGAGATATGTAGGAGCTTTTATCCTTTGTATTGGGTCAAAATGAGCTAGTTATGGCTCATGATGAGGTTCTCATCAACATGGAAGTCCCTAAACATCTACAGAACACACCCATCATCCTAGGCAGACCCTTCTTAGCTACGGCTAAGGCAAACATCAATTGTGACACGGGATGCATGGAAATCGCCTTCGGAGTCAAGAAAATGAAGTTGGATATCTTCCGGTCGAGCAAGTCTTTTGATTGTGACTATATTGAAGAACATGATCCTGTGGAACCTTTGGTCGAGGAATGCCTCATCCTTAGTTCTGTCTCGGACTACCAATCCTGTAACAATTGTTTTGACCCATCATCATCTATGCCCATGGACCTTTGTAGGGATGATTATCATCAACCAACACCATTCGAGGAAATTGATGTTGATCAACTCCCGCCTTTCCCCTTTCCATCAAACATTGTTCCACCCACACCTGAACTAAAGCCGCTACCCAAGAATCTCAAGTATGTCTTCCTGGGACCTGACCAGACCTTCCCTGTAATTATCAATGCCAACCTAACTAAGGATCAGGAACTTAGATTGACAGCGACCCTATCAGAACATAGGGCTGCCATTGGCTGGACTATTTCAGATTTGAGAGGAATTAGCCCCACCTATTGTACCCACAAGATCTACCTAGAAGATGGGGCACGACCCTCCCGTCAGATGCAGAGACGATTAAACCCAAACATGCGGGAGGTCGTTAAGAAGGAAATTATCAAGTGGCTTGACACCGACATCATCTATCCCATCTCCGATAGCCCCTGGGTGAGCCCCACTCAAGTGGTTCTGAAGAAAGCCAGGCTCACCGTTGTCACCAAAGAGCGTGGCGAATCCATCCCCACCCGTACCACCACCTCATGGCGGGTATGTATTGATTACAGGAAACTCAATGAAGCAACCAAGAAGGATCATTTCCCCCTACCATTCATCGGCTAGATTCTTGAAAGATTGGCAGGGCAAAAGTATTTTTGCTTCCTGGATGGATATTCAGGATATAACCAAGTCGCAATTGCTCCTGAAGATCAAGAGAAGACCACATTCACTTGCCCGCACGGCACTTTTGCATTCCGTCGTATGCCGTTTGGGTTATGGAAAGCACCAGCTACCTTTTAGCATTGCATGCTAGCCATTTTTTCAGAAATGGTGGGTGAATACTTGGAGGTCTTTATGGATGATTTCTCTGTATTTGAGAATTCATTCGACCACTATTTAAGCAACTTAGAGAAAATCCTGAAACGATGTATTGAGGTTAATTTGGTGTTAAGTTGGAAAAATAGCCATTTCATGGTTCAAGAAGGAATCCTCCTCGGTCACATCGCATCACATAGGGGCATTGAGGTGGATCGGGTTAAAGTTGATTTGATTTCCAAACTTCCTCCGCCTAGCTCGGTTCGGCGAATTCGTTCGTTCCTTGGACATGTTGGCTTCTACCAAAGGTTCATCAAAGACTTCTCCAAGCTTTCCAAACCCTTGACCGACCTTCTGGCCAATGATGCTCTATTCCACATGACCTCTGATTTCATCTAGGCTTACCACACCCTCTAGGACTCAGTCTCCACAGCACTTGTACTTCAGCCCCTGGATTGGTCCCAGGACTTTGAGATCATGTGTGATGCATCAAATTTTGCCATAGGCGCCGTTAAGACAAGACAAGAAACCCCTGGTGATCTACTACGCGAGCAAGACATTGGACGAGGCCCAACGAAATTATACGGTCACAGAGAAAAAACTACTCGCTGTAGTTTTTGGACATGAAAAGTTTCGATCTTACCTTTTGGGATCCCACGTGACCATCTATACAGACCATTCAGCCATCCAGCACCTGTTGGCTAAAAAGGATGCGAAGTCCAGGCTCATCAGATGGATCCTGCTCTTGCAGGAATTTGACCTGCAAATCTGCGACAAAGCCGAATCAAAGAATGTGGTGGCTGACCACCTATCCAGACTTCACCCAGACCACAATGGGCCCTCCCTGCCTTTATCCGACACCTTTCCCGATGAACACATTCTGGCTGTGCAAGACAAGAAGCTACCTTGGTATGCTGACTATGTCAACTACCTAGTTGTAGGTCAGACCCTGCATAGCTGGTCCAGACAGCAACGGGACAAGTTCTTAGCCGAGGCCAAGCATTATTTCTGGGATGATCCCATGCTGCTTCGCCTCTGTGCTGACCAGATCATCAGGAGGTGTATCCCTGAGGATGAAGTTCAAAGTGTGCTATCTTTTTGTCATGACTAAGCTTGTGGTGGCCACTTCTTAGGAAAGAAAACAGCTACAAACGTTCTGCAGTCCGGATTTTACTGGCCTTCCTTATTTAAGGATGCACATAATTTCGCTAAGACTTGCTCTCGCTGCCAGACGCTAGGGACCATGACCAGAAAAGATATGATGCCCCTCCAACCCATTTTTATTGTCGAGATCTTCGATATTTGGGGTGTTGATTTTATGGGCCCCTTCCCACCATCCAACGGCTTTGAGTACATCTTAGTCTTGGTAGACTATGTCTCTAAATGGATTGAAGCTGTCGCCACCCGCCAATGCGATCATAAGGCTGTCATGGACTTTGTTAAGCAGAACATCTTTTCCTGATTTGGAATACCAAAGGCCATGATCAGTGATGGTGGAAGTCATTGTATCCACACCCAATTCCGTGCCCTACTCAGAAAATACGGGGTTAACCATCGCATTGCTACCCCGTATCATCCGCAAACAAATGGGCAGATCGAGGTCTCAAAAAGGCAGATTAAGAATATTCTACAGAAGACTGTGAGACCTGACAGGAAGGATTGGTCCGCACGACTGGATGATGCCCTGTGGGCATATCGGACCGCTTTCAAGACCCCGATCAGCATGTCGCCTTATCGCCTGGTCTTTGGCAAAGCTTGCCACCTTCCTGTCGAGTTGGAACATCGGGCTTACAGGGCTGTTAAGCAGTGTAACATGGATCCCAAGTTAGACGGTGCGTAGAGGACGCTCCAACTCTCCGAGCTCGAGGAAATTCGTCGGGATGCTTTTGAGAATAGTGAGCTATACAAGGAGAAAATGAAAGCCATCCACGACCGACCCATCCATAGAAAAACCTTCGAGCCTAATCAGCAAGTTTGGCTTTTTGATGCTCGTCTAAAACTCTTTCCAGGGAAACTTAGGTCCAAGTGGACAGGACCATTTAGGGTGGTCAAGCCCTACTCCAATGGGGCAGTTGAAATCGCTAATCCGAACACTGGGCACACTTTCACAGTCAATGGCCAGAGATTGAAACACTTCCTCACCCAGGTTCCCCTGAAGGAGGTTATCACCCTCATTGAGGGATGACACGAAGCACTGCCCAGCTGGAGGCGTTAAACTCAGCGCTTCCTAGGAGGCAACCCAAAAGATTCAAACTGATTTGGTACTTTACTTCACTCAGGTAATATCTTTTTGACCCCTGTGCATCCATGTATTTGTCAATGAGGACATTTTCCAGCTTAAGCATGGGGGGCTGGTAAATTACATGGTTCTGAATTCACTTAATCAATCTAAATAGAATAAAATTAAATTAAATAATAATAATAATAATTGAATTTAGGAAGAAAAACTTAAGCATTAGAAATTTGTCAATAGTGGAAAATAATACAGAAAGAACTTGAACACTTAGACTTTCAGGCCTTCAGGCTTAATCAGCCTTGGTCTCCGTTAAAATATGGATTTAGCTTCAAATCCTTGCAACCTTAATCTACTCTAATCCACCAACTAAATAAGGTGACAAGTATACGACTTATCAACTCATCAACTCAGAAGGACTTTTAGTCTAAGCATCTGCACACATTTTTTTACATAGACTCATTCCTCGGAGATTCTGACAGAAATTGGGTAGCTAATGAGCTTTCTAGGGTGGTATGGCTGGCAAGTTGTCGTGGGTAACAACCCATTGGCAGGTTTTCCAGAGCCCAACCACGGAACCACCTTCTCTTTATTTCCTCTAGGTAAATTTGAGATCAGGGAAGTCACCTACCAAAAAAAAAAATAGAGAGAAAAGAAGAAGAAAAAAAGAGAATAAAATAAACCACACTTCACCGCACGAGTATGGCTGGCAAGTGATCATGGGTAACAGCCCATTGGTCGGTTGTCCAGAACCCAACTCAGTAAATGCACAAAAAGAACCAAAACACTTAAGGAAGAAGCGGGGAAGTAGAGCAAGCTGGGGAGATATACACTGAAAAAATCCTTGTGTTGACCCCAAGTAAAACAAACATAGGGAAAAAGCTACCGATCGAACAAATACACCTTCAGGCAAAACACCTCCTTTTCCGGTCACCTAGGGGTGTAGAAACCCGAAGTCTATCTAAATTACCGTTGAGTGAGTCTATCACGATCTTCACACCAAGATGCTTAGCACTTAGAGTTTTTTCCGAATTTTGGGAGGGTTAGGTAGCCGTAAAAAGTTACCAACACACTCTTAACTTCAAAAATTTTAAAAATGAGAGAAGATAAATATATATATATATACATGCCTTAAAGAAAGGATTTGGGCACTTAGTCTTTGTAGATCAGGATCTTAGTATATTTCCTCCTATTGACAAGTGACGAAATGACCAAATAATTACTTCCTGAATTCTGACTAGAAATAATGGCTAGAATAAACCATGCTAGGGACTAGTAAGGTGTAAGCATGAGGGTATGATAACACTACATTTTACAATGTTGATTCTGCCAAAAGGGGGTCGATCTTAAGGGTAAAATGCACAGATAACACATCACAAATAGGAATGGGAGCATTACATGCATCATGCATCAAGATTGCTAATAGTGCATTATTAATGGCCATTTGTACAAGTGCATGTCAAAATAGGCCTCAAATGAATGATCAGACCGCACAGATGGACTCAGAGCGACGAACAGAGTCCAATAGACACGAAATCACCTAAATCCGACATCCGAAGCTCCCACTATTGGCCTAAGAAGTTCTAACCATTGATCTGATGATAAACGATCATGGGGCCGCCACGTGTCAGCCTCGCCACGCCCTCAACCTCCCTCCATCGCGCGGTATCACTTTAAGCTGTCCAATCGCAAATCGGATGGCTGGAAATCACGCATCCGCGCACTCCTCAACCGTAGCATCCTTAGCTGTAGCAGCTCCCAACTGTTGAATCTTCATCCAACGGTCGCCCACACCCCGCCCGCAGCTCATCTTCGCGACACAACCATGAGAGTAGCGCAGCGGAAAGAGCCTCGCCCCCGCACAGTGGGGCACGGTTCGAATCGCCTCCGCAGCGCAAATTCAAGGCGAGATTGGCACGTGCGATTTCGGTCGTCGATGCGCGATCGAGCGGCTGGCAGCAGGCGACGTGGCACAATCTCGCGCGTCCAAGGCAGACGCCCGCAATGACACGCAAGGCGTGAGCGCAGCGAGAACGATCCAAGCGTGCGCCCCACGAGTGATCTCGACCGTCCGATCAGCGATCGAACGGCCCTCAAGCCACGCACATGGATCGCGTGTGAAGAAGAATGGGCACGCACGAACGATCGTTGGGCAGGGTGCTTCACCGACATTTTGGGAAGAGTTTTAATGACGGCTCGGACGTCGCTAAAATCCCTTCTTCATTTGGAAAGACCTTCTCCCTATTTAAACCCCTTCCATCCATCCATGGAACGCATTCAATTCATCTTGCAAGTGTTGTAACAACCTCCTAGCCCCCTTTAGCCCCTCTTGTAGTCAACAGAGTCGACAAGCCGCCGACGGAGCCTCCCTCCACCGCCGTGGCCGCCTCGCCGTCTCCCCTCTCTCTCTCTTTATTTCCCTTTAATCTAGCTTTACTTGCTTTTTATTCAAGCATTTAGCTTCCATTATATTTGTAAAACTTGAATTGCATGTTTAATATAGTGTTGATGTTACTTTGAGCAATGGCTATGATTTAAAATACTCTAACCCTACTCTCTCTCTCTCTCTCTCTCATTTTTCTATTACGTCTTCTTGCAAGCAAAAACTGTTTATCTCCGTGACAAAAAGTGACAAAGAAAATCCGATTTTTACGCCTCCCTGTGATCGACACTCGGACTCACGTCCATTTCTTCTTTTAAAACCGATGCTGCGAACACGAACTATAACGACCCTTTTAAACAAACACGTCTCTCACGCTTCACATACCCCTGAATAGCAGGTTAGAGCCCTTCACTAAACCTCCACAAGTGCTCCTCCTCCGTAGACATGGCTATCGAGGCAAAACATGACAACTCCAGAAAACATATGCGGTACATGCTAACAGTCATCGTCCCCTAGCGAAGAGTGTGGAACTCCCTCCTCCTTTGGTCCTGCCAGGTCTGCAGAAAGTACTGCTCACAAAAGAGAATCACTAACTAGTTCCACGTTGGCTCTCTCCCCTCCTGGTCTCTGACTACCCTCCACCACTTGTGTGCTGCGCTCTCCAGCTAGTACGTGGCAAAGGCCACGCGGCACTCCGCGGGAGGGCGAAGGGTGTCGAACACCTTCTCTATCTGCTCCAGCCAATTCTCTGCCTTAAATGGGTCCTCATCCCCCTTGAAGGAGGGGGGCTTCAGCTTCCGAAACTGTCCGAAAAGCTCGTGGTGCAGCTACAGTGGGGGAACGGACACGCCTCCAGGCAAGGAGGGGTTGTGCTCGGAAGCGTCAGAGTACGGTGGGGGCGTTAGAGGACCACCCCCTCCCCCTCCTGCTCGTCTGGCGCTGCGACAGTCTCTCTGTCCCACCGAGGACTCCCCTTCCACACCCTTAGGGAGAGGTGCCCGTGGAGGCTGGTGGAGCTCCTCTCACACGATATCTCTAATCAGCTAGGAGAGATCCTGGCCCTAAACGCCTGGGAAAAGAGGTGGGTCAACTGGTACCTCAAGCCCGACACAACCGCCCCTCCGACCTCGTCCACGACCGCGACCATGGCCTACCTCGAGAACTCCCCGATGAGGCATCTCCTGCAAGGAGACGCGAAAGATAGAACAAGAGGGTCAACGATACCGAATTACTTCGAGAAAAGACTCGAAACGAATATCAAACGATACGTTGTGGTGGTTATCCAAGTTATATGCATGTGAATGGTTATTCTCAAGCCAATTGGTTCATTTCTCAGGACAACCTTGCTCTAATACCATCTTGTTACAACCCGGTTCCCGAATCCCTACAGGACCTGGATCGGCTCGCCTCGACTAATCCCAAGAACTAGTAGTCTAACAAGAAATAACCAAAAGCAGGAAAGTAAACCATATTCACATATGCAATATAACTAAGCAGAAGAAACGTACAAAGTAGTAAAGGAAATAGAACAGCTATCTCAGTACATACCACCACAACAACAACAACAACGGAAAGTGGAAAGGAAACAGTAGTAGCAGAACAATAACTAAGAATCCATTACTTACTACAATAGTAGAGAAAAAGAAAGGAAGTACTGAAGAAAAACTACGGCTGGACTCGACTAGGCCCAGCACCCTCCGCAACCGGAAACTCAGGCTGCTCAACTCCTGGTCCTGAACAGTATTATAAAAAGACAGAGTCGCGAACGCTGAGTAAAGTGGTATCTATATCATCTAAGTACAAAACAGTAAAAGCAACAAGTTTAATTCTCATTTCTATTTATCTATTTTATATATTTTTGTTTCACCCATTTCTCTCAAGTATCCAGATATTTCTTAATCTTGCATGTTCCTCGTGGGAACGATCTTGATTGCAGTCTTTTCCGTAGAGTAAAAGGTACATATGGTGCTCTCCTGGCCGGGAGAGTCCCCCGTGGTAGTCCTACATCCAGTCAACCACCCCGAGGTCACTGTCAAGACGTAGCGGTGACTACAGCACGTGTGATAAGCGCATGGGTAGCTACCCCGTACTGACACGTGGTCAGTCGTTTCCGCTAGCGGGTACGCCCAAAGTACAGCACGGAACAGTATAGGGCCTTGCCATCTTAGAACAGGGGTCTCTCCCCTCCACAATCTGTGCACCCTCGTCTGACTACCTCGGTTTGCCCAGAGGGCCTAACAAGTCGGTGTAGAGTGGCTAGCTGGACCCCGCACCCCGTGAGGTGGCTAGCTCCCTTCCTACACTAGTAGCTCACCTCGATACCACGTACGCGAGGGACAACAAGAGTCGGTGTAGAGTGGCCAATCCTAACCTCGGGTTTCAACCCAAGGGAGGCTAGTTCCGCTTTACACAAAAAGGGGACAGTTGCTCTCCTTGGTACCACGTACTCAAGGGCCAGCAACTTCCCATCTACATTCCAGATTTTCGTCTATCCACAGGAGTTCTACTTCTAATTCCCCGTAGGGTTCGTGCTCATGTTCACCTCATTTATCCAGATCCAGATCTCATCTTTCATAATTCATTTCTCATCCATATTCAGGCAGCTAGTGTTTTCATAATTCAATTCTCAATAACATGCAGCTGGGATTTTACAGGTAATTGTTCATTAATTACAGGCAGCTCCTATTTTAACAGGAAACTCGTAATTATAATACAGATATTTGCTAGCAATTTATCTTAATCACGCGTGCAAGTAAACCATACAATACAAACAGGCTCATTCATTTCTCTACCCTAGGATTCATGCCACATTCTAGGGTTCCATTTGGTTATTTCCACAAGCACATTCTTATTTAAATATTATTAATGGAATTAAACCAGTCTACCAAGAAACACGAGAGTAATGGGGGCTTGCACCGCAGACCCAGAAGTCTCTGCGAGCCCTAAACATACAGCAGGCTGAAATCCTATACCAAACAATACATTACAAAATGAGAGTTCAGAATAGTGTATAACAGACTCTAGTACGTAGAGGAACTCGAGAGGAAAGTGCAGGTATTTCGTTTGCGTAAAACGAACCCCAATCGGACCCTAAACAAGTTAAAAAACATGCCTACTGTTCAAAATCAGATGTCTGGGAATAATCCCAGACGTCCTAAAAGGCGTCAGATCTTACCTTATGTCTTCTGCGGTATCCTCAGACGTCTAAACCTTCTCTACAATCGTCTAAAGATAGTTCCAGACGTTGGACAATGTCTCCGGTCGTCTGAACGCACCTTCGGACGTCTAGTGATGTGATCAGACATCCAAAAATGCGTGGGAAAGCGTTCTGTGTGCCTTCCCAAGGACCTTTACCTGCATACGAAAACCGCAGGTCCAAATTAGGCCAAACCAAGCTTCTGCGGTGAGGCCTGAATGGCCGTAAGTGCAAAAAAGTACGTACCTTAGCACTACGCGTACTTTCAGACGTCTAGCCCCAGACCCAGACATCCAACTGCCGCCACGATCGTCTGGTAGACTCTCCAGACATCTGATATTGGAAAAAACCCAATATCAGAACCTCTCCCGTGAGCTGCCTCCTTCGAGAGCTCGCCCGCAGGAGCTTTCGCAGTCCCTCCCGCGACTATGGAGGGTCGGAGGTTGCCTCCCCGAGCCCCTCCGAGTCCCGCTGAGCCTTCACCGGAGCTCCACCGAGCTTCCCCCGAAGCTCTACCGAAGGTCCACCGACCTTGGGCCTCCTCCTTCCTCCCTCTCGCTCTCCCTCGCTCGCCCTCCACTCGCCTCACTGGAGATTTGAAGGTGGTTGGTGGTGTGAGGAGAGGAGGAAGGGAAAGAGGGGTATAAATAGGAGGGTGTGAGGTTTAGGGTTCAGGGGAGATGAGGAAGAGAGAGAGGAAGGAACGATCTCTGCACGTCGCCCGCGTGCAAAGTGCAGTGCGCAATACAAAAATTTCACTTTCAGATGTCCGGGAACGGGTCCAGACGTCTGACTGAAACTCCAGACGTCCTATATGGCTAAAAGTGTAACGGATCATTACAGTAGTAATATAATTAAGTAGTTAAACTTAAGTTATGTAAGTATTGTAAAGCATAAACTAAGTTTATTAAGTATAAGTTATTAATTAATAGATCTTCAGTATTAACTTGATTAAAAGAATAAAGAATAATTTAAAAATAATTGGTAAAATTAAGCTATAATAAACCTCTCAGTGAATGACCTAGACTCAACTAGTATAAATTATAAAATATGTTGGTTTTCTTGTTCATTATACTACGACACAAATGATAAATATTATCAACATGAGAAATATTACTTTGAGTTAAGCCTAGTAATGACTCAAGATAGATTTGAGTAAAGGCAAAGATTCCAAATAGCTGTCCCCACTTAACATTGGAAGGACTTTATTGTTGTCATTCTTCTTCTTCTTTGGATGATTGCATAACATTTCTATGTGAATACCAATTCCTAGTCATGAATTTTTTTGTGAATGTTTGGATCCACACAATTTTGGGCAATATAATCCTTTTCCATTGGGAAAGTGATGTATGTGTATTAGATGTAAGTACACTTTCAGTTTCTTATTTGAAGTACCATTTCTCCTTCTTATTTGAAGTACCATGTCTCCATTGAGGATACAATATCTTAGTTTTTTTTGTCAGATTTTTATTTCATAGAGTCTAGTACACAAACTAAATACTATGTTGCCTTAGGCTACTAGACTTCATTTTCACTAGAATACAAAATCTTGTAGCTATTTTTCAGAATGACTTGCCCTCATCTTCATTTGAGTAATTTGCTTAAAGTTTAAAAGTAGTAACTAAAGGTGTTGCAATGCTAGTTAGATATATGACTTCTACCCTCATCTTCAATGGAGTAATTTTTTTGAAGTTTTTTTTTAAGGTGTTAGCATGCTAGCCTAGCATTGTCAGGTAGTTTTAGGAATTGGCGTATTTATCTCTCAAATAAAAACTCTTTCTCCATTCTATTTCTGTTTCAAAGCTAATATATTTTAATGGGAATAAAAGACCCTGTCCGGTGATCTTTTGACCTTTCCTGTTGATCTTTTTACCAATATCACAAAAATCACTTCAAAAAAGCTTTATC
This sequence comes from Thalassia testudinum, assembly GCA_037157565.1. NCBI lineage: Eukaryota > Viridiplantae > Streptophyta > Magnoliopsida > Alismatales > Hydrocharitaceae > Thalassia > Thalassia testudinum. The sequence goes on along the minus strand of JAZHRO010000013.1, from coordinate 71,282,388 downwards.
TTTAGTATATTTTAATGGGAACAAAAGACCCTATCACTCCTTTTAAAGAAATGAAATCCTAATCCTATTTCTAAAAATAAAAAGCAAAAAATCAAATTCAATCAACCAAACATAAAAAAAACTCAAATCAAATCCTAATTATCTCTAGAATAAAATTCAGTCACATGTGATAACAAAACTTGCCACGCAACCCAAAACCAACATATAAAAATCCTAAGGCCATATTGTTGGACACCATGACCCACGATGCCACATGGATAGTTCACATGGCCTCTTTATCTTATGCTTACACGCCACATATGTTAGCTCTTCCAAAAAAATTGATTGCCCTTATTGGCACTTTTGAAGGAGATTTTGTTCTAAAGTTGCCATGAAGGTAACAGCGGTAGTTATAATTTTTCTCTTTGGGTTACATGTTCCCTTGTGTGTGGAACTAATAGGTCTTGCTGAGAAGGGGCCTCAACCTATTTAAATTTGGATCACATATTGTCATTGTTTGTTTGATTACACAAACTTATTAACCTAGTAGTTGCTAAAATTATAAACATCTTTTCAAGTCAGCACCTTTTTCAGGTCTACAAATGGTGGACCTGTTTCTTTGTTAAAATTATATGGACTGTTGTTTCTTTGTTGTCTATAAATGGTGGTCATAGTCTAAGTGAGCTGATTAGGAGTACAGGCAGCACCTTTTTCAGGTCTTTCCTGGTAAAGCATCTTGTGCTTTACCTGGTGGACCTTCCTTTAATCATGGTAGCAGTTGTGTCATTTTTGTTGCCAAAAAAGGGAAGTGCTGCTAATCTTATGAGCTTGTAGAACTTGGTTAGGACTTCTATGATGTCTCATAGGCACTGTTTAAGTGGTTTCTAGGATCTCTCTCTCTCTCTCTCTCTCTCTCTCTCTCTCTCTCTCTCTCTCTCTCTCTCTCTCTCTCTCTCTCTCTCTCTCTCTCTCTCTAGGAGAGGGGGTGTTGGTGCTTGTTGGAACTTGGAAGTTGAGGTAGGAGGGGATGGATTTTATGTGCAATGGATCTAGTGTGGTAGACAGTTGAATGCAGTGCTATGGAGGGAAATAACGAAAGCGTGGGAGGTGGCACTGGGAAGGGATAGGGTGATGGGTGGCCTTGGAGTCAGTAAGGCTGGAGAAGTTGGGGTGGGTGGTGCCCTTGAGAGGGAGGAATTGAGGCTAGGTGAGGAGAGAGTTTGCAAGATGATAGGAGGCTATGAATTGGGCTTGAGGAGTTGCCAAATTAGATTCTCTCCGAAAACTTTTTTCTCATTGGTCAAATATTCCCCTCACATATAAAAGGGTGTTAAATGTAAGAAAAAAATTGTAACTTCTTTCACCTACATCTTCTATAAGAGACCTACTTTCCTAACTAGTGGCATCCTTAGAAATTAAACTAAAATCAAAATTTACAAATCAATATTGTCCTTTTAGCCCATAATTAAAATTACCACAGCAAATCACTACTAAATGCTAGTATTTAGTTCACATGCAATCTGCTATGTAAGGGTCTAAATTTGTCATACCTTCAATGTGCTAATTAAAACCTTAATTGATTGCTTAATGTGAGATTAAGGGCTTTAGGAACCATAATTTAATGGTGGTAGCCTTGGAATTAAGAGAAAGCCTTAAAAACATTAACAAAATGTTAATAAATGAAAAGTTGAAGGGCTATTTGCAATAAAAACATGTTTGGAGGCCTTTCTTAGAAGTCAAGAAAGAAGTGGGGGGACCCCTTTGCATTCTTCCACCCCTTATATAAGAGAGAGAGAGAGAGAGAATCAAAAATAAAAACAAAAACCTCATTTCTCCCCTTCTCCTCATTTGGATCCCCAACTAAAGAAGGAAAGAGAGAAGGAGGAGAAGAGGAGTTGATGTTGTTGCTGTTGCTACTACTGGCTGCTATTGTAGCCGTTGGTGATGTTGCTGCTACTGTCGCCAGAAGGAAGGAAAGAGAGAAGGAGGAGAAGAGGAGTTGATGTTGTTACTGCTACTGCTGCTGGTTGCTATTGTAGCCGCTGGTGTTGTTGCTGTTGCTCCAGCCACTATTGCTACGTGTGGAAGGAGAAGAGAGGGTGAAGGGGCTGCTGCTGTTGCCAACTGCTGTTGTTGCTGCTCTAGCCACGACTGCTAGTGATGGTGCTGTGTGTTTGGCAAAGAGAGGGAGAAGAAGCTCCATCTCCAAGTAGGGTTTTCTCTCCTTGATACCCTCTTTTGTTCTTAAGACTAGGAATGGTAGGAAAAAGGTGTTTTGGGTATAAATCCAAGTTTTCATGTAAAATGATAAGATTATGCCTTAGATTTGGATTAAACCTTGTAAATATGTAAAGTGGATGGTTAGCACTTTGGCCTGGGTGTTGAAGAACCTAGTACCGGTACTAGCGACCAATACTGGTACTACATGATTTTAGCACTGGCTGGTAATAAGCATAAAGGGTACTGAAGGCACCTAGTACCATTACTGGTGACCAATACCGATACTGGATGCATTCGGTCAGTATGGCTAGAAAATTTGTGAATTTGTACTGGGGGGTGCCTAGCACCAGTAGTAGGGTTTAGTACCCATACTGGTGCACATGCTCCACCCTATTTGAGTTAAGAGGCAAGGAACTCTTGAGGTCTAAGAAGATGACTAAAAGTCCATTTTAATTTGGCTAAGTAAGGGATTGGACCCTAAATGTTGAACCTATTAATGACTCGATTAAAGTCTAATAGGAGGAAATGCTTGGATCCCAAGGTCTTGGGTCAAGACCACAAGTGATCCAATAGGTTTCTAAGGATTGCCTGATCAGGTACCGATCAGCGGAAAGGGAATTAGGACTAGTTAGGTCAAATAGGTGAGCTCGTTGGGTGAGACACCGAGACTTGGTGAACGGTGAGTTCAGTGTTGCGAGTTGGAGACCTGGGAGTTGGCAATGGTCTACTAGAGTTCAACCTTGGAACTGGGATAGTTCCTGGTTGGGGGTTCACCTAGTGCCGTCGTGGAGATGAGGCACTAGGAGGTGTCATAAGTCTGAGTCGACGAGAGGCACCCTGAGATCTTGTGTGGAATAGCCTTCCAGGGATCTCAAGCCTGTGACTTGAGGGATCTTGTGTGGAATATCTTTCCAAGGATTCTCGGGTGATAGGGGAGCATGCGGATCTTGTATGGAATAGTCTTCCAAAGATTCAGATGGGTGAGAGATCATGAGACCTTCTGTGGAATAACCTTCTAGGGATCTCATGCAACGATGCAGGGAATCTTGTGTGGAATAGTGTTCCAGGGATTATGGCATCGGGAAACGCGTGATCTTGTGTGGAATAGCTTTCCAGGGATCACAGGCTACGAGAAGTCACTCCCGCCGAATCCTTTGGACCGGGCGCTTAGGGATGTCTTGAGTGGAATAGCTTTCCAGGGACTCTAAGTATAGTCGACGTTCCGGTGATCGAAGCAAGTATCCTTTGTCTGGTGGGCATGAGTGCTTCAATCTGGCTAAAGAGGGGTTAGGGTACAAGTGTACCATTGGGAAGGATACATCGAGATCTCCTTCGGCATGAAGGGTTGATTTGGTCACTCTAGGAGTCAGAGTGGCAGGTAACAGGATCATGGATCATTAGGATAGTTACAGTAGAACATGTGGCATTAATAAAGGGTTTGATTAGTGGGTGGGTGTTGGTGTAAGGGTACCACGATCGTTAATTTTGATGATAACAAAACACTTTTATTTAACATTTGCATTGAGTTTAAGTTTTCTGGATAAATGCAAATGGATACAAGTGTAAAGGAGCTCAAGTTTGCATCCATGGTGGATTGGAGGATCTTGATGGAGGAGCTTCGCATGGAGCAAGAGCTTTAAGAAGATGAAGAATAGGATAGAAGTTCTTTCTACTTTTTCTATGTATTTTTCTTTTTGTTCTCTGCTTTTTACTTCCTTAGATCATTTGTTAAAGAGCCCAAAGTAACAAAATAACAATCCTAAGAACACTTACTCTATCCTAGGATACTTAGACATCTCGTAGAGAACTTAGAAAACCAAAGTAGGCATTAGACAGCCTGACCAGATGTCCAATCTGAACATCAGACGTTTGATCTTAGACTTTAAGACGTTTGACTATTTAATCGGACGTCTAGAACGCTTAGGTTGGAAACCCACTCTCTGTCTGCCAGTTTCGGACATCTAGCCCTTAGTCCAGACGTCTGAGGACCTTGCCAGACATCCAACTAAAGGACTGTTAGCTTATCTCAGAGGATTAACCCTTAATCTGATTTACATCTACTTTCGAACGTCCATAGAGTATCCCATACGTCTAATAAATAGACGTTAGGCTAAGATCTGACCCCAATTACGTCTTGTCAGACCTAATACCCGTTTGAACCTTGGGAAATCCATTCCCGCAGTGATTTGTGTTTCCAAACATCCAGACCCATTGCCAGACGTCTGATATGTCGTCTATGCAACTTAACACTAGAACCCTATTTCAATCTTGACAAAATAGGAAGGAAACCCGTCTAGAATTAGGCATCTGATTAGATTCCCAGACGTCTTAAAATACCTCTTTGGACATCTGTCTTGATCTAACCCAGTCTAGATCTTCCACCCTTCTAGATCAGGAGACCAATCCCTAAATCAGATGATGGCCCAAATGTATGACCTTAGAACCGAATGTCTGATAACCTTGTCAGAATCATTAATGACCCTGATTTCAACCTGTTTTGCCTTGGATCTCTTCCCAACGGCTATAGAAGCCTTCCAAGGCCTTCTAAACCCTTCTTAGGGCCTCTATAAATAGAGGGGCATTCTTCCTTTGTCATACACACCAAAGCAATACTTCTTCCACTCATATTATGTCCAAGAGAAGAGAGAATCAAGAAGGAAAGTCACCCTCCTCTCCAAGCTCCTAAGCATACATCCGAGAGCATCCTGTTAGGTACACAACCGCTCTCCCGTCTTCGCACATTCGAGAGTGTCTTCATGCCTTGCGTGATTCACTCACTCCGACTTCCATCTAAGGGAGTTTCTTTTTCCTATAGTAGCTAGATTAGCATTAGTACTTTGTGACTCTATCGGACTATTGTAATTTCCTTTTGTGGTTGGGTATTCGCCTTGCGAATTCCCGTCTCCCTCATGAGACAAAATACTCTTCGTGAAGATGAGGGGTTTTGAGGAACGCTACCCTCGTACATAGTAGCGTGATTGTATTAAGGTTGAGTCACCCTCATTTAAGTGACTTGGTCGGTGATTTTAATCAATTAGGTCAATCGAAAAATCCTAAGTCGAGAGGCTTAAGTGGTGCTTTTTACCTGGGTTTGAGTTTCCACCTAAAAATACTTGTGTACTTATGTGATTGCCTTTTTTTGTGAGATTGTTATTTTATTTCCTCACATTATTTCGTATCATGCAAATCTCACCCCTCTCCATTAAAACCTACAGTGGGGACCACGGTGGTTGGTCGGGTTGTGCCAAGTTTGGGTTGAAACCTGGGGTTCTGGGTTAGGCTAGGGATCTAGCTGGTTAGTTCAGTTGTACACTACCTTGTTTTATTGGATTACAGTAGTTATTTGTTCCCTACTAAGCCGATTGGCTCATCCCTACTTTGTGACCTAATTTCAGGTTGACGCAGTCATGAGATGTCAACGTGCGAGTTTCGTCTCTATGCAGTTTTTTGCAAGCTCTGTTGATAGATAAATTTTTATGTCTTGTTACTACTTTTCTGTTTCAATTTCGTGCCATCCTTTTCATTTTTTCTTTCATTTTACGTGATAAATGGAACTCTTTTATAGCTTGACTCAGCTAGGTATAACCTGAATTAAATAAACCAGCACCTCTTCTGTTGCCATTCCTCGAAACTTCAACTCTCATTTAGGGGCCTAGGTTTTGAGGCATGACATGCTACACCTTATAACTCAATGTATTTGTATAACTCGAGACAACTGTTTATCATGCTATATGGCGGTCACAATATTATGGAAATAGGTTATCTATAAGAGATGGTTGATGTGGATCAAAATTGACATTGCAACACCTATATTCTAACTTCAAATTACTTGATCCTTTAGCAAGTTCCCCCAAATCAGTTGATATTTTATTTTTGATTAACATAGCTAGGATGAGAACTTTATCTTTCATATTTACAATTCTCACAAATTTTTACTACACGACCAAAATGGACCGACTAGGAATTAACTTGAACAGATATCCTTTTATTGGATGTCCTTTCTATAGGGTTACTAAGAAGATTAAGAAGTCTAAAAAAGTAGCAGCAATGAATAGTGGCTCTAGTCAGAATGATACTATCGAACAAACAATGGCAGTTGTGGAGTCAAAAAAGTAGGGTGTTGTCCAACCTCAACAAATACAAACATTCCCTAGTCGGTCAGTACTAGCAAACACAATCATTCCCTCCACAATGGAATGATTGTGGAAGAGCTGCAAATGGGAAAGCCTAATGGCAAGAAGGCTACTTTAGGAAAAATGGTCAATACTTAATCATGTTCATGTTACATACTCTGATTGTATAACATGTTTTTCTCTACCTTTCCTTGTGGAGAAGTTTGATTGCACATGAAATTTTGTAATTCTTGCCACTTCAGTGCTCGCATCAACGCATAGTTTTGCCTCTTCCCTTGATCCCCGAGTGAGCTCCACCCATGTACACTCAGCTTGTAATACTCACCGAACCCCATAGCACACAGTGGACATACCCACGGTTTTATCGATAATATATTCTGGGTGGTGCTATGGTCTACGCAATTGGACTCCTTGTATGCCTATTGTAGCAAATGATATAATCAGATAAATTGCACAACGTATCTTACAATTACTTGCAAAATGATTCCCCCTCAACCCCCAATAGCCTCAATTATTCCCTAAATCAAAGCTTCTTGAAACTTATTTCTAGATATCGACTTTGTATTATTGATTAATTATTATACATAAACTATCTAGACACTGATGTAGACAAAAGTGTTCTTCTTAGGTGTCATGTGTTCTTTGTCGGTACATCCAAGGTGGTGTTCCGATGTGTGTAGTTGGATTGCTTATATGCCTATATCAGCACATGCGTCAGCATGTCGTTGGCATGCCCTCGACGTACTCTCGATAAGAATAATTTTGTGTCAGTAATAACCCAATATCGATACACGGATGTTTCCACTATTACTGCTATCGCCATACCTTGCTACTGCTCAAATAGCCTGACCCTACTACTACTGCTACTCTGATCATCACTCTAACTACACCGACATTGCCACCGCTACTCTTGCTCTCTTACTCAACTGCTTTAACACTCCAATTAGGTTTCCTACCTCTCATTTCACTTTAAAATTTAAATAATGATTATTTGAATCATTAAATGTATTTTATTGAGAATCGATTAGATTATTAGTTTGGTTGTTTAAATCGTTATTTTATTTTATTTTTGTCAATTTTCTTAATTTAATTATTTTTCTCAATCATTAAATGGTCATTTTACTTTATTTCATATTTAAGTTAAAGTGTTCATAATTTTTTATAATTAATTTTTTAATTTTCACAATATAGAATTTAAAAATAATTTACTTTTATATATATATATATATATATATATATATATATATATATTCTTCAACTACTCCTTTACATATCGTATATTTTTTAGTTGATGACCTGAATACCAACCCTTAACTTTTAGGGTGCTGATTTTCTCAAATATACGAATTCATGCATAATGTATTTCACCGGCAGCCACACGTACCCATAATTACCTTTCATGTACCAGTAATGTGCACGTCATGAGTTGTCAAGAGTCCACACATTATGCACGATTCAAGTTCAGTAGCTTAAAGTCTTCAGGGACAAATATAATCCTAATAATTTCTCCACTTGGCAACGATGTCTAATTGTGTTGTTAACCTGATTTTTACGAAGTTCCTATTTTTTGACGTAGATCCAAGATGTTGACTATTCATAGATGTATGAAGATATATCTAACTCTCCTTTGGCCTGTCACATCCCTATCTTCTCATTTTGGAAGGATTCTGTCCTGACTTCGGTTTAAGTGTATGCATCTCACCATCTTTAGATTTTATATTCACTGCAATTAGTAGAGACTAGGACAAAGAAAAATTAATTACGAGTGAATGCCAAATACATATTTTGAAGGTATAGCTAGGTCTCTTGACTAATCATTCCCATTTATAGTTGCGTGTAATGGCCATATACCAAGATATGCTTGGAAACTCACACCTCATGATCATCTTCTACTCGGTCCTTGATGGCAGTGTCATCATATCCTATAATTCATCTAATTTAGTTAAATTATAAGATAAATTAACCTAAATAATACATGAAAATGATACAATATCATAAGAAGGAAGATTCATCAGAGTAATCCCAAAAGATCGCAAAACAGGTCTGAATAATCAATTTAGGATTTCCTTTGAAATTATGTTATTAAAGAGAACAATTAAACCCGATGTTTGATTTGACCTAATTTGATAGTATTCTGATGAAAATATTATAAATTAAACCTTCTAAAAATTATAAATAAATATCACACAAGGTTTAATTTAATAAAATACGTCAAAGAAGTCAATTAAACCTAAAATAATAAACTAAGTGAATAATTAATGTCACCTAGATTCCCTAGATCCTAATTGATCTTCCATAAAAAGTTGGACCTGATTTGACAATGTTTGTACATACTTTGCATTTAGGCCCCTAAGTTCCTTAATTCTTGCAAATAGGTCCAATTTCATTACTCTTACCGGTCCCCAACGTCATCTTCCTCCTTCAGCAGTTGCGGAACCGTTGACCGAACTAACTGACAACTTTCCAATGCCATTTGTAGCCGCTTCGAGCATCGGTTGAGCTCAACCTCTGAGGCGAAGTTGTTCGCCATTCCATTCCACGTCGATCGAGATACATCTCGCCGACTATCGTCATTGCAAAAACTTTATCTTCGGTCAAAAACAAACACGGATATACGAGTTGTTGGAAGGTCTTCTCACTACCTCCTGCAACAAATTCACGCACAGCCGAGGCTCTATAAAACTCGCGATGATCCTCCAAGTCGAGTTGTCTAGAATCCGAGCACAACCACTACCTTCTCTTCTTCCTCCATGTGCCGCCATTGCCAGACCTTGAGGTCTTCTCCTCCCATTCATTCCACTGCCTCTCGCCATCAAACGAGGGTGCAGCCACCTTCATCTCTCTCTCGCCAAGCTTCTCAGCCCAGCTATTGATTCTCTACCTCCTTCATCGACCTCAATTCCTTCTCCAATTCTTCGTCGGCGGCCTGCCATCGCCATCGATCTCCACCTCTCCTTCCTCCAAATTAGGTTAGGGTTTTTCTTCCCCTTTCTTCCCTCTACCTTCTCATCTCTCCAATTTTAAATTCCAACCCTGTTTGAGCCATCACCGACCACCATCTTTAAGGGCTCCAGCGAGCGTCTTTGCCACATCACCGAGCCCCTTCGCACAGCACGTAGAAATAGGAAAAGTTTCAGGGATCTTCCCTGAAGCTCCTAGATTGATCTAGGATAGAAAAGTTCATTTTGTTGTGCACAGGTACCCGCCAAAGCTACCCTTCGTCATCACCTCCAACGACCCCTCCGGCGAGGACTTCCACGTGCTACACACCTCCATCCTCCTCGCCGACACCCCCATAACCTCCGCCATACTCCACCCATCAAAACCCTCTCTCTATCCACCTTCCCATCCACCCAAAACGCCCGTCGAACAAACCCACTTCCTTCGATCATTTCCGCCTCCATCCGGCCGCCACACTCACCTTCTCACAGCACACCACAGCCACCCACACATTCGCCGTGGTCTGGCAAAGGTCCTGAAGTATTTTAACTTGGCCGCAAAGCCGTATTCTTGTTTGCAGGTGTCCTCGCCAGAGCTCCACCACTTCCACCATCGCCATCTTCGTTCTTCAAGCTCTAGGCATCGCAAGCCCCAAGCTCCACCTCCAGGTTGGGTGGAGTCGTTCCAGACATTTTCCTAGGCCTTTGATTGTAGGCTTCAACCTCAATAGCTACCTCAATTGGATGAGGCTTCATCCGCAGCTGACATGCGAAAGGGTTGTGGGATTTAGTCCCACCTCGTGGAGCACAGCGCCACCTACAGCGGATAAATTGAATTCCTCGCATCAGTTTACCGCCTCAAGTAACACCAAGGGTGAGGTCCCCACACACCCCACACACCTTGCCCGTGACAACTCCACGCAAGTCTGTCTCCAAACCGATTACCCGCCTAAGCTATACTTACACCTCGGCTACAACCCACGCCCACAGCCCTGATCCCAGGAACGCAGATCCCTGATACCCGATTACCCGAGCGTCTGACCGGACATTAAGGAAGAGAAGGGAAAGAGAAAGAAAGAGAGCGTGGGGTAGGGGAGGGTTTTGCAACGTGGAACAATACCACTACACCCTCGCCTTTAAGACTTAAGGCGTCTGTGCCTATTCTCTGTCGTCTGAGGGTAAAGTGCTGAGTTGAGTTAAACGTTAATAATTGATAGTTGTGCTGAACTTGGTAGTTTAAACCATCACTTTTGCTCTATTTTTTTATCTCTATAAAGAAGCATTTTATTTACTCAGCATATATTACCTTTTTAATAGTGATAAATTGTGCAAATAATTGCTCCCAAAGATGACCTCGGATTTTTTTTTTTAATTCAAGTATTATAAATTTAAATGCTTGATTTAGTTTGATCACTATACTACAACGCGACGATTTTAAAATACAATCGAAGCGAGTTAAGAGTCCTCCTTAAACCAACCTAAAGTCGAACCCTATCCAAGCTTAAAATTAGTTCGATTGTGCTCAAACTTAAATTTAAGCACATGCAATTATTTGAGTCACATTTGAGTCAGGCAAACCCAAACATGAAAGCATGAAAGCTCGGCTAGGTTTTAGACTTGAAAACCTTCCCAAAAGTCTAGCCCAAAATTTATGTATTTATATATTCATGTATGTAATATATATGCACACACTTGTTAGGCATATAATTTGGATTGTTGATTTACGTATCGTCCCAATCCAATGACCCCAAAATGCTCTTTCTCCACTCAACCCTAATTTCCATCTCATCATTTTCTCTCTTTGTCTCCCACACGCCCATACGTCGCAGCAAAGCACTCTCCAGATGGTATAGCCACCAACTATACTCTCCCCTGCCCATCAGGGCATATCCGAGCTGGTTGGGAAGTCTGACAAGCTTGCAATTGACCCTGCTCGCCACGTGGCCTGCTTTACTTGGGAGGAGATAGCGTGTGAGAGCCCCTCTTCCCCAAATTTGTCGTGAAATTGCACCCATTGATCTAGATCATATCAAAAAATCTATACTCTCTCCTCCCCTTCAATTGCCAGCAACTAGCCCCTGCCCTACCCACACCTCACGACTTGACACCCCCTTACAATGCAACCATACCCAAGACCTCATGGTTGAATTTTTATCTCATTCCCCCCCCGTCAATAACCAAGATCTCATGAATGAATGAGATTTTAGGTGGGATGGAGAATGTGTTAAATATTTTACCACCACCAAGCTCCACTCCCTCCTTCGCTCCAACTACACATATAACTTCGCTGTATTTGTCTTTTTTTCATCATGCATTGAATTAATATTATTTAGTCCAAACTATCGAATGATTTTTGTATTGTTTTTAAATGACAAGTCAAAATAGTAAATTTATAATAAAGTTTTCAATAGATAAAAAGGTATTATTTTTTATAAATAATAATTATAATAATAATAACAAGAATGTTTAAAATATATAATAATGTCAAAGACAATCCGACCTAAGAAGTTTGGGTTAAACTTGAAAAATTAAGAATAATGGACCTTCAACCCACCCAAAGCTTTTAAAAAATTTGGGTCTAAACTTAGGCCTACTTGTCACATGGGCTTAACCCAATGTTGTACACAACTCTTCCCCCAACATTCATTCTTGCATGTCCTTCACCCGCTAACTAGGGATGGAAGCATGAAGGAGACAAAAGGAGGAACAAAATATCTTGGTGTGGCAAGCATAACCTTCCCATGGCATGGTACTCATTACATCTTTGGGAACAAAGTCAAGTTCTATTAAAGAGAGGGAGAAGAGGGCTAGATGGGTGAAGAAGGTAGAGGATGGTGTGCAAGGACTAAGGTGGTGGTAAGACTAAAATAACTTGAATTCATTACAAAATGTTGTTAGTACAATTTACAAAGTAGTTATGTAATTTATAATGTTATAAAAATACATTTATTTTACAAAGCGTGACTTATAATTTACAAAATGATATTTTTTTTATCTTTTTCATTAAGATAACCATCAAATTATTTGTGCTTTCCATGAAATTCCATCTTCAACCTAAATAACTAGTGAAGTTTCCTCTATACAATTGAATTTCTTATTTAAGGTTCATTAATTTCTACGTAGATTCTCCATTTTAATAGGGGAGGGGAGAAGGTAATCTTTTACTGATTTAAATTCATGAAAAAGAAAGAAAATTAGGTTCAAATCCGAAATAAGGGACAAAATTTATCAAAAAAAATAAAATTTACCTTCCAAGCATAATGCTTTGACGATGTCAACATTTCAACCAAACCTCCCTTTTAATTAGGGTGGAAGGGAAAATGTTTAACTAGCAGAGAAAACTCTCGTAACCATGTGGGCAGAGAGCCCTTTATTTTACTTTTCTGAACCCTGTGGGCCCTAAGAATACTTTTAGGAAGATCTCATCATCCTTGATATAATATTTGAGATTGCGATTTTAAAATGTAGTAGTTTATGTATCTTCTTAAAAATGGATGTCATCAATAATATTTATTATATTGAATCGATAATATTTTAAAATCAACCATGATATTTTAAATATAGTTAATGATATGAATTTTGATTCAAAATTAAAATATGTAAGTATTACAAATAATATTTTAATTATTATTAATGATATTTGATTAATATCACTCATGATATTTTAAATATCATTGTGAATTGAAATATCATAAAATATATAAATATTACAAATAATATTTCAATTATTATTAATGATATTTGATTAATATCACCGTATCGATGACTAAAATATCATAGATATAATTTAATTTTAAATTTAAATATCATATATTCTCACTTAAATAACACCAATTTAATTTAAGAGTAATATTATATACAAGATCTGGTGCACGTCATCTTACACAGCTTTGGAGGTCTATTTAAAGGCCTACCCATGCGCAATGTGTGCATGCTTACGTAGTTGGGTGCCATGCCAGGTGATTGGTGTGCCGTGTGCCGAGGTTCGACTGATCACAAAGCACACGCTTTGACAGAGCATAAAGTACAAAGGTTGGCCAAGTGCTTGGGTGCGTTGTGTGCCGTGTGCTGTGTGCTAAGTTCTCAGACGATTACACGAATAACTCACAGACAACACAATGGGTACGAACGACTCACAACAACACCAATGACTCACAGCAAGACGAAGCACATGCAGTGCCGCAGCACAAAGCACACAGGGCACCTCACCACCACCCCACCCCTCCTCCTCCCCTTCTCCCCTCCCCCTCCGCCTCCCACCACCACCTTCCTTGACCTGCAACACCGGAAGCACAGGAGGAACCTCGACTCGCCACACCTGTCGCACGCCCTTAACGGGAGGAACCACCACCTTCCACGACCCACAACATCGGAAGCACGGGAGGAACCTCGTCCTTCCCTTTTAGCACACAGCACGCTCTTCTTCCTCGTCTATCCACTCAGCACACAGCACACTCTTCCTCCTTGTCCACCTGCTCAATCAACTTGTCGTCCTCTTAGCACCCAGCAAATCAACAACACATCATGACCTCAACACTCCACTAGCATGCCCTTGTAAAGGAATTTTGACCCCCTAAAAAGAAAATAAGCAAATAAATAAAACTAAAAAGGAGAACTTAAAAAAAATCATACTGAAACAATGGGCTCCAAATCGACCTTAAAAAGAATTTTAAAAAATGGAGGAAAAATGAATTTATATGTACTGTAACATAGCACATTCATTCATCGTGTTGTGTGTTGTCATAGAAAAATGAGTTCATGTGTATTGCCATCTACTACAGCAGCACACATCAAAATTTTAAATTTTAAAAAAATACCATCATGCTTGTCTAATTACATTACATTGCATGAAAAATCAATAAATACCATCTTTTCGTGACTTTGAAAATAAAGCACGTGAGAAAAAGACCTAAAAAATAAAAAGACATGTGTTTCTCATTTTTCTTAATTTAATTCAAGCCAACGAAGGTCAGCTTTTACATCAGTTTGTGCGAATATGCATACTCTTCCGGTACCTCGCTTTGACGAGTGGTCGCAGTCAATTCCAAACTCTCCCAAACCACCACCAAGAGCTGACATCGTGGAGCTCCTCCATACATCATGAGAATCGCAGCCGTGACGCTCAGGGGACCGGCGCGGGCGCCGTGCGCGAGGGCCCTCTCCTCGCTCCTGCGCGGCGCCGCGGACGAGGAGGGCTTCGGCGCGGTGAGAGAGAAGCGAAGGAGGAACCCGATCCTCGGGCCCAACCTCCCCGACGTCTGGAGGATTCCAGAATCTTCTCCTACTACCGATCTGCGACCCCGCGATCTCCAGTCCGGCGGTAGTCGACTTTGCAATTCAGCTGCTTTTCGGGTCTTCTTTTTTTCTCTTGGGCATAACGTCGAACATCTCCCGTGCATCACCTCTATCCATCTATCTATCTGTGTTGGGTGATAGAAGATGTTTTGCATCGGGAACGATCCTCAACCACCAATCGAGGACTTTAACTTGCGTTCATCTTTTGGACCGAGAGTGATTAGCATGTCTTAATAAAGAAAAATGTCAAACTTAAGTTACGTAGTCATAATTTCGGGAAAGTTGACCTTGACTAAATATCTGAACTTATTCAGGATCGAGATTTCCATTAAGCATATAGCTCATTAGATCATTTCAATCGTTTCTCTAGCTATTATTGCCATAGAATCCATATTTGGAACCTCCATTGGGTCATTTAACTTCTGTCAATCTGCCACAGTAACTAGATTGGCTAGCTAGATCTACTATCTGTTCTAGGCATCACCAAGATTTTGTACTTGATAGGTCAATCCCGAAGCTAAATCAGCACCCTACCATATGTTATTCCATAATGTGAAATATCGTTTAGGTGGTCCATGAAAAACACGATAGACTTCACATTGATGGATAAACAAGGTACTCAAGATTAGACTAAGGTGCATCTAATGGTGAACTTTTATAACCACGCATGTATTTAAAGAAAGTTAAATAAAACAAGCCCACTGAATGGTGGGGACTCATGACTTTGGCAGGAGAGACCCAGGTTCAAATCCCCATCCCTGCATTATCTGAAGGATTGGTGTGTGTGAGGGATGACCAATTCCTCCCCAATTTGCCCAAACAGGTTCTGGATCACCAAAAAAAAAAAAAAAGTTGAATAAAGAAGCTAGCCTAGTGCCATTCTTCACATGCCGGATTTTCTTTTTCTAATTGCTGCATATAGTTAGTGAATTGGTTGATTCTCCAAGGAATACAAAGAGAAGACTGCGATGGTGTGGGATAACAAGGAATAATTGGATTTGTGGATGTGTCCTATTAACGGTTTATGGCATTTGTAAAAGAGACAATCTTGTAGAGGGTGGTGGAATATGATACAATGCAGAGGGAACTGCAACAAGTCAACTATTTTCTTATGATACCAAAATACAAATATCTTTTGAATTAGAGAATACTCAGAATAGATAAGGTACTGGTCTTACGATCAAATGGGACAATAATTACATAAACTTCATGCCCATCATGGAAGTTCATTTTTCTCTGTATTTTTTCTCCTAGAATCTACCAAGTTTTACTTGTTAAGCCTAATATTGAGGCTCCTTATCCAATGGTATCATTACTCGTAGTTGCTTCTTGTGAAAAGTATTTGTAATAGAAACTAACTTGATAATATGAAGTAAGTCATACATGAATTGTAATATGTGATGTTATTCAACAAGTTGTATTAGGTGAGATATTGTAGAAATTGCTATTAAACACACAATTTATGGGATCCTCAAGTAAGGACCCTCACTATATGGATGGGTATGAGGCCCCAACATCACAAAAATTAAAATCAGAATCTAGGTAGTGGTGTGTTTTTAGGGAGGGCTTATCATTGAATAAGTAGAGGGCTAAAATGATCATGGTATGCTATGCCTATATGGGCCCATCGAGTTGTTAGGAACCTCTTATGTGTATTAAGAACATGACTAGTGTCCATAGGAGTTCTTTCTGAAAAGTATCCTGAATTACTAGTATGTAGACCATAAGCAGATTTTTTTTCTGCCAATCTTCATTACATACAAATCTTGCACATTCAAATACATAGTCATGCAATAATGTGGATGCCTCCGATCATTCAACGAGTTGTAACTCTTTTTCCTCTATATATATCATCTACATCTTGATGATGGTTCCCCACAATCAGTATCTGTGACACCACAAAAATAGTCCTACATAGAAAACTCACGAAAATGAATTGTGGGTTATAAAGGATTGAGGATTACTAATTGATAACTTGGACTTAAGCATTTTGAGTGGTTGCTTTAAATCCATTTGGCCCATGTCCAATATGTTGTCAAGACTAGTTTTCTTAAGTAAACTCTAGTCTAGACTCGGGTTGTTGCAATATCCATGATAGCAGCCAGCTCAAAGCCATTTATACTCAACATCTTTTGATGTCCTTGGTTCCGAATTTCAAAATATCGACAGGTGACTAGAGATCAAATCTCAGTCAGTAGGCAGGTTGTGGCTTTGGTATCACGTTAGAGCATCTAATTGACTTACATTAGATCCCATTCCACTGTGAGGTGTATTCTACTGAATAGGAAAGTACTTACATGCCTTTAGTCTACATGACAATGGAAGTCATCCATTTGCATGGATTAGTTTGTCTTTAGAGTGGTGCTTAGTTCTGGATTTTAGGTATGTAGCAGTTTTCGCAGTGCACCGATATACAATGTTATTTCTGGTGAGCTCAATGAGAAAAGCGAAGAATGTGGTGGGTTTTCTATGGGTGTTTGGGGAGGCATTTGGTCTCTCAATTAATTATCACATGTCTTAATGCGGAATTCTTTTTTTCTCCAAAGCATCTTCGTGTGGTTTAGAATGGATGATAATAGCAAGTCTTGTAGCCTCCACGCTTACTAAGTTTAGGAACAATTTACTGCTCATCTATACAGGCTCCCCCCCTTAATAGAAGTGATCCAATGTTTGGAAATTTTAGTCATCTCTTGGAGAAGATTGAGAAGATGGCAAGCTGGAAGGCTAGGTGGTTGTTGTTGAAGGGTGGAATTTGTTTTGCCGAAAGCAGTTTTGACTATGTCACCTATTTTGTGTCCATTATTTGGTTGTCAAAGAATGTTATTTCTCCTACAGAGGCAATTTGTTATAAGGTTCCTTTGGAAGTGGTTTGTAGCGGTCGAGTAGAGGTTATCTAGTGGCAGGGAAGTTTGCAGCCCGGTTGGAGTTAAAGGCTTGGGGGATTCACCGAGTGTGCAATATGAATGAGGCTTCATTGGTAAACTGCTGCTCTTGGATGATGGTAGGGGTAGAGGTTATTGCTTGAGCTCTATGGCACACTTCTAGATTGGAAGGTTTGTTGTTTGGTGATAAGAAGAGAATTTACCTTTTGAGAGGTCTAGTGAGGTCCTTCAAAGAAGTGAGGACCATTTTTCCTAGAATTGGTAACTATTTTGCATTTTTTGTTTGCAGAGAGGCATTGTGTTTATAGGGGCATTTACAGAAAACATTTCTAAGGTTCTTTGGTTTCACTTAGAACCAAGGGGCTAGGGTTGGTGGAGTGCTGAAGTGCAGAACTGGGAAGTGATCTTGGTGGTTGGATTCTAACTTTTTGATCTATCTTGTTAAAGACCTATTTGGTAGAACTGCTACAACTACATGAATACGCTGCTAATTTGGAATTTGCACAGAAGTAGATGATGGTTAGTAGTGGGATGATGCTAATTTTTCTGTAAAGAAGCCTTATGGCACTTTTGAGATACTATTTGGTTGATCATGATGAAGATTTCATTGGGATTGGAGGTTGCTTTGGGTTGCCAGGGCTCTTTTGAAGGTCCATTTTGGCAAAGGAAAATTGTTGAGAAGGTGAGATGGTGGAGATGGGATGTGGGAATGATTGTTACTTTCTCTTTTTGTGAGGATGCAAATTATGTTTTTTCAATTGACCCCTTGCCAATAGAATTTGAGAAGAGTTAGGAGTCAATTGGATGAGTTACTTGTCTTTTGATGATTATTGGAAACCCTATAAAAGTGGTCACAACTCACAATGGCTTTCATGGTTCAAAACTAATGGCCCATTTGTTTTACAGAAGGGAAACAGAATTGCAAGTCACCCTCTGATTTCATTCCCATGTTCGGATAAGTAAAATGTTATTGGAATCATTAATCCCATATACCTTTCATTCCTTCGAACACAGTAATTCCCATTAACCCCTCCTCCAACCTCCTTACAATGATTGATTGCTCCTTTCCTCTATTCCTTGTTCCCAAAGCCTGCATGCACCTTCTCCATCTTTCATGCCTTTGTCGCCATGTCACACCCTTCGCCACAATAGCTGTTACCAAACCCTACACCATGGCCATCTCAAATATCTTCCTCACCCTTGCTTGCATCCTTAACTGAATCTAATTTCCCCTCCCTCTTCCAAGTCCCCATCAACTACAAGTAGCTTGACATCAAGTTCTTGATCATTGGTGAGGCCATCTTCTACCTCCACCACCTCTATCTCTTCTTTCTCACCACTATCTTCTTCCTCCTTGGCTAAGAAGATCACTAATGTAGAACCTCCATGATTTACCATCACAAACGCAACATCTCAGCAATCTACCTTGTTAAACAAGAGCCCTCTTGTTGATAGAGGAGTGGTGGAGGTCTAATCCACCAACACTGAGATGGTTCGTAAAGTTAGGAGCTTCTTCAACTACAAGGGTCATGGTGGTGGTGGTGGTGGTGGTGCAACAATATTGGTGCACCACAAAGGAAAGCAATTTAAGGGTGCATGGCCCAAAGCACCACAAGAGGACTCAAATGGATTTCAGTGACATGGATAACTATGAGAGCTTCAGTTTCTGCAAACACACAAGAACTTTGATCACCCTGGTATGGAGTTTAACAATGGCCATGAACTTTTTTCTTCTTTGCAATGTAAAGAAGTAAGGCTTTGCATTTGCTTCTACATATGATCAAGGAGTGTTTATTGATAAATTAGAGTCAAGATTTTATCTAAGATGGATATTAATATTGTGGAAATTAATAAATTATAGAGGATATGTATGTACTCTATATTGGAAATAAATCATTGTCACTTTACAATTTTGATTAAAATATGAAAAATCATAATTTTCATGAAGTCATGGGTCCTATGTGCAAAAAATCTGATTCCATTCCTACTATAGAGATAATTTAGGAATTAGAATTAGGAAGTTAGAATTATCTCTTTCCATGTTTTATTTTTTTACAAATTGTAGGGAGATGATTTAGATGTGATTTGTTTCCATTTTTAGAATTAGGATTAGGATTAATCCCCCTTTATATAAAAGGATCAACTCCACTCGTTTTCTTTGAAATTCAAAATAAAGTTTTTTTAGTTATCAAAATCTCCACATGGCATCAAAGCAGGTCTATCCTAGGACCCCAACATCCTCCACCAAACCATAGGGGTACCACTGGCCCCCTCTCTGCCTCAAGGTGCTTGCACAACCCATTGGCACGTGTTTTCAACACCATGTGTCATACGGTTTTCATCATCCTCTTATCTGTGTTGATCCTAATATCGCATAAATCAACACCAAGCACCGAAGCTTGGCCAATCTCTGCTCCAACACCAAACGAAGGGGACCAATTCAGTCTCTATCTCATTGCGTAGAACCCCAACACACAGCAAACCTTGCAGCATGGTTGGGCGACGCTGTGCAAGGCTTTAAACCAAATCTCGAAGCTGGGTTTGAACCATTTTAGCGATTTGATCAGCACCTCTTCCACCAGTTTTGCCTCCTACGTGAGTAGCAAAATCCTTATTGTTGCTATGGCAGACGAAGAATCCTTGACAGTGACTTCTAAGAACAAAATTTCTACCTCGATACTCGTTCAAGGAACCACGAAACTATCGGATTCCACAAACTATGTTTGGGATCTAAGCGACCTAATGATATGTTCTAGAATCCCTATGTTGTTGTTGATTGGAATTTTTTCTCACGCGTTAACAAGTCAATGACTGAGTCATCAGATACTCAAACCTTCACGTAGGCACAAATGTAGTGCTCCACAATCTTCTAAAAGGTGAAGAACCCTCATATTCTACTGCAGTAATTGCAACCACTATAGATGTCACAAAAGTTATGTCTGCACAACCTTTGCTTGGCCCGAAAGAAAGTTCTGAAACCTCGGATTGTGTGATTGACATCGAAGATGTCGATGAGTGGTGAGGTAACTGAGCCACATGCTTAGCCCCATCTATAAAAGCCTTAAGTCAGTTTTTTGTCTTTTCTTAGCATGAAGTTTTGCTGGTGTAAGGCGACCATCATTACTTCAGATTGTCTCCCATATCGGTGCTTGGAATCGACACCCCTATGGTATGTTGCTTTGGAACATCTCTTGACTAAGGGTCTCCAAGTCAGTTTTTTGTACTAACTCTAAGGGAATTAGGTCTTCACTGATGAAGAGACAATCGTCTGCATGCCTGAAGAACTATCCGTCTACATGTCAAAGTATTTGCATGTCTCTCTGCTTGCATGCCTATCTACCTACTCCAGCCTTGAACTATGTCAAATGGGGGGAACCCTCTAATGTGCATTACTTCAACAAGTTGGGCGTTATATGCTTCAACTTGGTGGGGGGGGGAGTATTATAGAATTTAGAAATTAGAATTATCTCTTTCCATGTTTTGTTTCATTCCAAATTATATAGATATGATTTAGATGTGATTTGTTTCCATGTTTAGGATTAAGATAAGGATTGATCCATCTCTATATAAAGGAATCAACTCCACTTCTTTTCTTTGAGATTCATAATAAAATTTTTCTAGTTATCGAAATCCCCACACGTACTATTACAAAGTTTGTACCAAATATGTGAAAGGAATTAAGCCCCTCTTTGATGATTCCATTCCCATGCCAAACTGAAGAATGGAATAGAATTACTCATTCCTTTTCATTCCTCAATTCATTCCATTCCTTCATTCAATTTAATTGCTACAAAACATATTGCTTGGGATCATCTCCCAACTAAGGCTCTCCAAGTTAGTTTTTTGTACTAACTTGAAGGGAGTTAGGTATTCACTAATGAAGAGACAGTTGTTTGCATGCCTGAAGAACTACTCGTCTGCATGCCAAAGTACTTGCGTGTCTCTCTACTTGCATGCCTGTCTGCTTGATCCAGCCCCGAACTACATAAAATGAGGGGATCCATCCTGATGGTGCACTACTTCTATAAGTTGGGCATTGTATGCTCCAACTTAGGGGGAAGTATTTGAGATAATTTAGGAATTAGAAATAGGAAAATAGAATTATCTCTTTCCATGTTTTGTTTCTTTCCAAGTTGTAGGAATATCATTTAGATGTAATTTGTTTCCATGTTTAGGATTACGATTAGGATTAGGATTGATCATTCTCTATATAAAGAGATCAACTCCACTTGTTTTCTTTGAGATTAAGTTTTTCCAGTTATCAAAACCTCCATAACTCCTATTACAAAGTTTGTACCAAATATGTGAAAGGAATTAAGCCCCTCTTTGATGATTCCATACTCATGCCAAACTAAAGAATGGAATGAATTACTCAGTGCTGGATTCATTCCATACCTTGATTCCATTCTATTGCAATTTAATTGCTACAAAACATACTAGGCCTAAGGCTACATTTGGATGAGTACTTGCACCTTGGATTATCTTATGTAGCAATAGCAAGTGCTATAGTAATCCTAACCCCTTCACCCCACATCATGTTGTTGTCAACCTCCATTAATCACCTATCCCATCTATCTCCCACTTGCCCACCACATTTATACCCCACTCTCAAATGAAATAAAATAATATTATAACTTATCCATCACACCTACACCATACTTCCAAACTAAATAAAATAATATTACATCTAACTACACATCAATTCACTTATCAAATCCATCTCACTCTAACCCACCGGTCACCATTCTACTCCACCAAACACCCCAGTATCAAACCTAATTACCCATCCAAATGGGGCCCATAAGATTATGGATGCACCTTGGGTGATTCTATGGCCTATCTCCTTTTGCTAAGAGTTTGATGAATAGGGCAATGGCCTTTATTGTGAAGTTGGGAGTGCCTTATCCTGAATTTTTCATTAGTAATTTTCAATTAGTAATGAAGTGAGTAGGCCGGTGATCTCAAATAATCTTCCTTCTACCTCTCAAAAAAAAAAAAAAAGTAGGAAAAGTGTAAGGCACCCAAATTGTCAGATTCTTTTTCACATCAGATTAAAAAAAAAATGGTATTTATGGAGCAAGAGCAGCTATCAAAAGTGTGCAAGAGCCTCATGGCACATTCAAAAATATCATCAGGAGGAAGGATCCTATAGTTTTTTTAGAAAAGGAGGATCCCATGGTTTTAGAAATCCAATGCTTGTTTTTTCACCATTATTCATCAGGACTTTACTCATGAAAATGTATATATTGTTGGTGCTCTCTTTAAAACCATTTTGGGCCTTATATGAAATAAAGTTTCTAAATAAATTTTGATGATGAATATCAAGAAAATTACATGATTTTAAGCATTAAAATTTCCAAGGAAAATTAGGTGTCTCATCATAAAAGAAATGCATGCTTTCTAGCTTTGAGGTAAGTGGGAATCTCAAGGTGCAAGCTCAGGGATTTCCCTGGGTTGTGAAGTTCATCTGTGAGGGCAGTGATGACTTGAATGTATCCCAAGTGCCAAGGCAGCCTGGGCATAGATCTGAGCCTACTTAGAAAAATTGACCTTGAGATCTTATTGAGTTGAAGCATTTCAGGTGGCTAACTTTGGTTCTTTAGACCCCAATCGAAGTCATCAGGCTACTCTTTCTCAATTAGGCTCCGATTTAGGTCAGGTTGTTATAATCTGGATCCTGTCCTTCATTATACCATATCCAAAACCATATTCTACAAAATTCCAAGTTTGGTGTCCGTATCCTTATGCAAATCAAACAAATACCTGGATCCAAATAATCTAAATCGGATTGTAATCAGACTTTTATAGTTGGATATCCAAATGTATATGCAACCCACTTTCATCCCTACAGTGTCCTATGTAAATTTTCAGATTTCTGAACTCATTTTTTGTCAATAAGTGGCACTTTAATTGAGTGGTCATCTAAAGGTGAAGGCTTCTGAGGTGCTGTTTATATTGGCTGCACTAAGAAAAGGGATCATATACCTGGCTGGTGGCAATTAATTTCCCACCTACGGTGTACTTTTGAAAAAGAAACAGAAAGTAGGCCCAGTGTTATATACAATTTTTTTTTTCTTTGGTGGAAATCCCTACTTATATACTAGGAATAAGATTTTATTATTTTAAGATTTTGCCAAATAAAGGCACCTTGATCATCTCCATTAGTTTGGCCTTTTCTTGAGCATACCAGACATGTCCGATTTGTTACCATTTTGCCTAGAGATGCTAGAGGAATATTATGCATTTTGCTGACAAGAAGCAACATGCTCAATTGGCGATACACCTGGAAGCCTATGTTAGAAGTGTGTGCTCCTGACATCTTTATGGAGCCCAATAGATATAAGAACTGGCCAGAAAGGAGTGTGTTAAAGTTGGTGTATTATCAATGTTTTTTTTTTTTTTCTTGCTCTTCATAATCTTTTTTGGGGGCTCATCATGCAACTTTGTCATCCCAAATTTTCCTTTAAGTCTCAGCCATATCAAGATAGTTGAGCACACAGTGATTTTCTCAAAGAGTTATTTCAGTCAATGGAGGAAGACATATTTAATGGCAATTTGGATTATTATTTGAAGTTAGATGCTCCCCAGAATCTTCTCCATTTTGTCTTACCTCTCTAGCTGTTATTGTACAAATAGGAAAATGAACCTTTTTCTTTAGTCTGCATGTCAAATGATCTTTAACTGCAAGAAGTAAATTTATGTCCCCCCAGGCCAAAAAAAAAACCCAAAGAAGCAGCTTTTCGTGGCATCAACTCAGATTGGCCTAATTGGTATTGGCTGAAATTTTACCTTTTTCATACTTTTTAAAAATAGGTTTGATGTGGTATCACATGGATTACAATAATGGATTTATGTGGTCCACTGTTTATAAATTTAAGGAATATATTTGCTTAGTGGCTTATTCTTCCTTTGTTCTTGTGTTTGAATACGAATCACTAGGTATGGGGTTTATCATAATGAGTCATTAATATTTTGACCTTGCACCTATGCATTACTTTGAACTTTTTGAATACTTTCCATGTGAATCTGTATTGGCATGCTTCTGATGAATTTATTTAATCATTCGATTCAGAGAATGAGCATATGGCAACTGTAATTGATGGGAAATCTATGGCGGAGAAAATACAGTCAGGGATTGCTCAGGAAGTGCGTAGAATGAAGAATACCATTGGAAAGGTTCCTTGCTTAGCTGTGGTTTTGGTGGGTCAGAGAAAGGATTCGCAGAGTTACGTGCGCTCCAAAGCCATAGCTTGTCAGGAAGTTGGAATAAAATCTCTGGTGTCAGAGTTGCCTGAACATTGCACAGAAAGGGATATCATTGAGCAAGTGTCAAGATTTAATACAGATCCTTCAGTTCACGGGGTCCTTGTGCAGCTTCCTCTTCCTCAGGTAATTTATTTACTTTTCATTATTTTTAGCCCCTTTTTTCTATGATGAACCAGAATCTGAGGAGCAAACTGAGGTGAAGTACAGAGACTTTTGCACGATCATAGATAACTCCATGATGGGCCTTAAGGGTTCCAAAATGACTATAAATCTCTATTTTAGCCTGTTTTTATTGCTGCTATTCTTGTGTAACTTGGAACAGATGTTGTTGAATGCTTAAGAGATTATGAATTACAGGTATTATCACGATGGTTTTAAAAATCGTACCTCAAGGCATTCGAAGCGTACGCCTTGCCTCAAGGCTTATAGCCTTCAGGTTGCAATGTGAGGCATGCTCCTTGGTTTGCCTCGACAGTAAGGTGGAGGAAAGGCTATAGCCTTGGCTGAAAGGCCACATTTGAGGCTCATGTGAGTTGTATATGACCTAATAAAGTAAGTAAAATCCTTTTCTAAAATCTCAAATCCATCAGCCAACCCCCAACAATCGCCCTAACCTCTCAAAGCCCTAAAAAACACATCACCCTTAATTACTGCAAGTTCTTCTCCATCTCTAAACTCCTGCATTGCCATTACCGGTGGCTACTGCTACCTGCTAGTCACCAATCACCTCCCCTGCATGCTGCCCTTTACCAGTTTGTCTCCTTTCCATTGCCCATCACTGCCCTCTTCCCTTTCAAGTCTCGACCTCACTTCTTGTTATTGGTAAGAGTCTCGACCTCTCTTGAGTTACTTATTACATTTTTTTTCTTATTACTTATACATTTATTTTACCGATTTATTATATTAGGGTATGTTTGAAAGTTTTGTGGTTAGTTTACATGTTATATGTTCACTGATTTGGTTTTTTTTTAAGATGTTATGTGATCATTGTTTATTTAAATCTTATTGTTACATTTTTTTTTTTTAATACTATAATGTCATAGTTGAAGAGTTACATGTTATGTGTTACTTATGTGTATTTAAATCCTGTTATATTAATTTATATGTAAATATTGTGTGTGTATTGTGTGATAATGACATTTAGTAATGGACATTTAAATATTGTGATAAAATAAAAATAACATGAAAGTGTGTTTTTACATTGTTTCTTCATTATTAGCACCTCAAGGCTTATGTTTCGCCTCATTGAAGGCAAACCGTCTCGGTACCGCCTCGCATTTTTAAAAACCTTGATCATGATTCACGACTTAATCGCAATAGAATTTATAGATTTGGGAGTATGCAAATATGTCTTCAAAAAAAAATGACATGAATTAAAATTTGAAAAAGACTTTTGAATCATATGTTATGCTTACTTGTTATCAGAAATTAAGCCTTCCTTTTCTTCATATCAGCATGTTAATGAGGAGAATGTTGTGCACCACATTGATTTGGAGAAGGATGTCGATGGTTTTCACCCGCTTAATATGGGAAATCTTGCAATCAGTGACAGGGAGCCATTGTTTATCCCATGTGCATCTCAGGCTTGCATGGAGTTGCTGCTTCGCTCTGGAATAGATCTCCTTGGGAAGAACGTAACTGTTATAGGAAGAAGTAATATTGTGGGGCTACCCACTTCTCTGCTGTTGCAGGTAATAGCAATGTAAATTTGCATTAGGTTTATTTGGGTTTCATAGATACCCAGATGTTTATCAGATTTTTTCTGCTTACTGGCCTTAACTGCTTTGGTGTTTTCAATCTTTAAACTGCTTCAGTAAATGCCACTAGGCTTCTCCATTTTTATATCCAACTCCTAGTTCTCTGAGGAGGCCTTCCCTAGAATTCCTATGTTCAATATAGCATGTTTGAATTGTTAATATGAGTGTTAGAAGAGGTCCTTAGTCAGCCTTTGTATTTTAAAATAGTATGTGTTTTGAACAGAGGCATCATGCAACGGTCACGGTTATTCATGCCTTAACAAAGAAACCAGATGAAGTAACTCGCAAAGCTGACATTGTTATATCAGCTGCTGGTGTTGCGAATCTTGTCCGTGGCAATTGGCTCAAAAAGGGTGCAATTGTCATCGATGTTGGGACAAATCCAGTTGAGGTATTCATTGTACTTGATTGAGAATTAAAATGTTTTGTCATCCAACCCATTATGTGTCTTCAGGGCATGCAAAAGCTAATCAACTTTAATGTTCTAAAATCAGGATGCCAGTGAGGAGCACGGCTATCGACTTGAAGGAGATGTCTGCTATGAAGAGGCAGTGCAGGTGGCATCTATGATAACCCCCGTCCCTGGTGGAGTTGGCCCTATGACAATTGCCATGCTCCTTTCCAGCACTCTTAATGCTGCAAAGAGGCTGCATGGACTGGAATGATTTTCAACAGCTTTAATCCCAATACTTGAAGAGTTATAGTTACACTAATGAGATATCTATCCAGGAGCTCCCTAGCATAATCCAATTACACTGTAAAAAGTTCAGGGACCAAATTGTTCTTTTCAAAGCCAAAGGTTGAAGATGAAACCAGGGCTAAAGTTTTGGGACCTATATGTGTTTCACTTGACCAAATCTCTAGGCTGATTCCAATTTTTCTCAGTGGCACTCAAGTAGGCCCCTTCCTATTCTCAGAATTTCTAAATCTCCTACGATAGTTCATCCTGGTCCAGAGGAAATCAGAACAAGTCAAGTAGGGCAAGGTAGACATGGCTTCCTCTAAATTTGGTCGTCTCTTTTTGTTCTTCAAAGAGCATCATGCCCATCATTTTTCAATTCTCTATAAGCGTGTAGAGATCAATTAATGATGTTATGAAGACGTGCACTCGAACAATCTCTTTTTGTTCTTGTGAAAGCTATGGAGAATCTTGGATTTTTTGTGTTAAAACTCACTATAAGTTTGTAGAAATCAATTAAGGATGTTATATGTCTCCTATCAAGACAATTCCAAGTAGAACTTTCGCAGTTTGGGGGTTGATTTACGATGGATAGTGATTTATCTCTATAAATCTAGAGGGATAAATTGAGGCAACTTAAAGGATTTGAAATGTTTACTGTAAAAAAAAAAAAGGATTTGAAATGTTTTACAAATCGGTTAGCAATTAATATCTTTAATAAGGCTTTTCACCTGTTTCCTTCATATAGTCTTAAGTTGGGACAGAATTCAACCTACAATCTTACCAAGGCTTACCATTGATTTTCAATCATATTATCGTTTAGATGAACCGTCATATTTCTCATCGATATATGCATGAGATAAATTATCATGTCTGGATTTGCAAGGTATATATTTAAATATTAAGTGCACGAAGTACATTGGAAATTTTTTAATTTGATAACATGGACAGGTTTAAACATGGAAACTATATCAACGGTCGCCACAGGTGGCTTAGAATAACTTTCCTACTATTTGATCGTTTATCGTGGATTTTATTTGTATTGTACATGCTTGGCAAGATGTGCAATGTTAAACAAGGAATGGTGATGAAAATTCATTTGCTCGACACCATTATTACCATCCTCATTTTCATTAACATATTTTTGGAATGATCTCGATGAACTTTTTAATCTGTTAAGAATGGTACAATCCTAGGGCCTTCGCACATTCACCGAGACCAAATTTGTTGAATTAAATACTGTAGACCAGCTCAATTTTTAACTTCGAAGATCTTCTCAAGAACGTGGTTGGACTGGGTCAAAACATGATCAGCCATATTCAAGAATGGCCTTGTACAACTCCCATGGGGACTTAGGAGTGAATAGTATCCCACAAAAGCGTGCTTCTAGTTGGGTAGTAATAATCTCCATGAAGGACGCCGATGATCCTGCTTGCTCGCTTTCGCTGCTACCAACCATCTTCATAACTAATGGAAGCGACTAACACATGAAACACAAGTCCTCGTTCCATAGAAACACCTCGGGCCTTGCTTCATTCATATGGAAATCTATTATTCCATGTTTCTCAGGGATGATTGAACATTGTGTTTTTTTTTTTTTTAATTGAATTAGATGTTCCAGAGACGATTTATGTCCCTGTGAGTAACGCCACCTCTTGGATTGCATCTTTTTCACCAAAAGTACAAAGCTATCATGGTCAGAAGCGCAGCTGGGGTAATAGGATCAAAGAAGCCACGGTCCACAGTGAGGGAAGTGCCTTCGGAGTCCACCAGTGAAATTAAATAGATAACAAGAACCCCGAATCTAAGCGCAAAGGGAGATATTTGGAGCGCACATGATCAAGGCGACAAATCAAAACAGCATTCAATATCAATTAGCAGACCACTGCTACAACTACATTGACCCTATTACAGTATAGCAAACCTTTGATCCAAAATACACTGACTAGAGATAGGACCCCTTGGGAGTCTTAAGAGATAAATATTATAAAATAAAAACTAGCACGATGATGAACAAAGCATTTCCTGCTCTTTGGCTGCACAATTATTCATGCAAATTAGGATTCACTCCTGTGGTAAAAGGAGGCGCAGAAAACCAACCAAAAATCTCGACCAAAAACCTCATATAAATTTCATGACGGTTATATTGTAATAAACATGTCAAAACCTATTTCTCAGGCAACCTTGTCCCTGTACCTTCAACAGATCAGGTCAAGGGGAGCCAAACAAAACTCAAAACTCTTTATTGCAACAGCACAGAGGATCACCATTTTGGAAGTAGCCAAAATGGACTCGGGCAAAATGCATCCTTCTGCATGATTTAGGTGATAACGGTTGGGGCAGATCGGCCAGTGAATTCCTGCATTTTCGAGAGCTTGACGCCCACCTCCACCTGTGGACATTGAAATGGAAGTCAGGCATCAGCATGGGAAGGAATGGTTTAGAAGACAGGAGTGAGGAGGTGAAGGAGCCAATCTCTTACAAGGGGTGCAAGAGCATCCTGTGAGTCTCTTCCCGTTTTCGCTGGATCCTTCTCATATTGCTCAATGTACAGACGGATGGTAG
This sequence comes from Thalassia testudinum, assembly GCA_037157565.1. NCBI lineage: Eukaryota > Viridiplantae > Streptophyta > Magnoliopsida > Alismatales > Hydrocharitaceae > Thalassia > Thalassia testudinum. The sequence goes on along the minus strand of JAZHRO010000013.1, from coordinate 71,252,673 downwards.
CACCTACAGAGCCAGTCCCGGACAGACGGAATACCTACGAGTGCAGATATTTGTAAATATTTGCGAGCTTTTGTGCATATGGAGAGAACGAGAAAAAAATATCCATTATTTTCTAAAGCATCATGTAATAATTTTTGTGTGCTTTAACAAATTATTCAACTTCCTCTGACTTCACTAAGATTTCAATAAGATTTCCTTCACATGCCTCTTAACAAGACAATGTCCTCCAAGCCAACAGGCATTTTCACATGAAACCACCCACATGATGAAAAAAGGAGTGAAGGTCGGTCAATAAGGATGTCAAAGCAAAGTGTCATTAGGTGCATCAATATGTGGCTAGTGAAGTAGTCAATTTGTAGCTTACTAAGAAACATAATTCTTTCATTGATGAGGGGCAAAAAGCACCATCGAACTTAAAATTCGCAACAAAAAATCTGACCCGCCTATACCCGAAAAGGCTCAAATATAAGCGGATCCGGGAGACCTGACCCACACCTAAGGATCCAGTACCAATCAATGACAAGACGGCGAAAAAAATCCATCAAACGATCATCAATAACCTAATCGCCGCAATTAATAACCTGACAACATGCATACCCTAACAACGAACGTATCCAGTCAAACAATCTCACAAAAGGATCAATCCCAACACTATAAATAACTAAGAGAGGCCCTCAAGGCCCTCTCTCAGGTAATCCAAGAGAAAAAGAGATATTGTATTATCATTCCTTACTAGCAAATATTTGAGAACATTGCCCTCCCTACAGACGTACACCTTTCGTGATGGAACTGGGTTACCAATTCTCTTATCTTATTGTGATTGCTTAGATCATTGAGTCAGACCCTCCGATCAATTAAGAGGTTTGATCACCCATAATTTGAAAATTCACATCTTATAATTTTTTCTCAGACAAATATTGAGTTGCAGTCGATTACTTCTTCAAATGGGTCGAAGTCGAGGCCATGGCCAACTTGACAGCCGTTAGAGTTATCTCCTTCATCCGTAAAGGCATAGCTCGATATATGATACCCTAATACACTGTCACAAACAATGGCACCTAGTTCGCTTGCAAAAAATTTAAGGAATTTTGCACCAACTGGGATATCCACCTACGCTTTACGTCCGTGTGACATTCCAGGCGAATAGACAAGTGGAAGTGACTAACTGCACCATCATCTCAGTGCTAAAATGTCGACTAGATTCAACCAAAGGGAGATGAGCGAACGAGCTGCCGGACGTGCTATGGGGCTACAGGACTTGCCAGAGGACTTCCACAAACCACACACCATTCAACCTGATGTACAGCATGGAAGCCCAGCTGCCTATCGAAATAGTCCTCACCTACAGGACACAACTCTATAACCACGCCACGAATGATGATCAAGTTCGCCTATCCTTAAACCTCGTGGACGAGCTAAGAGAAGGCCTCAGAAGCATCACTCAAACATAAAGCGACTACTGCCACCTATAATATGCGAATCCGCAAGCGAACTTTCTCCCAAGGAGACTTAGTTCTGTGCAAGTGTGAAGTCTCGATGGCAAGCAAGTCAAGCAGGAAACTAGACGCCCATTGGGAAGGGCCTTACAAGGTTCGCAAAAACAGTCCAGGAGACTTCTATGAGTTACAGAACCTAGGCGGCAAAAGCATCCCCTACACTTTGCATGCGAGCAACTTACGTTTGTACCATGTATGAATACAGACAAATAATAAAGATAGAAATTTTCTTTTCATTCATTCAAGAGAGTGTTGCCTATTACATATCAAAAAAAAAAAAATAGAGATAACGGGACCACTCCAAGGACCAAGTTACTTCACACCCAGTCTTCAAAGATGTCCGCTCCAGGTGATTTGGCAGCGACGAGGCGACACGAGAAGAGTCACTCAGTCGGACTGGCGATATCACAGCCTCTGCCAGACCCGGCTTGGGTGCCTCCTCAGGGGCTGGGCTTCCCCGCTTACTCGTGGACTCCGACTCGCTATAGGCTCCGACTAGCTCGTAGGCTCCGACTCCAGCTCTCCCTAGGGCAGTTCTATAAGAGCTTTGTCCACAATGCGACTATCAGCTTTTTGACGGTCATACTCGGACAAGAACCGATCCATAAACCAACCGCGCAACTCCTCCACAGAGGTGCGTTTGCCCTCAAGCAGGGCCTATATCGCTGCCAAGGTGTGCTTCCACACCTCCATCGACAAGGCCTCCCGGATCTCCTCCATGTAAGGGTTAGTAGCGAAGAACCCCATCACCATGTCAGGATCGAGCTCCGGCTGACCAGCCTTCTCCAACTCGAGCACCGCTTTGCCTCGGTCCTCCGCGAGCTGCTGAGCCTTGCCAAGGTCAGCTTTCAGCACCTCCTCACTTGACACCTCGGCAAGTTTGTCGACAACCGTGCCCAAGCGAAGGTGCTCTTCCTTAAGGGTCGCCTCATAGCCTTCCACGACCGAAGAGCGCTCAACCCTTAGCACCTGCACCTCCTTCAGGGAAAAGACGGTACAGGAAGCTTGCAGGTGCTCGGATAAGCTTGCAAAGCCACGACTTTAGTCTTGTGCGCTCCAATAAAACTCTCCTCCAGCCTCTTGCCCGTGGAGGCAATCTGCCTCAAAGCCTAATGGGCCTTCCTTAGCTTCTCTAGCCAGGAGACTTAGCAGGCCACCTGCTGCTAAGATTGCAACTTACAAAGGGCATCCTCCGCTCTCTTCTCCGCCCTCTCTCGAGTGGAACCGCCTCCACACAGCTGCTTCGCCCTAACCATCACGGTCCACTTCGCAGTCATCTCAACAACCCCAGAAGACCCACCAGGTCCAGCGGCACCGGCAGGAGCACCGCCACGTGGAACAAAAGTTGTCCCAAGAAGTTCAACCTACTCAGAACCATGGGCGGGTGTAAGGAGAAAATTCCTTCCCAAAAGATAAGGGCAAGACAGGATAAGGCTTACCACTCGGAGGCAATAGTAGAACACATGATTCAGGTGCATGCCTCTCGACCGGGAGGTAACCCAAGATATGGCATCCTCCAGATGCTGAATGAGCTGCCTCTCCATGATAAGCCCACCGCCCGAACCGCCTAACCCCCCCTAAACTGCCTGCCGGGATTAGGACTGCCTGGCCAGGTATGGGCCCTGCATTGGCAGCTTCCAAAACGGATCCCTTAGTAGATCCGACCGTCTGCCCTCTCATCCCAGGTCCCCCTCTGCCCGAAGGGTCCACCGGCACCCTCGCCCCCTTCGAGCTCCACCTATAGTGCGGTTGCGCAAAAATGCTCCCACTAAGGAAGCCCTCAGTCACCGCCACCTCCTATGCCAACTGAGAGAAGGCACTGGCTGGTTCAAACGAAGCGCTAGACGCACTTGCTCCGCCCGACTAAGCCTTCTTTGCTAAAGCAACAGGCGGTGAGTCGAGGATAGCACACCCGTCTAGCAGTCCGGGTGGGCCTGAGGGGGCAGGCGAATCCACTGAGGCATTCCCTACTTCAGCCCCACTCGAACTCTCACAAGCAAACAGTGACAGCTAAACACTCTCTAGACCCCTCTTTGGGCGCTTGAAGGGATCTCCACCTTCTCGCTCCCCCCCCTCTTCCTCTTAGGCTCCTTGGAGCGAGAGGACTGGCTTCCCTCGCTTCACTCCACCAGCCTCTCCTCCTCACCATATGACCGGTGCTGAGAGGAACCGCTACCTCAACCCCTAAGAGTGTCCGGTCAACCAAATCAACCAAAGGGTGCAAACAAACAACAGAACTGTCAAGCCATTAAGTAACGAGCAAGGAGGATATGCGGTCTAAAACTATCACCTCGTCCCTACTTATATGACGTGGGATAGGAATCTGCAACCCACCACCAAGCCGCCCAGACGTCTTCCCGCTTGAGCTCCGAGCGAGCAATCGGACCATAATCAATAATCCTATCTGTGTCCACCTGAGCAGCCGGATCAAGCTCCGCAGGCCTAGGCGGCAGGTCCTTATCAAACGAACTTTGCCAAGTAAAAGGGACGCCTGAACCCTCGACAAGGACAAAGAAAAAATGACGGTCCTGCCCCTTCAAACTATCAGATAGGTCAACTATATGGTATTTTGTGCGTCGACTGTACAGTGAATAGGTACCAGACAAAGGCTTCCCCTTCTTAACCTTAAGGGGCATAAGTCCACAAAGTAAGTGGAACAAACCCAGGTGAACAATTCACAAATGAAAACAAATAGTAGTAAAAGCATTCAACACTAGCCAACAATTTAGGCTAAGTTGAGAGGGGGTCAAGCGGTAGTAACAAAGAAACGAAGATAAGGGGTTCAAGGAAATCCGAACGCCATATTCAATGGCATATAAATGATGAACGAGTCCTTAGACCCGTCCAAACATAAGCAAGTATGCGACTCACAAGGTGGAACGGAACTCCATTGAGTCCATACTCAAAAACGCCCCAATGGCGGAATGACTGAAAGTCAGAAACAAAGGTGTAAAGCTCCCTCGTCTCAAGCGAGATGCCGGACGAAGATGAGAACTTACCCTTACCCGTGAGTCCAGACATCACAAACAGCGTCTCGACACTCGCCAAGGAAACAAGCTCCGAGAGAACACCTCCTCGTGCCTTGCCTAAGAAGAAAGGGCCCGCACCAACAACAAAGAGCGCTCACAAAGGGGTAGGTGAGGTATTAACTATACCCCACACCCCTTATTTATAACCCCTGTATTGGGTGGTTCCCCACTTGCGGGCCACTAATTTTAAAAAAAGAAATTCCACCGATACGACGCGGGTTTCAAAAAAAAAAATCTTTTAAGCCAGGGATACCTCGGTAATCATTGCCAACATTTAATGCCTGTGCGCGCATATCTCACACAGCAATAATGCCAGTCACATCCCTACCAAGCGAGGTATTTTAGGCTTTAACACCTCATCATGACGACAATTAATGACAGTCTTGTCAAACAACAAGACAATTTAAATCACACAATAATTGGCCATTACTCGCGGCAATTTAACAGGCGAACGCGTCTCAAGCCGCCTCTTAAGGCCGGCAGTACAAGAGGCAGATGCGCCTCTAGCTGCCTCTTAAGGTCGGTAGTATAACAGACGGATGCGTCTCAATCCGCCTCTTAAGGTCGGTAGTATCACAAGCAGACGCGCCTCAAGTCGCCTCTTAAGGCTGGCAGTACAACAGGTAAACACGCCTGAAGCATCTCTTTGGTGTTAATTCAAACCCTCATAAAGAATATTTTAATGATTTTACAAAATAAAGTAAAAGAAATAAAATATGGAAATAACATAATTTTTCTCTGTCATAACAAAATTGCAAGTCTCAAGAACTTTCCAAAACAGATGATTAGGAGTGTGAAGACACATTGGGTCATAGGTCTTAGGCTTTTTATTGTACACTTTCAAAAAGTTGTAATCTTCTTTTTATGAAGTCAAGAGATGTTGTAAAGAACCCTCAAAAATAACATACACATAGCTAACTTAGGTTCTCTACACTTAGGAAAAATTAGAAATAAAAACAAAACATAAAACACATATCAAACATCCAACACACCTGTACCATTTTCACATCATATTGTGTCCAAGTAATCTTGAAAAGAGATCTTGCTCTCCAAACCTTTGTCTACATCTTGAAAGCACCATCCTAGTTGTGCACCCGTTCTCCAACCTACGAATACGAGAGTGTCGTTGTGCCTTTGAGTAGATCACGCACCTCGCGTTGCTAGCCAATGCACTTCCATCAAAGGGAAGTTTATATTTCCTATAGTAGCTAGGTTTATTACATACTTTGTAGCTTTATAGGATATATTGTAATTGTCTTTATTTGAGTATTCGCTTTGGAACTTCCCGTCTCCCTTACGAGACAAAATACTCCTTGTGAAGAGGAGGGTTGAAACTACACTACCCTCGTACATTATAGTGTCGGTTTGAGGTACGCTACCCTTGTACATAGTACCGTGGTTGTAAAAGATTAAGTCACCCTCGTTAAAGTGATTTGGATAGTAGATTTGACAGACTAAGTCGATCGGGAAATCCTAAACCGAGAGGTTTAGGTGGTGGTTTTCAATTGAATTTGGATTTCCACCTAAAAATCCTTGTGTACTTGTAAGATTCCTTATTTCGTATGATTAATTTATATTTCCACATCTTATTTTTTATACCACAAATCTCACCCCCTCTGTCTAGGGAATTACATTAAAATCAGACATGACAAGCGAACGCACCTCTTGTCGCCTATGGCCAACAGAGAAGATGGGTGTCCACGTCCCCTTTGCTGGCAAAGTCACCTCTTTAGTAAAGAGTTGCCTCTCCAAAGACGACAACACCGAAAGCTCCTTGGCTGCTCAAAATTGCAATTCCCGCTCCATAACAAATGCAAACCTGCTTAAACAAACAGTTGGGGCACCATTTGAAGGTATCACCTACCGCGAAATTTTTACTACAATTACTCTCAGCAAGTATCCACTAGTTAGAGAATAAGGGGCATATGATGAGGGGCAAAAAGCATCTTCAGACTTAAAACTCCACGAAAAACCCAACAAGGGATCCAACCTGCCTATACCCGGAAAGGCCCAGATATAGGCAGATCCGGGAGACCCGATTTGCCTAAGAATCTGATGCCAATCAATGACAAGAAGACGGCGAAAAAAATCCAACACAACCATGCCATCAATAAATGACGGCATGGCCACCGTAATTAATAACCTACCAACATACATACCCTTGCAATGGACGTATCCAATCGGAAGATCTCGCAAAAGGATATCCCAACACTATAAATAGTTGAGAGAGGCCCTCAAGGCCCTATCTCAGGCAATCTGAAAGAAAAAAAGCGATTGCATTATTGTTCCTTACTAGTGAATATTTGGAAGCATCGTATTTCCCTCAGACGTACATCCTTTCGTGGTGAAACTGGAATACCGATCCTCTTGTCTTATTGTGATTGCTTAGATCATTAAGTCAAACCCTCCGATCAATTAGGAGATCCGATCACCTATAATTTGAAAATTCACATCTTATACCTTTTTTTTTGAGACAATATTGAGTAAAAGGAATAGAGCATTCAAAATCTTACGTTATATAGGAATAAATTCACAATTTCATGAATCATTAGTACTTTAACACATAAATATCAATTACTGTGTTTTTTTTTTTTTTTTGAGAAAAAACTAAAGAATAAATGCCTGAGTTCAGTGAGCATCCAATTCATTCATAAATTCATACATTCAAGTTTACAAGGACTGTTGCCACAAATCTAAAAAACCCAAAATACCCAGCACTACATTCTCACCCCAGTCTATTCCCAGAAAGACCGTCCAGTTTCTTCGTAATCAAATTGCCCAAAGCACCTCTACAGCTTTTTGCCTCAACCATGCTACATTGGCTTAGTGAAAACATCTCCCAGGTGGCATCACATGAGTGTACACACCAAATCAACAGGAAAGTTCGAATAAATTTTGCAGAAACACAAGAATAAGTGTCCCCTATTCTTATCATCATCCCTACAACAGCTACATCTAACATCACTTCCAGGAGCCCACCACCTAAACTTCGCTTATTATTTGATTAGATTATGATTCCTACATAAATATTCACCAGGTTGAATTACTCTAAATTATTCATTTGTATGAATGAATGCTAAACCAAAATGTGACTGCAGTGGTTAGAAAACCTTGACAACTCCTTTGAGTAGTTGAAGAGAGCCACATAGACTTTACTGAATTCTATATTCTTCCTGATAAAATTAATTGAAAAGCTATTGCTGAAAAAAAGTAATGTCTACTTAAAGAAAAGGTAATTCAAGAAAGAAAATAGTGACTCTGAGATGAAAGCTTTGCACCTTACACTCAATTCAAGGCCTAAATAATGCGAAAAAAAATAAACAACTAGAAGAGGCATATTCCCGCCCAGGGCAATAATTTCAGGCATGTATACACTTACATTGACTTTACTAACTTAAAACCTACCACACCATCAGTAATAGGCCTGCATGGAGAAGCTATAGCTGAAATACTTTGGCTCAAGTTTTGTTTGTCAGCTACTTGCCAGTTCAATCAAAATGCCAATCAGCTTATTTTAAATAAAGTGTACACAACTACTAAGGGTACATGGATGTATGGAGGAAAAAGGCACTAATTGGAGTGACCATACAAAGTGCATTTGGTTTATGTATAAATTCCCTAAAAGAAAAAATGTAATAACAAGAAGGCGGTTGAGCTGGCACACATCAGGATCAACCTCCTTCTACAAGTGCTGATGGTCATGGCTGGTATGTCAAAAGCTCAACGGGCAGATTAGATTGAACCTAGCTACCTTTCACAGAAAAAAACAAAAAAACATTGAGCTGAACTCAATGGCAGAAATTATCCCACTTAATATTAATGGCAATAAAGTTGTTATGACCCACATCTAAGATGTTTGCACGTAAGGTCAAAACCTCCAAATCTGATTTAAGAATGAGGTTTCACAAACCATAAATAGTACAGGTATCCTCATACTAAAGTTTCTTATATAAAGCTTATTATTGTGTACATGGAGTGAGGTCTGGAATGATGTTGCTGAAAATGCTTAGGCAACTTGCTAGTTGGGACATAAAAAAGGTAAATGTAGATCTCAGGCAAACAATAGCTCCGGTCTTAAATATGTTTTTAGTTAACTGTTTTCAGCTAGGATCCCCACCTTGCTCGTGTGACTATTGCCTAATTTCTTCCAGAAAAAGAAACGGAGAGAGGGAACAAAAAAAAACCTTGGCTATCTTTAGGAAGCCAAGACTAAAACATAATTCCATGGTGCATCCAGATTCCAAACAGAAACCAACTCCTAACTACTGATGCTAAAACTTTATGGATGTCCGGGTTGCCAATTTGATGAAAACTACAATTAAAAAGAAAAATAAACCTACCAGCCTGGATCCATCCTCAAACATATAACGAATACCCTGATGCTTCGAGACAGAACCATCAACTGGGTCCTTGTATTCGAATTCATCAGCTGCAACGACGTTAGACACATCTGGCCTGATCTCCTTTATCATCCTGTGCAGCCAAAATTATTTTGTCATCATCGAATGTTAACAAACCTATGCATTTATAGCCCCAATAAAGGGTATCGGAATCACATGCATAATGTGTGAATATTTACACATTATCTATCTATTTAAATGAAGAAAATGATTTTGCCGATAGTGAAAGAATTGAATTATCCAGTTGCATATAATTCTCCATTTTTCCTGAGATTTGAGAAATATATCAGTATTGCAACCTATGGTGATTGACACTTGAATAAGTGTTCAGAGTCATGTAATGTAATTGTGCTCCTCCCAGAACTCAGATCAGCACAAATCAGTACCATATTAAAAAATACAACAGTTCAAGCAGTTCTGAATAATGTGAAGGTAAAGATTAAGAAGAAACATACTTGTTGACATCAGAAAGTGATGACTGCAGCTTCACTAAGTGAGCCATAAGTGCCTTTGCTGCATCTGCATCAACATTCTTTACAAGAAGCAATTTAACAGTTTCAGAGAAAATAATTAATCTTCAATTATAAATTGTGGAAGAGGAATTTACCATATAAAGGAAGAAACCTCTATTTAGTATGTGAACCAAATTAGATCAACTAAGAGGAGTATACTTATAGATGTACCTCATAGTCATATCTAGTGTAGTAGTGACGACCATAAGTAGCCCAGTGCTGACGGACAATGTCCTCAACAGTCACAAGCTTCTCACTAGCAAGAGTATCCTTGTTTCTGTGGGCAAGAATGGAAAGCCAAGCCAAAACTGCCCAGATTCCATCCTTTTCCCTGATATGATCAGATCCTGCAAGCATAATCCATGGTGACAAACCTCACTAACAGATCTAATTAAAAGTAAAATCATATGTAGCTTCATTAGAAGGAACAAATGTGCAGTAGCAAATATCCCTTCGCAGCAAAATGAAACATCCAATAAAATATCCACTGACAATGCTTGTACCAGTAAACGATCTGTCATATAAGTTCCTCAACCTTCAAAGATTTACCAGAAATCAGACGATATTTATACTAGTCATGAATCCCAGAATTTCAATTTCATATAAGCAGTCAACTAGTCATTAAACCTCCCATCAGGGCTACAAATGACATATTTTTGCCGTTATAGTTTGGCATCAGATCTATGACGAGGTATAAAATACTTTAACCAACATGGTACTGTAAGAGTTAGACGTTGATTCAAAATGTGCCGATGCATAAAGTAATTCTAATCAAAGCAAGACTTTAAAAGATAATCCATGACATGTTGTGACTCCCTTGCATGACAATTTCTTATAGCTTCCAGTTCCAACTTAAGATGATTCACAGGATTAGATGGATGATAAGATGATTGCAAGAAGAAGAATCAAAAGCCAAGTTAAATGACAGTGTATACAAGAGTTCCAGTACTTTGATTTTTCTGAAATTGTCTTTTAAATGTAGGTCGAGAAATGCAAATGAAAAGGATCTAAAATGATTAGAATAGGATCGTGCCTCATTTCTGTTTCAGATTCCTATTTCCTACTGCATGTGCACACCCTAGACACACATAGAACCACATGTCCACACGAGCATGCATGCACATGTGCGTGCACATACACACGCAGGTATATGCATACAAAAAGTGTAGTGCATGTACATAATCCTTTCATCTTGGGGAGGATCCCCACTAGATTCAATGACCAGGCCCCTTGGTTGCATATCTGTCACAACCAGATTCTCTCTGCCCTGATATAAAAGTCCCACCACTGCTTTCTACATTATTACTCCATCTGCTTGGGAACTTCAATGCATACCTTATATAATCACCCAGCTAATGCTTGATCCATACTGTTAATTACAGAAAGGCTAACAGCAAGACTAACTTAGCTTGCTGAAGTAGGATATCTTAGGCACACTATCTGATTTGCTAATTGCTATTAAAAGAGACTCCCAATACCTCATTTTTACTGGCACCAGCTCAGCTTAAAAGCAGGACTAAGAGATATGTTGGCAGATGAAGAGTAAATGAGGCAAAACTTTTCACATTGACTTTGCAGGGGGAAAGTTCCCAAAAATGTAGCTCCCCATGAAGGAAATTTCTCTTGGTGAAATAAAAATGATGGGTAGCCTAAGCCCCATTTGATTCAAGTTCAATATAAAACAACTTCTTTGTTATTAGGATGGATATGTTAAGTCAGTTGGGGAAAAAAGTTGAAGATCATCATCTTGATAAGAAGACAACTGGAAGGATACTGTTATTTCATGTAAGACGTGGGATGGGCTTTTCATATACCATTGATTCCCCTGGATTAAGTCATCTTAGAAAGAGGTTTAAGGCAAGTGTTCAGGATATGAAATAATGGGTAATAGATCTACGTTGAAGAAAGGTATAGAGATGTGTGCATGGAAATAAAATCTTACCAGTTCCAAAGCTTTCTTCACCACAAATTGAGCACATTCCAGCATCCATCAAGTTGCCAAAAAATTTCCAGCCGGTAGGTACCTGATGTAGAGTTATCATTTCACCATGACAACGATTAAAGTTAATTGAGATTTATCGAGATTCAAGACTGTAGATATTTAGCATTGATCCCAACCTCAAAAAATTTCAGATTTAGATTCTTTGCGACAATATCTAGGGCAGCTGAAGTAGGCATGCTCCTGTGAATCAAAATTATTACAAGTTAAGAAAAATGCATCACCTACTAAATCAAATGTACAAAGAGATAAAAATTACAAGAAATGTTGCAGCAGCAGTGAAAAAACATTAGCAAGGTTGCATAACTCAGGATAGGATCAGGGTAGGGTCCAAAAACAAAAGTAGATCTTGTTTTTAAAGTTGAAGAAGAGGAAGAAGATTGTCAATAACAGATGGGTCTCTCAGTGGCTGACGATGATAGGATTACCCTGGTACCTAAGGCTATAAGGCGGCAACGCAGCAGCAAGTTGAGTGCACAGAAAAGGAAAAGATGACGTTGTGAGTGCTGATTTCACATGGAGGGTCAGGTTTTACTTTTTTTAATTTATGCTCCTTTACAATTTACACAATGTCATGTTGGAAAGGCATCTTATAAAGCTAGTGACAATTTCCAGGTTTGAACTCGGAATTCTGGCAGCCCTGTTTTTGGATCTACTTTCGGTTTCATGTCAGTCAGTTCACTAAGGCATCCATCAGTGAGTTAATTGCACTCATGATTTGCAGTTTCAGATGATTTAATACCAACATCAAAGGATAAGTACCCTTTCACATTCTCCGATCCTTTACAGAGAACCAGAGATGGAAACTTACAAGAACTTGTTTTTGCTGTAGTTATGAATGTTACTATTTTATAACCTAGCATCAAGATGCATAAAATTGTGGTCAGCATAAACTCTAAATCTGTCATAAATCATCCCTGCTAAAACCCAATAATTCTGCTCAAAAAAATGAAATTCCAATAATTCACTGTTCACTTTTCTTTGTACATGCTTCTTAAACCAAAGAGGAACACATAAAAACAATAAACAATATATAACATTAGGAATAATTGAAATACCTGGCCACACCCTTTAAGCCAGAACTGAAGTAAGGAATGGACTGCACTGCATTAGCAGCTATTATAGCTACTGAATCTGATGGTGTTACAAAGAACCTTATAATGCAAATTACACGTTTCAGCACTTCACTAAGTATATTCACAAGGGCATGGATGAGGAGACATGCCATGCATAAAATGGGAGAAAGAGAAATATGTTGTATATGCAATGTACACAAGATCCTACCTTTTACCTAAGATCATATTACGGTCTGCATCACCATCGGCTGCGGCACCAAACTCTGGGGGTTCAACTTGGGGTTCAGATTTTCCCAATCCCATGTGCTCAACCAATTCCTTGGCATATGTGAGATTGGGGTCCGGATGTCCACCTCCAAAGTCTTCCTGTATTGGTGAATTCCATCGTTTAAGGAATGAATAACGAAAAAAGATACAGGTAACAGGCTCTGTTCCTTTTTTTCCCCAAATTCAAGATAACCTTGGGAACACAATTTAGCAAGGATCCTTCATTAGCACCAAGTTCTTCCACAAAAATACGTTTGGCATAGATTCCAGCTACACCATGAAGAGCATCATAGCTGACAATAAAAAGACAGCGGTAGAAAGTGTTAAATGTTATGAAATGCACCATGCACTTTGGCATTCCACATAGAACCCATGGTTACCAGAAAGTGAATTTCGGTGACTCAAGAAGCTTCCGAATGGCCTCAAAATCGAAAATTGACCTGCAAAACATACAATTAATGCTCAGAAAAAGTCAAGCCTTGCATGCATGTGTAGAACAAATCTTTTTTTTTTTAAGTAAAAGGATGGCTATCGGAGGTCGGTAGCCATCCAAAGCAATTGACTAAAAAAGGAACAAACTTATTAAGACTGCAGCCACAAATCAGATAAGAAACCCACCTCTCTTACAACATTTTCCACCCACATGCTACCATTCCTAAAGTGTACAGAGTTGCGCTAAAGCCAGATTGACCAGATAATTGTCACAGCTTTTATCCATTCAATGGTGTTTGTTTGGACATTGCTTCTGAAGGAGCTCCAAAACACAATGAACAAAATACATCGAGATCGTCAAACCAACTCCTTCTGATCACCTTCGTGACCACCTTCTCCCTTCTCATTAGCCACAAAAAAGATTTTGACCTTTCCAGGAATCTTCATCCTCCAAAGGACACAACAATCAGTCAATAGGTCATCTCCTCCAACCACCAGAGCCCAAAATATTTTATTCGCCTTGGCCACTGAAAAGCAACCCTCATTCCACACTAATCGATCCGATCTCATATCATCTGGCCGCACCTTAAATAGCATCGCCATGAGTAACTGAAAATACTGGACTCTAGCCTCAGACAAACCTGCCCTCAGAATTGGCGCCCAAGACAAGGTTGGGTCCCAAACCCTACTGACGTTGTTATGTTATCAATCACCAATCTGTACAGGCATGAGAGAAGATCCGCAAACCTCCCATTTTCCGACCAGTCAGAGTCCCAAAACCTGAAGCTTTTTCCATTCCCTAAAACCAAACAAAAAAAGTAGCCAGTCTCTGCATAACTAGCGTAAATGATCTCCAGAAGGCAGAATCTCCTCTATGTGTTACAGCCCTCTCCCCCATGAACAAAACCATACCATAGGAATCTTGCATTGACCTGTCCCGCATACTGTTTCCATTGTTGAAGAGCTTCACAATCCACTTCGCCAATAAGGCATCACAGAAGTCAGACAAAAGATGAATACCAAGACCACCAGCTCTCTTGGGCTTACAAACCTCATTCCAAGGGACTAACTGCAAAAATATTCTCTCATGATCTGGCCCCTTCCAAAAGAAACACTTTTACATGAGTTCCAACTTCTGAAAAACCTTCTTGGGTGGCCTATACACAGACAAATAAAAAATCTGATATGGCAAAGAGGACAACCTTGAGGAACACCAACCACCCTCCTCTAGACAACAGCTTCCACTCCAACAATTCAATCTCTTCCCCATGCATTCCAACAAGGGGGTCCAATCACCGGAGGTCGGCCACTTCTCCTTTAAGAGGAGGTACAAGTATGTGAGCAGCAAGTGTATCACGGAGGTACTAACATATTGCAACATGGCCAACACCTCATCAGCACTCATATGGAATGGAACAAAGCCTAACTTCGCATGATTAATCACCAATCCCAAAATTTTGCCAAGGATTCTGAACAAGGCTGCCATTTCCAGCTTCCTGATTGCCTCCCTCCACGAAAAAGTTATATCATCTGCATAATGTAAGAGAGGTGTGAGAAGGAAACCATCAGACCTCAGCCTGAAACCAGAGAACAATCCACCATCGCAGGCTTTAAAAGCCATAACTACCAAAGTACCAGCTGCAACATTGAACAGAAGTAGCGCTAACAAACATCTTTGTCTCACTCCAAGCTGAGGCTGCATCCAAGAACGACACAATTTGTCATTGACCAAAACAGAGAAAGACGTGATGATGATGCACCTCTTCATCCATTGCACCCATGTCTCCAAAAATCGTCTCCTCAGATTTTCCCATAAGTACGACCACGAAACCGAATTGTACGCCTTTGAGAAATCAACCTTCCACAAAATGGAAGGCATATCAAATCTCCGCCAAGCAGCAACCATCTCCTCAACCACAGTGAAGGACTCTTAGGGAGACTGCCCTTTAAGAAGGGTAGATTTGAGGCAGTAAAGCCTGCAATATATTTGCCAAAGCCTTAACCACAATAAGATAAACCTCATTGGATAACGCAACTAGGCCTAAACTCATCAACTGACTCTGCCCCTAACCTTTTAGCGAAAGGAAATAATAAAACTTGTTCAATCTATCAAAGCCAAGGTTATTTACCAGAAACGCATGAATCATTGCCATGAAATCCACCCTCACAACCTCTCGCACCTCCTTAGAAAAGAGCACCTGTAAACCATCCAAACTAGGTGCACCCTCAACCTTCAAACCACGAATAGCCGTTGAAACTTCATCCACGGTCACCTCCCTAATCAACCAACTCCACATTTCTTTGTCTAGAGTAAGCATATCAAGCGTCCCAAGCTACGAAGAACCCTAAGACCTTTACCTAGTAAAATCGTGAAAATGAACATGCAGAGCCTCCATAATCTACTCCCTGTCAAAAATAACATCCTCACCAACCCAAAGAGTACTGATCAAATTAGATCTCCTCGCACTTGCAGAGATATGGAAAAAACATGTATTCAAGTCCCCCTCCTTTAGCCATAACTAACATGATTTCTATCTCCAATCAACCTCACGTTTACGGTCCCCCTGCTACACGATAGCTTGTAGCCGACGTTGTTCAACTCAGTCCACCTCCTCTAAGGCCCTGACATCTGCTCTGTCAAGTGCGGAGATCCCCTCGAAAGCCTCGGCTCTCACCCGCTCCCCTTTCTCCTTTACCTCCTTATATTGAATCAAAGCCAGTTTGAGGACCTGAATTTTGATTGCAAGAATGTGAGTGGCTAAGGAAGACTGAGGCACTTCATCCCATTGCATTCTCACAAAGTCACAAAACCCAAATTCTAGCAACCACAAATTCTGGAAATTGAAGTAGGATAAGAACGGGATGCCTTCATTACTGTCCCCGACCAAAGGCAGAGATCATCCATCGAAGGCCCAGCCAGAATAGAGCAAAGAGGTGATCAACTCCTGTGTACTCATCAAGCTCTGGGAGGCATTATTGTCAGCAAGGAAACAAGAGTCAAAACCTTCACAAATCTGGCATCCCACAGCAGGTGGTTCTCCACCAAGGAAAAAAAATCAATCTGAGGTGGAGGATCCCACAAGCACAAATAAGCCTACTGAACAAATAAGCATGCAACTCCCACATCCAACCATCAAGTGCAACTACATTAAATCATACCCCAGACATGGTCAAGAATCAGGGAAAGATCCTCTACAAGCTGGTCTAACATGCCTGAAAAAAAAGACTGGAGTTTCCAGTTTCAACTTGTGAGAATTCAGAGAATGACACTTGGCAATCGATGATGTGCCCACATGTGGGCATGAATGTGTGTGCATCTGTGCACGAATTAGGTCAGGGTTTGGTGTGTTTGTTTCCAAGTTTGTTTTATCTAATTAGCTTTGGTGATTAAATCAATTTAGCAATAGTTAAGTGATTTGATTGAGTTTGCTTCAAGGAAAAAGGATTGGAACTTCTAGATTCCAAATCTTAAATTTGTTGGGATTATAATTAGGATTGGATCCATTAAATAGATACTAAATGCACGTTTTATTCTCGAGTTGATTGAATAAAATTCTTCATCTTTACAACTCCCCCTCTTCTTCTCCACGTGAATCCTTCTCCACACGACCTTCATCTCCACGCCAACCACCTTCTTTTCTCCACGCATGGATTTCTTCTCCACTCAAGCGTGCACATATTGCATGTGGGACATTTCGAGGTGCCAAAATTCTTCACATGGTATCAAAGCAAACAATCTTGCATCCCTAAGATCAAGAGGGTCCGCACATGATATCCTTGTTGGCGTGGAACACATGAAGCTACATGCCAAAGCACAGACATGGTTCTCAAGTTGAAGAAGACGCCACGTGAACCCCTCAAATACCTGGGAACGATCAAGGTGGCTCGACTCCAGGTCATTGAAGAAGAGGCACATGTATCCTCGTACACCCAGGAACAATCTAGGTGTCTCAACTTCGGGAAGTAGAAGAAGCCATGGCAGATGGTGAGACTCCCATCACCATGGGGTCCAAAGTTCTTGTTCAAGGCACTATCATCAAGTTGATGGAGGCCTCGAGCTACACTCTATGGTCACGTGCCTTTAATATCTTCATTGGTGGTCAAGACAAACTTCATGTGATTATAGGAAAAGGATCAGAAGCGCGAGAAGGAATCAAGGCAAAGAAGTAGGAAAAAAAGAATTATCAGGTAATGAATTGGCTTATGAATTCAATTGACCCTTCTATTGCAGTTAATATGTTATATAAAGATACAACCAAGGATATATGGGATAGCACTCAAGAAGAGGTTTTCTAAAATGACTAGTAGCTCCAAATTAGCAAATATCTATTGGTGTATCTGGAACACAAATTAAGGGGATCTATCCCTTGATAAGTACTTTGTGAAAATGAAAGGCCACTTTGAAGAACTTAGCATCTACGAGCTAGCTTGGTGTGACAAGCAATATGAATCCTGCACAAGGTAGCAGGCATGCAAATTTCTAATGGACTTAAACCCTAGCTATCAATCTGTGCAAGACCAGATTCTCTCCTTAGATGAAGGACTCGATCTCAAGATCATATATAGTTGCCTTGAGAAGATCAAGGTGGATGAGTGTCATGTCTCCACATCGACCCCTCCAGAATCTTCAACACTAGTCTCCATGCAAGGTGACTCAAGACGTGGACGAGGAAGAGGTCGTGGTCGTGATCGAATTTACCCTTCATGTCCACATTGTAACCGAACCAATGATGCAATAAATAGGTGCTGGGAGAAATTTGGACGGACTCCTTGGGCCAATGTGTCATCATCAACTTCTGAGAAGTCTCCACTCACTTTACAAAGTTGGAGCATCTTCAAACTCTTCTTCAGAATGAGAAGTCAACTATCACTCCCATAGTGACTACTACGAAGGTTGCTAAAGGACTTTCAATTACTCCAAGTAGTCCTACTAGAGAAGATTCAAGCCAATTCCTTAATAACGAAAATGAAGACCAACCATGGATATAGCCTTACATGTTCACTTTCCAACAAGTCTTTCCTCCTCTCCAAAAGTCTAACTTGGAGGGGAGTGTGAGAATTCAGAGAATGACATGTGGCAGTCCCACATGGCAATCGGTGGTGTGCCACATGTGGGTGTGAATGTGTGTATGTGCGTGAATTAGGTTAGGGTTTTTGTGTGTTTGTTTCCAAGATTGTTTTATTTAATTAGCTTTGGTGATTAAGTCAATTTAGGAATAGGTAACTGATTTGATTAAGTTTGTTTTAGGAAAGAGGATTGGAATTTCTAAATTCCAAATCCTAAATTTGTTAGGATTGCAATTAGGATTGGGTCTCTTTAAATAGAAACCAAATCCTCTTTTTATTCTTTAGTTGATTGAACAAAATTCTTCATCTTTACAACTCCCCCTCTTCTTCTCCATGTGAATCCTTCTCCACACCAACCACCTTCTCTTCTCAACTCATAGATCTCTTCTCCTCTCAAGCGTGCACCTATTGCACATGAAACATTCCAAGGTGCCAAAATTCTTCACACAACTCAATGGGCCAAGCATGCTAGTTCAAATCCTTGCAATCAAGACAAGCATAGATTGTAGAGCATACAACCTTGAAAACTACTGGCCTAAATCCCTTAACCAAACATCCTGCCAGATGACACAAGACTTGCCACCATTTTACCAGGCACGGAAAAGGTAGAGACCTTCTGCAAAACAGTCACTTCTATCCAGGAGGGCGGAGCGCCCCATGCAACCAACCCTCTGGTCCTAGCTAAGGTCCCAGTTATGACATTGTAGAAAGACCTTGTTCCACAAGTCCTTGCCATGTCCCTATAATCCAAATCAACAACCTCAATAAGAGAACATCATTGATCCTTCTCAGACATGATTCCAGAATGTCAGCTGAGAAAGGCCCAAGTATATACACGTAGGTAGGTAGATAGGTAATTAACTACATACATCACACACACACACACACACCAATGGGACTTTCCTTCGTTGGAGCTGTGATTCCTTAAATGCCTCTCAAAGAGTATCCACTTCTCCATCGTCAGCAAAGCAGAAGATGGACATGTACATAGTCAGTAAAGCAGACCACACTTAATAGCAGAACTGATCTACTGCACCTAGAAAACAATAGATAGTTCCAACATTCCAACCTCCATCTCATCCTCTCACCAAAAGAATCCACTTTTAGGAACTAATAGATGTATCCTACAGAATCATCAATCAGCCCTGATATCATCCACCTAAAATGAGAAAAAGCTTACAATCAGAGATCAACACTAGCAAATGAACTGGAATTGTCGTGTGTCTTCTGTGAACCTCCTCAGACGAACCGTACCCTTTTTTCTTTCTGAAAACTCTAGATTTATTCTAAGCCATCACTTGTTTTCAAGAATGGACCTTCCTTTTTATTCTTGCATACTTACTATCCTAAAATAAGTCTTACAGTTGCATACCTTTCTAACTGAAGTCTGATTACAAGTGCCTAATTTGTTAAACTCGGTCGTGCACCATCTGATTAATACAGCAAATATCACCATGTAAAATCTAAACCCAGTCATGAATACTTTTGACTAGGAACTATATCAACATCTAAGTTTCAGAAGCGAAACTGCCATGCAGCTAAAAGCATCAAGATTACATAATTCTGGTTGTAGTATGTATTTGAACTGACAGGGAAAGAAAGTCTAAAATTGCATACTTCATAAGTCGCACATAATCGGTGGTTGAATCAAAAACATCCACATCAAACTGTCCACCTGGACCAGCAAAACTCGTAACTCCAATAGACGAGATGTCAACCTGTGTTGGGAATGACAAATTAAGTGATGAGCTTTTAGAGAAAAGAAAATAAATGCATTATAGTGTGACATTTACATCTGGAAGATCTTCAGCAATGATATACTCTTTGATTGTTTTTGTGTTGGTGAATATTTTGTCCGTTATCCCTTCTGGGGCTGGACCACCATTTTCCATATTGTATTTGATTCCAAAATCCTGTGAACATAATGAGTATGCCAGTCAACATAAATCTTTGAAATCATAAACAGTTATTTTTTATACAAAATGTTATCTGATTGAATGAGCCAAGTGAATACAGAAGTAAGAGGAGTTCTAACTTTCTTAACTACTTGAAGTTTGTTGGAATGAATTTGCCATAGGAAAAGGGTCATTGAACAAGTTACATTTTAGTAGAATGGCATGTCTTCCAAATTTTGTGAAATGCAAGATAATAACGACATGATTGAATAGTAGGAAGGAGAAGAAATAGGGATCCACTTTGATATTTTAATTCCAATAAACAGATTATAAAAAATTGCTTCTCATAAATCTGACCAAGCTACTTGTTCTGTTGTGTCAATTTAGCTGAATGTCATCAAAACTGTCTTTCCCTTTTTGTATTGTTTCTCTTGGAATAATTTGTTTAAAAAAAAATTAAAGGTCAGCAACAATATGACTCTTTCCCACACTAAATGAAATCAGCTACATGTATTATTTTAAGCCATTTCGAGGCCTAGATTAAAGTAATTGGAATCACTCCTTTGGCCTTTCCCACCACCCCCCCTCCAAAGGCTCAACATCCAACCCATCACATCCCCTAGCTTGGGCATTAATCTGCCTTCACTGCAAATGTCCAAATCACATTAAATGTCTCTTTTATTTTATCTCCCTTTTTTATTTGAAGAAAAAGGAGGAACATTACCTAAGATCGGTAATCATCCAACAGAATATATTAATCATAAAAAAGGAATGGACTTACAGATTTTCTAGCCAGGACTCAGATAGGTTATTCGCCTCACTCACTACATTTTCAATCCAACATCTTTCCCCTATAAAAATGTTGCCATTCCTTTGGTTCCATATACACCATAGAACAGCAAAACATTTGACCCAACCTATCACATCAAGAGTATAGTTTTCTCTGAACGCCTTACAAAAAGTAGCATTGTTCGTAGTTGCCACAGTGGAGAGACCAACTTGATTCCAAATTTCCTTGGAGAAATCGCACTAAAAGAATAAATGGTTGATATCTTCATCTTGCTGTTGACAGAAGGAGCAACTAGCATTCACTTCACTGAACCACTTTCTTCTAAAAACTTTCGTCACAATACATTCCCTTCTAAAGAGCCATAGAAACAACTTAATTTTCAAATGAATTTTTACTTTCCAAATCATCTTAGAATCTCCATCCAATCCGTTGGCATCTATATATACCAAAGTCAATTTTCTATAAGCTTTCTTTACAGAAAACGTCCCCTCCTTCCATCGAAAGCGATCTTGCACACCTGCAGTAAGCTTTATATCCTGAATCACACATCATGTTCTGAAATTCAGCAAAAGCGGCATTAGACAGCCCCTGAGGCAGATGAATATCCCACGCATTGTTCTGGGAATCCCACACATCTCTAACTGCTACACATCTGCTAGCCACCTGCTGGAAAATCCTGTGATACTGGTTTGAAAATGGTAAATTTTCAAACCAATTGTCATTCCAGAACTTGAACAATGACCCATCCTCGAACTCCAGAGAAAAGAAAGATTCATAATCATTTATCAGAAGACGAATGGCATGCCAAAATGCAGAGGAACCTCAGATAGACTCTAGCCTTTGTATTAATTTAGTACATAACCCATACCAATCTTTCAAAATCAAAGAGACCATTGATGTATCATTCGACATTACTTTAACCACCCACTTCAGTAAGAGAGCCTTGTTAAAAGTACTCAAATGCCTCACCCCCAAACCACCTTCGCTCTTGGCCTTGCAAGCATCTGCCTAGGGCACCAACCATGCAAATCTACCAACCAAATCCGGACCTTTCCAAAAAAATCTTTTTCTTATCATGTCTAATTGTTTAATGATCTTCTTTAGAGGCCTGAAAACAAATAAAAAGAAGACCGACATAGATGTCAAAACTAATTTGAGGAGGATCAATCTCCCCCCTCTGGAAAGTAGTTTACCACTCCATGTAGACAACCTGCTTGACACTCTTTCAATCATTGGATTCCAGTTCAATGACACCAGCTTTTTTCCTTTCAACGGTAGTCCCAAGTATCTAGTAGGCAGCCTTGCACTAAGAGACTCCAAGATAGTAGCAATAGCCTCCTCCACACCATGGAAGGCAAATGGTATGAACACCGATTTCCTTCTATTAATATTCAAACCGAACATTGCAGCAAAGATCTTTACCAATGCCGAAGCATGACTTGCCGCTCCCTCTCCACCTTCAATGAAAACCGTGGTGTCATCTGCATATTGTAAAATAGGCATAATCAATGATCCCTCCCTGTGCATAGAAAATCCCGAGAACAGGTTACCTCCACACGCCTCGAAAGATAAGCAAGCCAAAGTATCCACTGTTATGTCAAATAGCATTGGGGCAAGCAGACAACCTTGACGAACGCCCCTTTGAGGTTGAATCCACCCTCCATTGGACCTTCCGTTAATCAGCATTGAGAAAGATGTAGTCACGCATCTCTTCATCAATTTTCTCCATTGATCTGGAAATCCTCCTCTTTAGGAGATCCCAAAGATAATTCCATGAAACTGAATCGTTAGCTTTGGAAAAGTCAACTTTCCAAAGAAACGAAGAACATCCTCTTCTTTTCCATGCTACCACCATCTCCTCAGCCATTACAAAGGAATCTTGTAAAGATTACCCCTTAACAAAAGCTGATTGCGTCGATGATATGATTTTAGGTAATATGTTCCGCAACCTATTTGCCAATATTTTTGCCACCAACACATATATCAAGTTAGACAAGGCAATGGGTCTAAACTCGTCCATTTTATCCGTCGCTGATTTCTTTGGTAACAGGAAAAGATAGAACTGATTCAACCTCTCAAACCCTTCGTTACCCTTTAAAAATTCTCTGATCATTGCCATTACATCAGGGCCAACCACCTCCTACGATTCCTTATAAAACACAATCTACAGACCATCCGATCCAGGTGAGCCTTCTGTTGTTAGACCTCGCAATGCATCCAAAACCTCTTTTTCCTCCACCTCAGCTACAAAATCAGTCTTCATCTCATCATTTACCTAGGTCATCTCCAAGTCTCCCAATCTCTAATCCCCCACCAATTTTCTTCTTGTGAAATCATGGAAATAGGCACAAAACACATCACATATCTAGTTTCTTTAACACAGAACCTCCTCTCCCACTTTCAGCGTGTTAATGAAGTTGGACCTCCTTCTGGCACTAGCTGACAAATGGAAAAAACGTGTTTGAGTCTCCCTCTTTAAGCCAAATATGCCTAGACTTTTGCCTCCAATCCATTTCTTGTTTATGATCTTCCTCACTAACCACCCTTTGCATCTTCTTTCTTTCGACATGGTCTTCTTGAGATAGGGGTGCATTCTCCTCTTTCCTATCAAGAGACAAGATTTTCAACAACACCTCCTTTCGCCTCTTCTCTTTTCGTGATCTCAAATCACGTTTAAACTCCATAAATTCTTTAACCGCCTTAATTCTATACGCCAAAGTACGTCTGTTGAACTAGACTCCGGTGTAGATCTCCATTTCTCCTGAACCTGCTCCTTAAATCCTGGTTCCTTTAGCCAGGATTTATGAAATTTGAAATATGTAACGAAACTTGCATCTTCGTTACTACGCCATACCAAAGGTGTATGATCTGAAAATGATCTATCACAGGCCACCACATCCGCTCCATGGTATGATTCTGCCATAGAAATGTTACAAAGAAATCTATTTATACATGAAATAGGCCCACTACCATTTCTCCACATATATCGGGCTCCAAAAATCGGTAAGTCCATCAGTTCCAGCTCCTGCAAGGCATGCTGAAATTGACTAGTAGATCTGTCATTTCTATCATCAGGTCTGTCCTCAGCATATAAAGTGGCGTTAAAATCCCCCCAAATGAGCCATGGCATCCCATCAACAAAATCAGAGGCCTGATGTAGTTCCTCCCAAAATTGACTCCTCAACGTGTCATTACAAGGGCCATAAATAGAAGAAACCGAAAAAGAGCTGCCATCCACCTTGTGAAAATTGTCGTTGTCACCCTACTGGTTAACCGAGAAGCGCATAAATCAAATTCCTTATGCCACATCATAATGATACCTCCCGATTGCCCTTCGACACAAACCTCCATATAATCTCCACAGAGACTCTTCTTCATTTGAGGAGTTACAATGTCCGAATGCGTTTCCTGTATGCAAGCAATATCTATTTTCCACTCACCCAAATATTTCCGTAGAATTGATCTTCGCCCTTCATCCGGAAGACCCTAGACATTCCATGACGGAACCTTAACCATCAATTTTTTTCTTCACCCCTCCATGCACTCTCCTAGCCCCAATCACTTTTGCCACCTAAGCCTCAATTTCACTTGTATCCACTAACCCCCTATGACTCTTCACAACCAGATTCTTCTTTGCCAATCTTTTCCTACTGTAGCATGCACTTAATATCATCTTGTGCTTCTGAGAAATTGTCCTCACCGACCCATATGATCTACTAGATGATTTCAGGCCCACGTTCTTCATTATGCTACATTGATGATTCAAATGCTTACGGTTCCCC
Source organism: Thalassia testudinum (assembly GCA_037157565.1). Taxonomy (NCBI): domain Eukaryota; kingdom Viridiplantae; phylum Streptophyta; class Magnoliopsida; order Alismatales; family Hydrocharitaceae; genus Thalassia; species Thalassia testudinum. The sequence continues at coordinate 71,227,928 of JAZHRO010000013.1, read as the reverse complement.
TCTGTTTATGGGACTACCACAACATGTCTCTTTTGTCCATAGCTTTCCACACCCTTTAGTTCTTCATCAAGCACTCTCTTGCTGAAAATGGATCCAAATGCAATCGGTATGGCCTCCTCCTGCATATCATCACCAAACACCACAGACCGACCACCAAAAGAAGAAAAGCAATAGCTTTTCAAATGTAGAAAAAAACTTTAGCACTGCACTCACCACAACCGAACCCTACAACGAGTCTGGCGTCCATCTGCAGAGAGCCCAACGGGAGATTAACTTTCTCTGCCCCCCCCTTCCCCGCACTGCGGCTAAAGCTGGACCTGCCGCAGTGCCAATAGCCGCCTCCAGCTGCATATTGTCCACAGCCACAGGGAAGATCTACTCTAAATCCTACGTAAACCAAACCTTCGCAATAGCAAAGGGTCCATCCGAACCCAAAAAATGTGAGGAAAGCCTATCATTAACAAGATTTTTCAACTCACCACATTCGGATCCATTCACGGATCTAGAGGCCACCTGTTCTGGACTGACATTAAGAACTGCCATGCCTTTTGGAATGGCAGCAGTAGCACCAGGCCTTTCCTTCACATTAGACATGCCCACAACATCAGGGAGGACCGAACAGACTTGATCCAGATCCTGCACAAAGCCACCCACCGCAGCAGAGGGTCCATCGGACCCCAAACAAGGAAGAGAGAGTTGTTTTTCCAAGATGGTTGAACTCACCACGTCCAGACCCGTATCCGGATCCGGAAGCCACCTATTCAAAGTAAGGAATATTCTCTGCCACATCATTTGCTATTTTGGATCATAATCCAAAAATGGCAAACCGACCTCCTGAGAAATCGAATCGCCCACACAGTTGGCCCCTGATTTCGTGCCAACAGCTCTTGGATGATTCGAAATTCGAAATCCAAGGCATGCACTATTCACCGGCCTCCAGACCTGCTTCACTGGACAATCTGCCACCTGTTGCATCACCTAAGCTCCTCCCCGCCCCTGCAGCTGCAGCTTCAATGTGTCTCCTTCCGCACCTCTATTGGAGGCCACCACCTGAGCGTAGGACAACATCGAATTCCCTGATCTCTCTTCAACGAAAGTCACCACACACGCACAGCCACCAAACCTCAGCACCTCCTTATCTAAAATACATTTCCCTACCAGAAGTCTCCTTCAACCATGACAAAAGATGCATCTCCTTCCAGCAACCCCACTACGACACAACTCCGCACCCAAGCAAAAGGCGAGCATATTGTGGCAATCGCTCCCACTGATCTAAATATAAGTGGAACACCAAAAATCCAAAAGCATATGATCAGTTGGATGGGGATCCTCTCTTCCGTAGCACCTTCATAAATGCATGGAGAAGACCAACGAATAGCGATAACAATCAATATCACGAGCGTCCAAGACAAAAAGAATCACATTCTTCTCAGAAAAAAGAAGCAATCTTCCACTTCGGCGACGATAACCTCAATGATATAATAAAATTTCTAACCTCCTCCACATTGATCAAGCAATCAACAGCCATACCAATCAAGGAGCGCTCCAGCTGAGAATCCAACATCTGCACCTCCTGTGACCATTAGAGATCCAACCCAAAGGAGGGAGCACCACTTGGAGGAGGTGGTAACGCCAAAGCCCCTCCACTTTTCTTCTTAAATAGGATCTTCTCGTATGACCAAAATCATGAAAGAGAAGACATTTCACTGGTTCCCAACATTCCCGCGGCGAATGCCCCCTTTCTTTGAATTTGAAGCAATGATCTCTAAGCCAACTATGCGAGGGAGTCTCCCCTACCTCCTCCACCCCCACCACCACGCGCTCTCATCTCTTACTTATTTTATCTCCTATTGGCACCACCCAACTTTTTCCCCAAGTTTTTTTTTTTTTTTGGAAAAGAGAAAATGCTGTTATCCGTATGATCTTTTTCCCCAATAATCCCATTAGGGACCTCACCCATCCTTGATAGCCACACATCCACATTAGCATCTTTATTCCTACTAAAGGCGTCCTTTGCACATGCCAACAATTGACAGCTCAACCCTTAGAACCACACAACATCACATGTCTTACAAGTGCTCAATAATACTCCCCCCTGACTTTCAACAGAATCCTCTCGTTAGATAGAATAGCAAATGCTCCACTCCATTTCAACCACCCTGCATTAATTCTATGTGTAACACTTCTATCAATTTCTCCATCTTGCTAAAAAACGGGTCAAATATTTAAAATAATCTTGCTTCAGAATGTATGCGGCTCCAATTTCCATATCCATACCCTCCTTGTCCCCCTCTATCACTAAAGTACACTCCACCTACTCAGTCTTTGTCCAATGTAGATGAAAGCCGTTAGCTTCCAATGCCTCTCTCCAAAGTACAAGTTTTCTATTTACTTCATCTCGTCTCATAACCAACACAATGTTCTCAACAACCTCCTTTATCCAAGCTTGGTACTGGCAATGAAAAGGCAAAAACCTCAACACAAGCAAAGTTATAGAAACATAAATATATAGGAGAATTTTTCAAAGATGGGAAAAGCCCAAATCCAACTCATATATGGAATCATCTTTTTGAGGGGCCAGCCATTGAGGTAACCATGACTCAATAGGAAAACTATAAAAATGCTAGCTTGTAAAGACTGAAGTTAGACTGAAAAAGATAGGTTATCAAAAAATTTGGAAAAGTATTGTAGGGAAAAGTTGTTTTGTAAAAATTATATAAGTACTTGTGAAAGTGTTCCACCTCATTTAACTCAAAGAAGGTGCCACCTCACTCGAGAGCACCCTTGTATACATATTAGTGCACAGGTGTGCAAGTATGGAGGGATGGGACCTTGGCAATACCCCTATTGCTTTGATGCTTTCTAAATGGGCCATGAATTTTTTTACTTCAAAAGGGGTTCGTGTCATGATTTTTTTTACTTCAAAAAGGGTTGGTTTGTCATAAAGTTTTGCTTTTTCATATGTAGGGCCTGAATCTGCTTCATATTCCAAATGCACCCCTCTTCAGCCTCCATTCTCAAAATCCAGCAAAGAAGCAAATCTAAATGCAAGTACCTCATCCATTGTTCCTAGCATCTCAGCTTAGGAGAAGAAAATCAAGCACTACCTACCATCAGAGTTCATGCAAGCATATTTTGAAAGTTTGTAACCCTAAATGCCCTCAAACCATGAGGAGGATTCTGATCCTCCTTCCCCCACATTGCAAGCATTGCCACCACTGTTGCCCACTTAAAATACCGCTAACAACCACAAATCATTGCGCTCTGTGCCTCCATGCCACAACTATGTGCTAGACTACCACAATCAGGACTCAGTAATGGCATGCCCAGCAAGCAGTGCTGTTAAATTGCTGAATGCCCTCATTTGGTGACCAGGTCTCCAAAGATGCAGTACCATAGCAGCATTACAACTCTCCATCAGCAGTCGGCTCCACTATTATGCAAATATGTTTCCAGGCCCACCAAAAAAAAAGGAGCCCACCATTATCCCATACCTAGTAATGGCATGTCAACCTCCTATAACAAGATCACTGTTCTTGGTGGTTTAGGGAAACTATAACAACTACCGTTAAAGCAAACATACATCATGCAACAATGTCATCAATCTCAAGTGGAAACTTTCTTTCATTTTTGGATAAAAAAATCAATATACTTAGGATCTGGGCTCTCCTACAAGAAAGGGGAGATAGGTAGATAGCTATCATTGGCGAACTCAATCACCATCAGAAGTTTAAGGAGAAAGGAGATGTATTGTTTTTGGTGGATGAAATATGTTTTAATTCAGGAAGAAAATGAGTTAAACTTCACATCCTATAACAAGGAGAACAGAGGCAGAGATCCCAAGAGTGGAATCAAAGCTATTGACCTCTAAAAAGAAGAAATAAAGAAAGAAATCAAAGCTACTAGTACTACATATGCGTAAGTCAAACCATATCTGATGATTTTTAGACTTTTTACATTGCATGTGGAATAACTTTAATACGTATCTTTTTGCATCAAGCTCTTGCCTTCATACTTTTAAACAAATTAGATTGGAAGCAAGACCCCAAGAATTTGGGTTAGGCACCCACTAAATGCCAGAGCAGATTGAACAAGACCCCAGATTGCAAGCTATTAACAAATATGAAGAAATACTTTTGCATACCTCATGTGGACCACCTGGGTTGTGACTTGCTGTCAATATAAAAGCTCCAGATGCCTTAGAACCCTGTCATTTAAGATAACGAAATGAGATACTCTATAAATCATGAGATGTAGGACTAAAATGCTACAAGAGACACAAGTCACGAGAAAACAACTTCAACATACCTCAGAACCAACTCTCTCACGTATCACAGCTGAGACAGCAGGTGTCGAGAGCAAGCCATTTTGACCCACCCAAACACGTCTCACTCCATTAGCAGCCGCCATTTTAATTATGATCTGCAAAAAAATTGTCATATTAGTCTGGCCCAAACATGTGATGTTGTACACAGCATTCAGACAAAGTGAGAGTACATATTCCACGACACTGAACTTTTGAAGGATATGTGGCTCCTCTGAACTATCTAAATACTTGGTTGTGTCCACTTTCCTTTTTGGAAAGTAAAAAGATGACTGTGTGAAATCAGCATCCACCTACTTTTTGTTAATAAAAATCTTTGAGGATGCAAGGTTACATATTTAAATGCTCCCCCCATATAGCAAAGATTTTCCCTTGTAGTGTACTGTATATGGTGCTCAAAGTTGTGAACTATTGTCTATTGATAAGTAGTTCCCTGTCTAACTTGGTCAACTATTTACATGAACATGCTCATTAAACGCACATTATGCTCGGTATAAAGCATAAATATTAAGTGTGTAATCACTAAAATGTAAGTGTAAAATCAATTTTTGTAGAAAGCACATGCACGTGACATGACTTTGTTTTGGAGTCCCCACATGATTTTTCTTCAATTTTTTTGGCAGGAGTATACTTCATGTTGATCCCTTTTCAGATTATCAGATAAGACTCAAAACATCCCTTTCAAAAAATTACGGCTCAAACAAGGATCCAGGACAATAGTACATGTACTTTTACTGTGGTTTTATGATTGGAAGAAAAGACTATGCAAGATATGCCAATAGCTACTTTAGATATGCATCCCCAGAATAAAAATGAAATACCTCTTTCCCCAAAAAAAGAGTTGTCAGTAGTTTGCTACAGCTGAAATATTGGGACAAGCATCTGAATTTTAAGGGATAATACAAGCCAATGATTAAACTAAATCTGCTCTTCCACAACCCTAAAAGAACTATAAAAACATAGCTCTTATTCAAGCATTTGCCACTGAATAATCCTAAAATGTCTTCCTATAAGTACCATCCTAAAATGTTTTAAAACAGCAATGGAACCCTGGGTCAAAATGCCTCTACTTCAGTAGGATATTGGACTGATTCTGAGAGAGAGAACAAAATTGCATTCTTGTCTTGTATTGGAACAGGATGATGTACACCATAATGAGTACTAAAATGTCTTCCTAGAGGTACCATGCTAATCTGTTTTAAAACAGCAATGGAACCTTCGGTCAAAATGCCTTTACTTCAGTAGTATATTTGACTGAATTGCATTCTTGTCTTGTATTGGAACAGGATGACTTACACCATAACAATATAGCAAACGAAAAACTTTGAAAAAAAAAAGGAAAGGATAATCACTCGAGCCAATGACAACCCGAAAGCAAATGGATAACATATATCCAAGCATGTTGACAAAAGTAGTTTCGGGTGTCGGATAACTGTAACTAATATTCATGAATGTGTACATGGGACCAACTATTTATTTCAAAAAGGAGTCAAGCTTCACAACTGTAGAACCATACCTGAATGGCATCTTTTGAGAAGTAACGCCCATCCCCAGAAACAACTATGGTAGCACCTGAAAAGGAAAACTGTACTCTGTTATCATCCAATAAGTACAACTTATTTTCCTTCTTAGTGACCAGCATAGGATAACTTGGTTAAAAGTGTAGAGGACCATCAAATATCAGATCAAAACTATAAACTACTTAAATAATTTGACATCATGGTACACATAAACATGAGCATCCTATAACACCATAATTCTGTAAGGTTTAGTGCATGATAAACATCATTTACATCGCAGTCTTCACAGAGCTGAAGACACTTGAAAGCTGTGATTTAAATGCCAACGACATGCCGTCGGTAAGGGGATTTTTGGAGGGAGGGCATATCGACACAAATATAGTGTCGGTTTGCAGGGAAACCGTCGGCATGCCGAGGATTTCGCCGACACGCCAACAGTTACCGATAAAACATCAGCATGCCGATGGTGGCTGAGCGACGCTGGGAATGGGAGCGGCAAGAAATTTGAAAAGGTTGGGCGAGAAGCTTTTGGAAATCGCCGGGCAGGAATGGGGGCACAGGGAAGGGGAAGCAAGGGAAAGGGCGCGGGGGGCGGTTTGGGAGGGGAGGGAAGGGTCACACACACACACACACACACACACACACGCGCGCGCGCGCACACTAAAATAACATGTTTTTATTATAAAAAATCTGTAAAACGTTTCTAATACCTTGATTTAGTTGTCTTTCAAATCTTAATCATTTCTGTCGGCATGCACCGGCATATCCTCGACGTGCCCTCAGTGTGCCTCGAAATGTCATTTTTTCGGGCCGTCGAAATCATCGAAATCTACCATCGAAAAACGGGCATTTTCACGGTATGCCCACGAAATGCATACCTACAATTTTATCGGTGCGACGTCGAAATCGGCATTTCAAACCTTGCTTGAAAGTGCTAATCGGAGTCTCAGATAGCTCTTGCAAATACTTGCTGCTCTTGAACGAGAAGGATGGGAAACGAATTAAATAGTTGCAAATGAGGAGTTGAAGGAATTTCAATTGAATATTGCAAGTCTGCAGGAATAAGCATGCCTCCGAACGAGAACCATATGCAACAAATCAGTTCCAAATAAGAAATTAAAGAATTTCGATGGAATGCAACTCTACATGGATTATCATGCTTAAATAAAGAGTAAGCACATGTACACCTGCAGGCATGCAAATATATATGCATATAGACTATCTAAACCAGTTTAACTGGCGACATCCTATGGAAAGTCAACTCCTGAATTAAATTGTTTGCCTCCAAGCCTTCCCTCTGTTTACAACCTCTGCCGAAAGAAACTTCATGCCTACTTCCATCCTTTAGCTAAGTACAGAAAATAATTCCTTGATCAAACAAATCCATCGAGTCATTGCATTATAGGAATGGGCCCAAGTGGTTCTTCCCTCCATCTTCTCCTCGAGTGCTGTCCTAGTCCCCATTATGCACGTGCTCATCGTGCATCTTGTCCCCATAATCTAACTTGTCTGTGTAACCATCCTTGTCTCACTCCTGGTAATGCCATTCACAATTTCCTTATCGATTTAAAGAGTGCCCCTTTTATCTATTTGAGTCCTCCATTCCCTCCATCATGCCCCAACCCTACAAGCAACAACATTCAAAATGTTCACCATTCCCATATCCAATCTACATAAGATACATGAAACAAATATTCACATATACACTGCACATAATAACACATCCAATCCATCACAATGAATAATCTTATCCTGCCTGTTTTATCCTATAATAAACCAATACATATTTTGATTTCTTCAGCATACAATCTTGTATGCTTGTACTAGAATTATTCCTATAACAGACTGGTTTATTTAAGGATGCAGCAATCCACCCTATCTCACTGACTAATGAGATGAAATTTATGATTGAATGTTGTATTTTCATCCACAATTGGATAAATGCCTTAAATACCTTAGTGATTGTCATTAGATTTGATCATGAAACTGAGATAATCCTTGATATCTGACACAGAGCTATGCAATGACCTACCATACACGAAACGCATATAGAGCTTTTGCAACCGTTTCTAGCGCTAACTTTATCTGTTCCCTCCCCATCCATCCAAAAAAATTGTATTTTTCACCCTAATCTAGACAAAAAAACGAGACTTTCCACATCCACATCTTCCAACAAAACTTGAATAACCATCTACTTGCAAGGAATAAATCACTAAGCAAACCCAAAATGCATCCAGCCACAATCATGCAGCAGGCAGGAATCGAAATAACTCACCCTTCACTTGCTCGGACGGCAGCGCATTGAAGGTCGATTGCACAAAGTTGTGGAGATAATTAGGCTGCCGGAACACCGTCACCTGCGATCAAACAAGCAACAAGATCGAAACACCGAATCGGAACCAGAGGGAACAACACAAGGCAACGCGGATCTCAAGAAATGCGGGCGCCTCTCGTCGAAACCAGATGGATCCGCACCAAAGAAGGCCGAATCCGATGAAATCGTGCAGAGATCGCGATCAATGTTAGGGTTTGAGGATTGGGGATGCGCATGTTTACCTTCTTCCTGAGGCCGGAGGTGCCAGGCTTCTGGCCGTCGAAGGGAGTGGTCTCCTTGCGAGTGATCGTGAAGAGCACCATCCTTCCCTTCTCCTGTTCCGATCGATCAAGTCTAAGTGTTTACCTCTCGCAGATCCGTGAGGTGAGATGCGTACGTGGTATATATAGAGAGGTATCAGATGCCCACCAGAGCAACGGCGAGGAGTTATATATGGAGAAGAGGGTGGGGGGAGAGCGTGGGGATCACGCACCTCACCTCGGCGTGATATACGTGCGTGTGATGATGATGATGATGATATGGCAGTGGCGGTGGCGTTGGTGGCGAGGCTCAAGACGGGATTTGGTTGAAAGGGAAGTGCTTGGCATGGGGTGGAGAAATAAACAAGGGATATTCTAAGGGCAAAGGGTTAGCATCTCCTTATGTCTTGGAAAATTGTTGCTCTCGCCGATCATTTATGTCTTAGATGTATACATCTAAAATTAACTTAAATATTTATGTATGAATTGGATATTTATTTGATTATATATCTTTTAATATATATGAGTTATTATCAAATGTAAAAATAAAATGTATATATCCATCGTTAAATTTAGTTGAAAACGAGAAATGAAAGAAAATGGATATATACATATGTTATGTCACGTGAGATATGAAATATTATAATAAAATTCAACTATCAATTGTTCACACTATACTAATTTATAACACCCACCTTGTTGCATGGATAAAATTAATATGTCAAGTTGCCTAGAAAGAGGATGTTGTGCATACATATTAGGAGTATTTAACATTTTATGTAATTGATTAATAAAAGAAGTTTGCATTTTTTTTACTAACCTAGAACTCTTGCAGGCAATTGGGGAACCTACCGCACCTACAACACTATCCCTTAGTAAGACAAGCTCGAACTCGAGTACCCACTGTCATAGTCAGTGTTGGAAGCAGCTGAGCAAGCCCATGTAGGTAAAGAGATTTGTACTTGAAATTAATCTACAATTGATACACTTCTTTTCCTTTTATACATAATTGGAAGAATAATCAAATGAGTTATACTTATTGAAGCTAACAATCTAACGAAAATTCAACAGAGTATCCCCTATTTAATCAAGTTTTCACTAATACCCGTAATAAGCCAATATATCAAAGAGCATGGTGGAGTTCGAAGAAGGAGCTTCATGGACGAGATGGAGCTTTGCATAGAGCGAAAGCGTGAAGAAGATGAAGAAATAGTAGATGATATCTTTCATGCATTTATAATTGTAGTTTTTTTCTCTTTATTTTTCCTTATAAATATTGTAAAGAGCCCAAAATTACAACACCTTAGTCCTAGGAACACCTTTCCATATTTAGGACACTCAGATATAAACTCAGAAAATCAAAATAGGCTTCGAACAGCCTGATCATACGTCCAATATGGATATCAGACGTCTAATCTGTGACTTTAAGTCATCTGACCTTTTGGCCAGTCATCCGAACACTTAGGCTAGAAATTAATAGTACGTGCCTTTCCATCTAGACGTCCTGACCATAGCCCAGACGTCTTACAAGACATTTGATGACCTTAGCAGACATCCAATTAGGTGACCGTTAGCCTATCATCCTTTTCCCTTTAAGAGTTAAACGATGGTACATCACTAGACGACATTAGAAGTGTCCAGACGTCTAATAAAGAGACGGACCAAAATCCAGGATGTCAAACCCATATCTGACCATTAACCCCTAGGAATCTATTCCCGCAACTTTTAGTTGTCCAGATCATATGTCAAACGTTCAATCTATCGTCTGACACATATACATTAAAATCCTATTTAGATATGGTCCATTTTCAGGAGCCAAACTCGTTCTGATTAGATGTTTAATAACTTGACCAGGCGTCTTACAAATCCTAGTTAAACATCTGACTAAATCTTTGATTAGATCCGATCATTTCCAAAGAAACATCCCCTCAGGATCAAACATCTAAAACTCAAAACAAACGTAATACCAGATGTCTGATAATATAATTGGACGTCTAATAACTTTGTTAGACTCATTATGACCCCGATCATTTGATTCTGATTTTGACCTAAATCTCCTTGGAATCTTTCCCAACAGTTATCTAAGTCTTCCTAAGGCTTCTAAAGGCTTCCTAGGGCCTCTATAAATAGAGAATGAACCTTCCTTGGCCATGATAAAATACTTCCACCTTTCTTGAGTGAAAAAGAGATCTAATAAGAAGAGGCTTTGCCATTTGCTCTCAATATTCTACATTACACATTCGAGAGCACCATTTTGTTGTGCTATCATGCCTATGCACTTCCAATTAAGGGAAATTTCTTACCTATAGTAGCATGGTTAGATCCTTTACTATTTAGGCTCTATAGGTTTTGTATTTTTCATTTCTTTTGTGGTTGGATATTCACGTGGTGAATTCCCATCTCCTTCATGAGATAAAATACTTCTCGTGAGGAGGAGTGTTTAAGGTACACTACCCTCGATTGTAAAATAGCATGTTGTTTTGAGGTTGAACTACTCTCGTTCAAGTAGTTCAAATAGTGGATTTGATCGACTCGTTAATCTGGAAATCCGATATCAAAAGACTTAAGTGGTGGTTTTTATCCAAGTTGGATTTCCACCTAAATATTTTTATGTAATTGTGCTGAATGCATTTGTGTGATTAGATTGATTTTTATTTCCACATATTTTTATATCCTGCACTATTCACCCCCATCTAGTCCCCAATTTCAGTTAATCCTTAGTTTTCTTTATCATGTGAAAGAGATGAATCAATGAGAAATTGCATGAATACAATCACATTCCTCTTTTTAAGTTTTTGAACTTTCAAGGACTTGATCTTGATAATAGTTATTGCAACAAAAGACATTGGAAATAACATATCAAAAAATGTTTTATATAGACATTCATCTTGATGGCATGAAATATGTAATGTCCCAAAATTTAGGTTCTGAGTCATTTCAAAGTGGTTCGGACTAGTTTGAACCTGAAAACCCGGTCAGGATTTGGTGCTGGTGTCAGAACCTCCTTAAATTGCCAAGAATCGTGTATTTCAAGTCAAACCCTAATCTAACTTTATTGAAATGGTACCATATATGACACCATTGGATTCCTCTCATCGCAAGCTTTCCGACAACGCTTGTTTCACGTGATTCCAAGTTATATAACTCAAGTTATAGCCAAAAGAAGTCATTAGGGACCTAAATGTAAGGTAAACCCAACCTTAGGGGTAATTTGGGTATTTCACCCACCCAAACCTATTTACACCTATCCCTAGGCCTATAAAAGGAACCTTTGGGTCCCTTGAGTCATCATTAGTCTTCAACTCTCTCAAATTAAGAGAGGAAGAGAGAAGAAAAATCTTGGATTTTCCTTCTCAAAAATCAAAATTTTCTTCGTAGGGACCCAAGTGCAAATCTTTAAAACCCGGGATTCCCATCGTAATTTTCGTGACAGTAATGATGACGTGCAACGGCAACGCGACGCATAGTGGCGGCGGTAAATGTGTGTGCGACGCATGGCACGGCGATGCTCAACACATTATAGCACGATGCATGGCAGCAAGCTTTTTGAACACGTGTGGGATAGCATCGAGTAGGACGCGACAAATTGCTCCACGTGGCACGATCGAGCTTTGGGCGGGCACGCGGAGATCCACAGCGTGAGGCGTGCGCGAATTAAAACACGATGCGTGGCACGTCCGCAGGCGTGTGCGAGGGCGGGTTCGGTATGACTCTGAACCCCCAGCACTATTTCGCCTGGTTCGAGCCTTCCCAACCTCAGATTTTGACAAGGTACCGTTGGAATCAAATCAACACGTCTATGCGTTGGTATGGTTTATTTCTACTTTTGAGTTCGTTATACTTAATGAAAAATTAAAAACATAATTATATGTCTCTGATCCCATTGTGGGTCCATTTGAATCAAGTCTTCTCCCCGATGAGTGCGCAAATCCTAAGTCGGGCGTGGAGAGTGTTTCCAAGCCTGGTGCACACGGTTTGAAGTCACCGTGACCCTACGGTGACATTAGATAGAGTAGTATATCCCTCTTTTCAAACCAGCCAATTTTCGGGTAATTAAGGTACCATCCTGTGGGATTTTTGTATGTACTGTCTTGAGCAGCAAGTGTTCCCTTTTCTTGCTAAGTTTGGAACCCTCTGGTATTTTCCTGGGCACTATAACAAGGAATAATATGTTTTATGTGAATGATAAAGAATACCCTATGTTACGAACGCATTCCAAGAAAATTTTTTAAGACATCTGGGAGGTGGCCCAGACGTCTAACCAGACATCTGGAACCCCTTCCAGAAGTCTGCGATTTATTCTCTATGGCTTGCGGGGCTGCGTCTGCGCACAGGCGCGCGCAGACCTGCAACCGCCGCACCTCCCCTCTTTTCTCCCTTTCTCCTCCTGCAGGCGCAGGCTGCGCTCCCTCTCTCTCTCTCCCTGAGTGGCCTTAAAAGGCCCTCGCCCTCTCCCTCACTCTCATCTCCTCCGCTTCCTTCTTCTTCCAGCCGGTGCGAGAGCGCGAGCGTGAGCGAGCAACGGCAGCCGCAGCGAGTTGCGGGAGGAGGTGTTGCGCGAGGGAGGAGAAGCTCGACCGTGAGGGCTTGAGCTTGTCGGGGCAGTTAGAGCCAGCCGGCAGGGGAGCAGCGGGCGTGGAGTGACGCGGGAGGGCTGCTGCAGCTCGAGCAGCAAGCGGATGAGGCGCGGCGCGGCCGTGCGTCGCTGCCGGAGAGCGAGTCGAGCTCTGATTCTGGAAATTTTTCCAGAATCAGACGTTTGGGCTTCCAACCAGACGACGGTGAAAACATCTAGAGGACTGTCCAGATGTCTGGCAAGTGAGTTATTTTCGTCCTTCTTCCTTTTCTGCGACCGTTCGTACTGAGAACGAGGAGTGGGTACATGCAGGTTCTAAGATTCGCCATCCAACGCGAATCAGACGTCTGGCCGCAGTGTTAGACGACGGGAAGGACTTCCAGACGTTCGGGGTGACCATCGGACGTCTGGGAACTAGGCCAGACGCCCCTGCAGGCTTCTGGACGTCTGAGAGACTACGCAGAACAAAGGTACCATCTGACACACATTTTAAGACGTTTGGAAGAGGTTCCAAACGTCTGATTTTTGACTGTTTCGTCGTTTTCGACCCGTTAGGGCCCGTTCGGAGTCCGTTTTCCGCGTTTCGAGTTGCATTCTTTTCCGAATAAAATCCTCTACCCATCTACAGTAATTATATACTGTTTTGAGAAACTCCTTGTATTTGATCATTGTGATAGGATCCCGTTCCATTGCAGTCCCGAGGGTTGCGGAGGCGCGCAGGATTTTTGACCATGCCCCCAGTACTTCCGTTGTAGCCAGTAGAGTGGCTTTAAAATTATTAACATAATTTATTACAATTATGGAACAGTTAATAGAACCTAGGGCATTGCATGAATCCTAGGAATGAGAAACCAGATTGAATGATAGATCCTAGGGTATTGCATGAATCCTAGGACTGGAAAACTAGATTGAATGATAGATCCTAGGGTACGGCATGAATCCTAGGACTGGAAAACTAGTGATATGAATATAGATATTACAGTCTTGGAAAATGTGGAAAGGAAATAATAGCTGCCTGTAAATTGGTTTAACAGCTGCCTGTTATGAATAAATGAACATGATTGAGAATATGGGTTGTATGAATGTAAAATTGGAATGGTGAAACCTGAATGTGCTGAGTTAAAAGAGCGGGAACCCTACGGGGAATTAGGAGTAGAACTCCTGGAAAGAGAATGAAATGGAACTGAGAAGGAAAGATGTGGAGGTTTGTTGTCTCTTGGGTACGTAGTGCAAGGGGAAGCACCTGTTACCTGTTTAGTGCAGAGCGGAGCCAGCCGCCCCAGGGACCCGGGGTTAGGTCTGGCCACTTTGTACCGACTTTTGGCCCTCGTGTACACAGTACCGAGGAGAGCTACTAGTGTAGAGCGAGTACTAGCTACCCCACTGGCCCCGGGGTGCTGCTAGCTCACCTACACCGACTTGTTAAGCCCATTGGGCGAACCAGGGTAGTCAGGCGATGGTGCGCGGACTGTGAAGGGGCAAGACCCCTGTTTGGTTACTGCGGAAGGGGCTGGACCCCTGTTACTGAGAGGGCTCTGCCCTATACTGGTTCCGTGCTGTGCTTTAGGCGCACCCGTTAACGGAAACGATTGACCGCGTGCTAGTGCGGGGTAGCTACCCGTGTGTTTATCGCGCGTGCCGTAGTCACCATTACGTCTGTTAGCGACCTTGGGGTGGTTGACTGAGAGTAGGATCACCACGGGGGACTCTCCCGGCTAGGAGAGCACCACGTGTTACTTCTACTTTTCGGAAAAGACTGCAATCAAGATCATTCCCAAAAGGAACATTCGAGATCAAGTGAAGGATCTGAGAAATAGATAAATTGTGAAATAATAGAAAGACTTAAATAAAGAAAGAAAGAAAATAAAACAGCTATTGTACACTTTACTGCTTCTTTTGTTTTAGCTGCCACTCTACTCAGCGTTTCGCTGATGTGTTACACTCGTTACTTTTCAGGACCAGGTGTTGAGCAGCCAGGGTCAGCAGCTGCAGAGGACGCTGGGCCGAGTAGGGTCCAGTAGAGTTACCGCAATTCTTTTGTACCCCTTTTGTTCCACTGTAGTGAGTAGTTCTTGTTACTCTCTGTACTTTTCTTTACTTGTAGTTCATGTTATGTTATAAATGTTGTTCTACTGTTGTGGTGGTACATGCTGTGGTAGTTCCTTTTCTTACTGCTGTATTTTTTGTTACTGCTAGTTATATTCATGATGAATGTGGTTTATTTTACTGCTCTTTTGGTTACTTCCTCGTTGGAGGACTAGGTCTTGGGATTAGTCGAGTCGGTCCGATTCTCGTGTCTCGTAGGGACTCGGGAATCGGGTCGTTACACCCTAGTAAGTGCATGTATGAAACAAAACTAGTTTTCCATACAACAAGTTCTGTTATATTTAGAAATGTTTAAATAATATGGAACCACTAATACAAGATAGAACTTACTTGTGAATAAATAAATTGGGAAATAATATGAATAATTGTTAACCCTAGAATTAATAATACAAAATTACTAATCTTTCTCATAATTGACATGATAAGAAATACAGTTATCTGGAAATTTGATAGATAATATGACGGATATGTCGGGAAAATAAAATGAATAGATAACTGGTTTTCAACCCCGCTACGTGCTAGGTTTTCAACCATAGCTTTAAGTCTTTTCAAACCGGGTTCGGGGCTGGTTTAGAGAGTGACTGGCCTCCCTACGACTCTCTAGTTAAGCCTAGTGACCAACTGGGATAGTTGATTGCAGGGCTCGAGGGTTGGAGTGATTTCTTTCTCAGCCGATAGGTGAGTCATTAGTTGTCTGTGGTTCAGCATACATAGTGTTTGTACATGTTCACGCCACACGACATAATCGTCATCCCTTTTCGCAATAACCCCGAGGTGAAGGAGAGCCGTGACTTAGTGGGTATAAGCGGTCTTTCCAACCAGGAGGGTGGCTTATACTGGTCTTGCGTTATAGAAAGTTACACGAAATCGTCTCACGTTCGAGACGTTAATTGACAGTTTGAAAATAATAAGAATATGGGTAAATTACATAAAAGGGGCTGGATATGAACTAAATAGACAAATTATCAATATATTACCTTTTTCCTATACTCTATTACCAAAGTTACATGCTTAGTTGTTCTACTCTACTCAATTTTCGCTGACGTTTTGTCTTGTGTTTCGTACTTAGGTGTTGCTGAGTAGTCGGGTGCCGCGACTGCTGTAGGTACAACCTAATCAATTTTATATTTCAAGAATCACAACATTAACAAAAACATTATGTATTAATCATATTTAATAAAAAGTTGGACATATAAAGAAGAAAGCATAAAATTGAAGGATGAAGGCTTTCTTAGAAACTTTTAAAATGTAACAAGTAATTTTCTAAGAATGTAATATGAAAGATAGGACAATGTACCTTATTTAAAAAAGTGAAAGATATAGTTAGAGGAACTCTTAGGCTCAATATCTTCCATTTCATAGTAGGAAAGTGTACCTCACAATGTAGAGAGATGCAAAAAAGTGATTTTATGATAATTATCAAGTAGATTATCTAGAAGGTTTATTGTTTCCATTTAAATCATCCATATTGAATATATCATTTGTTATAAATTTTTTAAAGAGTGTAAGAAGCTAATTTTTTACGATAACAACCAAATGGAAAATGTATCTTTTTTCACGAACACGTGTTAATTAACTATACAAGCTCATATAGTGCATCATATCGTATCAAATGTATAATGCTAAAAAAATATTTATATAATGAAGAGAAAATAGACATTACTTGTTCAATTAATTGAATAAGTTTAGATATTGTTATGCCTAAAATTTATTATGCTACCCTAATGCAAACTTTCATCCTTGAAATATAAAAAAGTTTAAACTTTAGTAAAAGAAAATGCAAAATGTAAGTAAAAATTATTTTTGAAGAAAGTAACTTGTAAAGACCCGTTCTAATGTGAACCTTTTAAGACGTCTGGATCGTTAGTCATACGTCTGGCCAAACGTCGAGATCCTTTCCTAGATGTCTAGAAATTGAAAAATCTGTATGCGATGTTGGTTCTACGCGTAGCTAGCGCGTAGACCTTTTCCTTCTCTCTCTTCTTCACTTTTCCCCCGTCGAACCTTAACCCTCCTGCCTATATAAGCCCCCTTCCTCTCCTCTCCACTCCACCACCACCACCTTCCTTCCCACTCCACTGCCGTAAGTGAGACGCACGAGAGAGAGGGAGCGAGAGCGAGAAGGAGAAGGTTGAGCTCGCGAGCTTCGTGGGGGCTCGCCGGAGTGTTGCATGGCCACCGCGACGCGTGCGGAAGGAGAGCGTCGGGGCGTTGTCCTCGGCTTCCTGTAGTGGTCGGAGCTACAGCAGAGCAGGAGTCGCGGCGAGAGAAGCGGGAGCGCAGTCTGATATTGGAGTTTTTCCAGTATCAGACGTCCGGAGTGCCTTCCGGACGACGGGCTGGTCGTCTGGCGACGACATCAGACGTCTGAAAGCGGGCATTCGCGTAGGTACGTCTTCCTCACTGTTACGACCATGCAGGCTGCACCGCAGAGGCGTTTTGCTTGGCTAAAAAGAGGTGTGTTGCTCTGTCGTGCGCAGGAGCAGCTTTGGGAAGGCGCGGGGCACGCCCTCCCATGCTTTTCAAACATCTGGATAGCTTACCAGACGATCGAAGGCATTCCCAGACGACCGGAGGACAGGTCGGATGTCTAGAGCTGAGTCCAGACGGTCGAGGAGGAATCCTTGACGTCTGAGATTACCGCAGGACTTGAGGTGAGCTTCTGATGACTTTTAGGACATTTGGACTTATTTCCAGACGTCTGATTTGGGTCTGCAGACATATTTTTGACCTGTTTAGGGTCTGATCGAGATCCGTTTTACGCAAACGAAATACCTGTGGTTTCCTTATGAGTTCCTCTACATATTAGAAACCTTTATATATTGTTTTGAATGTTCCACTGTGATGTGTTCCTTGGTATAGGACTTCAACCTGTTACGTGTCTAGGGCATGTAGAGGCACGTGGGCCTGCAGTTCAAGCCTCCAGTACTCCTGGATTGTCTGGTAGAGTAGTTTCCCCTTGTTCTATTTATAAAACATGAATGCAGCCGTGAAAATTAGATAACTAAAAACTTAGGATGTGGCATGAATTCTAGGACGAGAAATAGTTACACTATTTGTATGCGTGATTGAGATTGTATTCATAAATGAATGAGCTGAATTGTTAGCAACTGCATGTTAATAAATACGAGCTGCTTGTTAGAATATGGAATGCCTGAGATAACTAAATAGTTACATGTTATAACGCTTGTTGCATGTGTTTAATTGTAGAAATACGAGCTGATGTGTATAATACGAAAACGGAATTGTGAATGATGAAACCTGGTATGAAATAATATGGTGAATATGAGCATGAACCGTACGGGGAGTTAGGAGTAGAGCTCCTGTGGATGAATGGAAAGGACTGGAAATGTGGACGAGAAGTGTGCTGGCCTTGAATACGTGGTACCAAGGAGAGCGACTGTCCCCTTTTTAGTGTAGAGCGGAGCAAGTTGCCCTTGGGTTGGGACAAGGGGTTAGGATTGGCTACTCTACATCGACTTTTGTTGGCCTTCGCGTACATAGTATCGGGGAGAGCTACTAGTATAGGGAGGGAGCTAGCCACCCCACGGGGCCCAAGATTCAGTTAGCCACCCTACACCGACTTGTTAGGCCCACTGGGCAAACCGGGGTAGTCAGACGAGGGTGCACGGACTATGGAGAGGCGAGACCCCTGTTTGGTTTTAAGGGGCGAAACCCCTATTTCTGAGAGGGCTAGGCCCTATACTGTTCCGTGCTATACTTTGGGCGTACCCACTAGCGGAAACGATTGATCGCGTGCCAGTGCGGGGTAGCTACCCATGCGCTTATCGCGCATGCCATAGTCACCGCTACGTCTGTTTGTGACATCGGGGTAGTTGACTGGGTGTAGGACTACCACGGGGGACTCTCTCGACCAGGAGAGCACCACGTGTACCTTCTACTCTTCGGAAAATACTGCAATCAAGATCGTTCCTACAAGGAACATGCGAGATCAAGAAAGAAATCTGAAAGTAAACCAATGGGGTGAAAAGGAATTACTTGTAAAATAAAATAATTGGAAAAG
Organism: Thalassia testudinum; assembly: GCA_037157565.1. Classification (NCBI taxonomy): domain Eukaryota; kingdom Viridiplantae; phylum Streptophyta; class Magnoliopsida; order Alismatales; family Hydrocharitaceae; genus Thalassia; species Thalassia testudinum. Next base: position 71,208,804 of record JAZHRO010000013.1, on the reverse strand, counting down.
ATAAATTTACCTTCTAGCTTTTACTGCTTTAGATAGTCTGGTTACTACTCTACTCAGCATTCGCTGACTCCGTTTTCTCATAACCCTTTACAGGTCCAGGAGTTGAGCAGCTTGAGTTACCGGCTGCAGGGGGTGCTGGGCCTAGTCGGATCCAGTAGTAGTTTTCTTACTGTTGTTATATTCTCTTTCTGCTAATGAGTTTCAGACTTTGTTACTGTTCCTGTTACTGTACTTTTGTTCTACTTTCTTGTTATTGTTGTGGTATGTACTGACTAGCAGCTTTTACTTCCTTTACTACTTGTACGCTTTTATTGTTAATTGCATTGCATAGTGAATGTGATTTATTTTTTACTTTTCGATTATTTCTCGTTAGACGATTGGATATTGGGATTAGTCGAGTCGAGTTGGTCTCGAGTCCTATAGGGATTCGGGAATCGGGCCGTAACATAACTAAATATACATCCTAGGTTTGTTGCAAAACATTTTCGACAACAATTGTACTATAATAGGGCATTTGTGAAAATCCTTAAGCTTTTATTTGATATGTCTTTGACTGCAAAAGAAAAATATTTTTAAAATAGTTGTTGAATTCTATGTCAATAAAGAAATTCAATAAAGAGTATTGAATTATTCTCTTAAATAATCTCTTATGAATATATGGTAAATGCGTCAAATATTTTAGCAATATAAAACAAAAAGGGATTAGAAGATGATTTGAAATTGCTAAATAAAATAAGTTATTGCTTGTACGTTATTCTGATCTTTTCTTTCTGCATTAATTACTCTTGTTATTTAATTTTAAAGTTGGGTTAACGTCAAAGTCACATTATACTATAGACTTTTATATTTAGTAATTTACTTTAGTTCATTGAATATTTATATTTCAATTACATGCATAAACCATGAACAACATGCATGATCTTTAATTTTCTATTATTCTGCAACATTAACTTTTATTCTTGTGAATATCAAAAAATAAAAATGATAAATAACAAATTTGAATCTAACCCTAGCATAAGACCACATTAAAGCTGTTGTCGAAAAAAATCATGAAATTAAGAAAAGAAACTAATGTGTCAAACAAATAAATCAATAATTAATTTTTACTTGAAAAAGATCAAAATTGTTCTAATGTGGCATTTAAGAACTAAAAGTAAAATAACTTTATACATCGAATAAAATTAAATCAAAACATAGAGAATGATGTAAATATATTTACACTACTTAAGATGTCTATTTATGCATATTCTTAAGCATAGGATTGCATTTCATGATATAAATATTGCATAACATGCATCATCTTGTATTTAAAGTAGTTTGAATAAAATGGAGGTTAATTATTTCCTTTTATATGCTTGGACATGGCAAACATTTTATCGGGGCCTCGGATCAAAGATCCAACCGTATGGATGTGATTAGAGCGACGATTGGAGTTCAACGACTCCAAAATCGTCCTAATCAGGCATCTGTAGCATCAGATATTGACATGGGAACCCTAGAAGATCAAGGGCCAGGATGGTGTAAATTCGCACTTCAGATGACAAATCCGACTGCATGGATGAATTCGGATCGACGATCGCAGCCCAACGACACAAAAATCGAGTCAATCCGGCATTCGTGGCACCATCTACAACTTCCAGAAGATGGACGGCCAAGATGGCGCTACGTGGCGCCATCTTGGCCGCCCAAACGGCCGCTTGCATTCTTTGAAGCCCCTCCACCCGCTCGCTCTCCGCCGTTGGATCTTGATCCAACGGCTGTGGTCAGCCGCGCTTAAAAGCGTTTGCTCGACCATCCGCGCCTCGTAGCACAGCGGTCGAGCGCGCTTACGCGAGCGGCGGCGGGCGGGTTCGAGCCGCAGCGAAGGGTTGGAAGGCGCGGGCGATTGAGCACGGGCGGGCGTTAGATCTTGATCGGACGGCCGCGCGCGCCCGATAGCATTCACGCGCGGCGTCACGCGCGATCGCACGCGCCAGGCGGGCCCACAACGAGCGGGCGGAGATGCATCTTAAGCCGTCCGATCGCAAGATCGTGTGTGGGCGTTAGAAGCGGGCAGCTGAGGAGGTGCGCGTGGGCATGGAAGCACGCCCACGTTGGGGGCTTTATCCGTCACTAAAGACCCCTCATTTATTATTTTAAAGTTGTAATGCTCATTTTACCCCCACTCCTTACAACTATAAAAGGAGACCCCCTCCATACGAAATTCTCATCCCTTCCTTCTCCTCTCTACCCCTCCAAAGCTCAAGAGAAGCTTGTCCCACGCTTGAGATACTTCTTGCGAGATAAAGTCCAAATTTTCGTCCCCCTTCGGAAGTGGTTCCCGTGACGACGACGGCGTGCTGCTTTGTTCCCGTTCTTCTGCTTCGTCTTGCTTCGTTCCCCTTCGTCCAGGCGTCGTCCCATCCGGCTCGTCCTCCAAGCAACCGTCGAGGAGGATTTCTCTCTCCCTATTCTTTTTACTGCTTTATAGTATAGATTTACTGCTTTCTAGTGTAGTTTTGTTCGTCCTCCAAGCGACCGTCGAGGAGGACATTTCTCCCTCCATTCTTTTAATGCTTTCTAGAGTAAATTTATCGCTTTCTAGTGCAATTGTTTTATGCTTTCTAGTTGTAATGAACAAATCCCCCTAATGATAAATTCTCTGTTTATTATACATCTCATTTTGATTTCTATGTGTAATATCCTCTCTTTCTCTTACCCTCTCTCTCTCTTCTATTTATTGTAAATAATTAGATAGTTTTAAATCGAATTACTTTGTGACAAATAAAAAGAAACGCGTACTTTTTAAATCAAACGTCCGCCTCCCTGTGTTCGATCCGAAATTTTCATTTCGATATAAATTTTATTTGTTGAATACGAATTCTTCGCTTTCAAGCTACAACGATAGGTTTTCCAAAACCAAACACGTTAGCGTAGCAATTCGTGCGTTCAACAAAGAATAAAAGATAAGTGATGTAACTAACAAAATAAAAATGTTATTAAAAGTCAATAATTATGATTTGCACTTACATATATTTCAACAAAAAATGATAAAATCATATCAATGAATTACATATTAACAAAAATGATATATGTAATAATATAATGCATACTCGAAGAAGTCCCTCAATTTTATTCTCCGTCCAAGATGGGAGATTCCATTGTAATTGATTCACTTACTAGGGGAAAAGGAAAAAATTTGTTAGAAATCATGTTATAATTGCATGTTTTTATAACTAATGCTGAGGAAAAAGGAAAAAAGTGTTAGAAGTTATGTCATAATTATACATTTTTATAATTAATGTAGTCATATTATCTTTTGGGTAAAAGTATTAAATTAAATATAAAGACATATAAGCAGGAAACATCACTTGCAAAAGTTTTTTTATCTTGAAGAATAAGTACCATTTATACCAGATATGATAACTAATTGTATGTCTTCAACATTTGCAATCCTATATTTTATTGGTAAGAAATTACACAAAAGATATAGCAAGGAGCAAAAGCCTTAGTTACTACCACAATGAATATAAAATAAAGTTTATAAGAAATGAAAACTTATTAAAATATGCTAATGACCTAATACTCTAACTTTAGTTTTTGATAATGACAAACAAATGTTACTTTATATATTCTTGTGGAAACTAACAAGTTATGTAGGTTACTCAAAAGTGAAAGAAGCAAAAGAAGCAAGGTTGTACTAAACAAAAAATTTTTGCATGTTGCGGAAACAAGAATAAGCTAAAAAGAAATTCCTGTACTTTAATTTTTTTTAATCTTATTTAGAATGTAAAAGAGCCTAAGAAAATTCCTAAATAACCATAAAAATTCTTTTAGATATCTTGCAAACCTTCTTCTCTCTTAAATATCTCACATGCCATGATTTTTTGAAATTTCAAATGCCTAATTTGACACTTCAGACATTTGTTTTGTTCACCCCATTACAAAATCAACAACCTACATTCCATTTAGCTCCTTTGTTTAGAAGTATATGCTTTTGAACTTCTTTCTAAATCTTAATATATTTTTAGATGTCTATGTTTTCTTTAGGATGTCTAAAGGATGATTGATTATCTTTAATGGTTATTTTATTTAATTACCAACGTTCACCTCTTTATTACCAATATCCATTTCAGATCACAACTTAATAACAATAATTTTATTTTTGCCAAAAAGGAGACATTTATATTTATTTTTAGACATCTAATTTCCCTTTTAGATGCATGAACCTATTTTCAGATATCTCTGGACCCATTTTGCACACTTAACAAGAATCAACTTCAAGTACTAGACTTGGCCAACAGATGTCCAAACGATGATTTGAATATATGAAATCTCATTTTTTAGACATCTAATTTTTTTACCAAGCATCCTTAACCCTCATATTTTGACTCTAATAACTCAACTTCCATTGTTTTTGAAGACATTTAACCTAACTTTCAGACGTCTAAAATGATATTTTTAGATATCTAATTTCCTAGATTAGACGTCTTTATTTTATATGAACGTTAGGACAATTATGAATTCTTGATTAAAACATTTGGATATTAAATTCAATGTCTATTTCTTAACTTAAGATATTTATTTACAATGATTTAGACGTTCAATTACATCAATTCAGACGTCTAATCTTTTAAATAGACATCTAAAACAACCACTTCCTCACATTTATGTTTTATAGCTATCATAACTCACATTATTGCATTACAATTCAATTTCAAATGGCTTTATTCGCTTGAATCCGACTCTAAACACTCTATAAATACCTACCCAAGGTCTTCTAAGCAAACACACAACTATTCTAAGCAATTCTCATACTATTAGTTTTCATTCTTCTCTACATTGCTTTCTTGTGCTCCAAATGCTCATAATTTTCATTTTAAATTAGTCAAGTATAGTACTCCCTCAATGCCTACTCTTTTTATATGTTTGCGAAGGAAGTAATTCCAAGCCTTAATCCTCAATGTTTTTCATCTTAAAGGCTCTCTTTAGGTTTCTTGTAAACTTTTAATTTGTTTTTGTATTATGTTCGGGTGCCCAAGTTGTATTTTACCCACTCTCTCTTTTAGAGGGACAAAATTGATCTCCTTGGGGGTTGTCCAGTAGATGGGATTTGTACATACTTATTAGTGATTCTCATTTATATTTGGGGTCAAAATCCTAGATTGAAAGGTTTCCTCTTTAAATTCATTGTTTATTTTCTTTGTATGATTGTTTTTATTTCTTTGTACAATTAACCCCCTTTTGTGCTAATATCAAAATGAAATGTCTTTACATCATGATTTTATCCATGCAGTGTGTGATAGGATAATGACAAAAAGGAATGACATTCTCATTACCAACATTTAATTACATTATAAATTCAATATCAACCATACTAAGTTGGCCAAACGGTTGCTCTTACCCTTCAATTTTGAAACATTGAAATAGCAATCTCAACTATGATAATACTCTTCTCTTAAAAAAATCAAATTGAGTTAAATTGTACATTTTATTACAACACCAATTTTTGTCTAAACAACTATTTAAATATTCAAATCCCGAAACAAATGCCACTATCTAGGTTATTTTTCTCATGACATGAAATAACTAAAAAGAAAACATGTATGGTAGTAAGTTACTGTTCTCAAGTATTTCCACGAATGTCACTATGTACGAATCTAAATCTTTGCACGCCTATATTTCTCTCAAACAAAAAAATAAATAACAAATTTATCCATTTTTCATATTCTATGAGTCATCAAGATCTTTTCAGTGTAATTGATTTCTATCATTTAATCTTCAAGCAATACATAAGCTAAAACCTTATTGATTTGTTGCAAGAAAGTCAACTTTTTTTTATAGATTTTCCATACAAGTGAATCATTCTAAATCTCAAGCAATGCAATCTTAAAAATCAATGAGTTACTAAACCCACCATCTCCCACCCAACTCAAACCTAAATTATGCAATTCTTGGGGCATCAAAAATATGGATTTGACTTTATCTTCATTGTAAGTTCATTCACATCATCTTTTTCAATACCTAATCCTAAGATCATACATTACAAAGCCCATCCATACATACATATCTATTTGTCATAGGCCAACCTGAAGATAATATTGTCCAACTCATATTCCTTAAGGCCAGAGATTTATTCCCACTTACTCCCTAATTAAATCACAAAAAAAAATCAACTTCGCTACAAATATACATCATCCAAAGTTGAATCAATCTAAACACTAGTATAACATACCTTACAAACCTTACAAACTGTAGACATACAAAGAAACAGAAAAACACAAGTTCAAGGAGTGAACAGATCTTCATCCTTAAAAAAAATCATAGCTGGACAATTGGACATCAACCTACATAGTTCCTTAGATTATACGATTGTACAACTTCAGATCGGGGTCTCAAATCAAAGATGACTTGCCTATCTTTCCCTTGAACGTGGATAACGGCGTCGCTTGTGAGGCCTTTGCAATGACTTAGACATGATCGAGAGGTCTTCCTCGTTAAGGCCACCTACAGGTGCAAGATTGGACATTATAATAGATGCCTACGCCAAGAGGGTGGAGGCAACGTAAGCTCTATCAGGTTTAGGATAGAAACATGAGTTTGACTAAAAATCACAAGCTCAGAAAAAACATGAGAAATTAGTAATCCAGTTACACCTCAGAGGGTGTACATTTGAGGATACAATTTAACCCTCAAAGTTTTTGAGAGAGAGAGAGAGAGAAGAATTCAATATATGCTATTGCATTCCTTCATTTCCTCTCAAATCTTTTTTTATAATGGGTTACATAAGTCCTTTAAAAAAATAATGGGTTACATAAGCATGCTTTGAGATTTTTGTTAATTAATTCAATTGTTATGATTATAGGTCGTGATCCTTCGTAACGGACTTCCTCGTACACGTCACTTTACATACACCTTGCATGTTTTGCTAACTCTATTATGCTCTGAGAAAATCATAGTGCCATCATAAGATTACTTTCTAACGCTTGGTCATTGCACGATCACTCATCCTTTCAACCACCTCTTTGATGGAGTTCGTCAATTAGGATTTTCGAGTGGGAGTTGTTTGGTGAAGTCATTCTATTTAGATATTTTTCCATAAAATGCTTGATAAGGCGAATTGAGGGGTAGTCTGCTTGATTAAGGAAGGGTCGACGGGTGATCCATTCGATTAAGTAAGAGGCCGATTCGCTTGTTTAAGAAAGGCAGTCAATCTGCTTGATTAAGTAGATTAGGAGGTTTGCCTTTAAGTTGAGGAGAAGTGTTTGAGTTGAATTAACCTTTATGAGACTCTTTGGGTTAGGGTCACAAGAGGAATATTCATTTCTTTATCATTATTAACCCAAAATTATATGAAATGAACACTTTTACACTTGTAGTCTTGTGTGGGTTTCACACTAAACCAGGGTTTCAAATTTGAGATTATTATGTTGTCAGACGGAATTTATACAATCATGAAACTATAAAATTATGCATGTAATTCATATACATATCACACATGAAATTCAAAATTATGCAAAACAAAAGTTGTTAAATCTATACTTTAGTGATGCGTTTAAATTTTCCTTTGGTAACTAAATTCAAAACCTGCAATACATGCCATATATATGTGCATGATCTAATATAATCATTTTTGATGTTATATCATTTCATTTTCTCCTATTTTATTTTTTTTTCCAAGTAAAATATTGTTTATGATATGATGTAATGAATTTAAAATATTAATATTAAATAAAAAATAAGTTAAAAAAAAAAAAAAAAACTTGAACGTAACTTATTAGCAACCGCCAACACTTTTAGTTCAGCCCGAATCATTTGAGTCCAATTAAGTAGCAAGATTGTCTTAAAAGAGAAAAAAAAAAGGAAAACAGGTGCGAAAGCTGCACAGCTGGTAGAGTCGGATTGGAAAAATTTCCAACCGGCAATTTGCAGTTGGGACTGGTTGAACCGTGGGCTATCCTCAAGCCGAATCCCAGAACGCAGAGTCCCTACACGAACCTTGGAATCCCCATTAATTCTTACGCGGGCGGAAGCCCCGCTATGATCCCATCTCCCGCACTTTGGACCCAAGCAACCGCACCCTTCTCAAGGCGACCTCTTTCTCCGCCGCTTCTCCGGGCCCACACATGCCGGCCTCCGCAGTCTGCAACCGCCCGGAGGAGCTGTCCGAGCGGATCGCTGGCGGCGCCCTGGCCTTCGCGGAGGGCGGGGGGCCGGGCGAGGCGGAGGCCCTCCTGAAGGCCCTCCGCGAGGTGAAGAACCAGATCATTGGCAACAAGACCAAGAAGATCACCTACGTCCACCGCGGCGCCGTCCCCAACATCGCCGCCGTCCTCTCCGCCGCCTCCTCCGTCTCCCCCTCCTCCCCCTCCGCCACCCCCCTCATCGTCCAGTGCGCTGCCGCCCTCGGCAGCTTCGCCTGCGGCCTCGACGCCGGCGTCCGCGCCGTCCTCGACGCCGGCGCCGTCCCCCTCCTCACCGCCATCCTCTCCCACCCCAACCACAGGGTGAGCCTTTCGGGTTCGGAGGATTCACCTCTCACCCTCTTCTTCTTAGATTTTTTTGGGTAACTCATGTGCTTTTAGCGTTTCTCGTCTTCATTAGTCGATGAAAGGAAATAACTTGAGCTCATGCTTTCTAGTGCGGGATCGTAGTGAGATTGTTTTGTAGCTCTTTTTTCGAGAAATTGCGTTATATCTCTGATCACCCTCTGTCATCCTCGTCAATGAATGATGTGGATGAATGAAGTAATGAACTAACGATGCCCATGTCCTGCAAGGCGTGTGTTTGGTGAGTTGTAACCAATAAAAGAAGCAATTGCCTCGCTCATTCGCGAGTTCACTTACTAAGTAGTATATGGTGTTGGGGGGAAGTGATCTGGATTTGTTTGGATCTGTCTTTTCTAACATTTAAAATAATAAAAAAAAAGCTTAGTTAATACGAGTATGCCTATAAATATAGTGATAAACTTGTAAAACGCAGTTTTTAGTTTGTAAAATCCACACACTTCACAGGGAGTGAATGCACGAGTAGATATCTATATTCATACTAAAAAAAAAAAAATCATAGAAACTCATTGTAAAAATTGGCTGATTAGTCAGCTGAGTGACCAATTAGTTTACTGGGTTAACTGGATCGGTCAAGTAATTGTACTTGGTTCTTTTAGGTGAGGTAGTTGAGTAATTGGATGAGTAAGCTGATTTTTACAAGCTTGACTTTGTTGTGTTTTGGTTCATGTTGTTGAGAACAAATTTCCCACCTCTGTGATTATTCCAAAAGCTGTGCCAGAAGCTTCTGATCGTATTCTTTTACTCCATGAGTCAAACAACATTGCCTCCACCTAAGTGAATACAGATCAAATGGTTCCCCTGATCCTTGCCTCATTCAAAGAGAGGGCCTTTTTTGGTTTTGGTAAGCATAAGGATCATAATTTTGTTCCCTTTGAAAAAGGTTGTGCTCCATAGACGTAAAGGTTGTTAATAGCAATCTATGCACTAATTGTTAACTAGTCTTCTGATTACATGTGTTTACATAGTTTGTCTAATTTAGTTGACATGTAGGTGGTGTGCCATCTTTATTCACATCATCTCCATCAATTAGAATAAATGTTCTCTTCTAGGGCCGTTTTGGAGGTGGAAGTAAAAAAAAAGGAATTGTAAGAGGAATTCGGAAAAGATGGCATTGGTAGACAAACTAGGCACTTTTCGTGTATGGGTGGGAAGAAGGAATTGAAATAGGTGTTCTGATAAAAAATATGTTATTTCAAGGAATTACAAGAGACCCAAAATTGATGACCCAAAATTGGAATACAATAATTCTGGAATGAACAATTTGAAACGAGATATTTTAAAGCCTAATTGTGAATGGGCTTCTATTGTCTCATGGGTGAGGTTCCTACTCCTAGTTAACTGGGTCTTGCCATTTTATTGACTATGTTTCCTTTACATGATTTTACATTTTTATGGGATGCAATTCCTGGGTACTCTGCTTTCGTGCTGCCTGCCATCAGCAGTCATTGGACAAGTAATAGGGGCACTTTGTTGTTGCTATGCATCAGGTGGAACTTTCAAGTCATTGAGAGCAGAGGCTGCTGTGGTGTGCAACTTTGGCCTTCTGCAGTGGGGCTTCAGACCTAAGAAGAGGAGGGAGGGGTGAGGTGTCCCTACTCTATATAATTGGTTTATGGTTCACTGGGGGAGACTATTTTTTTCGAAGAGGCAGTCTGTTGAAACAGAGGACATTATCATTGATTAGGCATTCAGAAGTGCCGGGATTGATCTTTGGTTTAGGATTTGTTGCTGTACAGAGGACACTGCAAGCTCTATTCTTTTTTCTTGGCAGCACAGGTGGGAGGCGAGAGAGTGGAGCAGGAAGGAGAATTGGGGTTGGTATTGTGGCACAATCTGGGAGTGTTGGATTGGTTGGCATTGGTAAAGGTGGTGTTCTCATCCATACAGGCTTATTTCTTGTCTATTTTTAGAGTGCCCCGGCAGGTGGAGAGGAAGATTATGGGACTGGTGCGAGATTTCTTTTCGACATTCTTTGGGTCAGCAGGGAAGGGAACGAGGTTGGTGGCTTGGGAGGAGGCCTGCTGACCTGTGAAGGAGGGTGAGCTCGGGGTCAGAGATGTGGAGTGTGTCAAGTTGAGCTTTCTCAAGAAGTGGATTGTTAGGCTGGTGGGTTGGGAGCATGATCTTCTTGGCAGGGTACTCTAGGACTGCTATGGTTCCTTTCTCTTATGGGAGGCTCTCGGGTTCCTGATGTTAAGGGAATCACACTTTATGAGAGGCTTGGCGTCAGTGATTTCGAAGGTGCGTGATTTTTTCTTGCCATACGTAAGTGAGGGGAACACATTCAGATTCTGATTAGATGACTGGCAGGGGGGACCCGCTGCAGCAGGTATCCTCGCCTTTTCTCGAGGGCCACGAACAAGGAGGCAATTGTGGGGAGTTGTTAGGATGGTGCTTGGTGTCTCACCTTTCAGAGGGCATTGTCAGAGTAAAGGCGTGCGAAGTTCCAGTTGTATTGCGGGACCTGGAAGGGTGGGAACCTGAGGGAGGGAGGGAGGGATGCTGCTGGGATGAGGGGAGTTTTTCAGTGATGAAGGCTTTTTGCAGGCTATGTGGAAGCCCACAAGTGATGGATATTGATTTCTAGCGAGGCTGCAGGTTAATATGGTCAGCGGACTTCCCGTCGAACGTCAATATTTTCACTTGGTTGGTGAGAAAGGGAGGAGTGCTAACCAAGGCTTGGAGGGCAAGATGGGTTGCAATGGAGGATATTAGCTAGCCATTTTGTGCAGGGGCAGATGAGGATATTCACCACCTCTTTTTTGGGTGTGCTTTTATTGTGCAGGTTTGGAGGATGTTGGGGATTGATTGGATTGAGTGTGGTAACTTTGATGGGTTTTGGTCCTTGTTCCAAAGGGGTCCAGGGCAGCGACAATGCATTCAGGATAAGGGAGAAGGCAAGGGTGTTGGTGGTGCTGTGGGGAGTGTTGTTGGGGAGGAATGGGGTTATGTTCAGGGGTTAAGGCACCTTGTAACATGTTATTTTGAGTAATGAATTTGGGTGCTTATCATATGGATAACCTCCCTCGTGCTTCTCAAAAAAAAAAAAAAAAAGCATTTCGTTATATACACTTTTTGTGATCACAAAGCCCTGTTCACAGTCTAACTTCAAGATAATGAGCCAAACTAAGAACAAGTCTTTTGAACATGAAGAGAGTTTTGCCACGTGGATCCTTGCTTCCTGTACTTAAAACTCAAATAAATGAGAATATGCTTGGAGTTTCCTTTCAGCAGCATAATCGGTTTTCTTAACCTTTCGTCCAAGGTTCAATGTTCATTTTCTCCTTCTACTGTATGGGTTGTCAGATTATGAGCTTAAAGTTTAAAAGATGCCACTGTGAGTCAGTAGACTCTATCAACTAGATGCCTAAGATGTATTCACTTTTCATAGGATTTCTTCCATGGCCGATTTTCAAAATTTGTTGTGATCCAACTAAGTAGGTGCCGAATCTAGTTAAATCATTCCAACTATCAGGGACTGCACTTTTTTTTTTTGGTGAAAGAAGCTATCAGGTCTGTGTGGTGGCTGGTCTGTTGATCTTGATTTTTGATGCTAAGAAAGAAAAGGAGACTGAAAGATAAGAAAGAAACAAAAACAGCAGTTTTTTTTTTAAATCATAAAAAAGGATGGTCACATGAGATTAGTGGTTATCTGCATCAGTGATGGATGCTTTTTTTGAAAGTACTCTGATATATGATATCAGCAGGCAAAGTATAAAATCATGCTTTCCAAACAGCAGTAGTTACTAATATGTGCACAATATCTTATCAGTACAAATTATTTTGGTGCATGTCAAACAGCCTGCAATTGTCTCCATGTCACCCATTTGATTTGTTATTGTCCTGGATCTTGTGTTTAAGTTCATGCCATTGGGGGTAAGAATAGTGTCATGCAGTAAAAAATGGCCAGTTAATCCCATCAGAAAAAAAAGGATTAGTTTAAAAATGGCCAGATAATTAGGTGTTACCCGTCAATTTCAATAAGTAGGTTGTGGAGAGGCTGGACTTCTCAGAAATCGCTTTTTTAATCCCACGGATGCAATCAAATGGAAGTCTTGCTGAAACATCAAGCTTTGACTGGGAACCTTGTAGAGCCCAATATGTATGTATATTAGTTTATTCTCGATTAGATTACAACAACAAATATGCCTTCTTTGTGAATCACAACTTACATCATCACCCAGTGTCTCCCTCCTCCTGCTGCCTTCAGATTCAAACTTCTGGGCCCCTTGGCCCCGATTGTGAGACTGCCTCTTTCACATCTGATGGCATGTTGTTCCGACCTTATCCCTGCAAGAACTTGATCCCCAGGAGATGAAAAGTTGGGGACTTTTAATTCTAGCTATTCCAATAGTCTCCGACGGTGGAACTGCATCTGGTAGATTCCCTGTTCCGTTCTTTCCGTGTCAGCCCTTTGATCGGGGTACCCTCACCCAATCCCCCCACTTGGAATAGATTGGAATACCGGATAGGTTCAATATGTATTCCTCATCATTGGGACCTTAATCGTTTCAAGTTACTTATTCCTTTTGAAGTTCGGGAAAGAAGGGTGATCTTAGGCTATACATCATTGAAATGGATGAGCTTTGAGTTTCTTGATTTGAATACTGAATTTTATATCAAATAGTGTAAACAAGCTTTATGAGAATTTCGCCCCATTTGAGTACATGTCAAGAACATGCATGATGTGGGGGAGTGCGGTCTCTTGGTTTGCAATCTTGAATCATTGTGCATAAATTGCAATGATCTTTGCTTAATTCTTCACTTCTCTCTTTTTTGCCACAACTATCAGTTAATTGTTTTTCCTCTTGTCATATTGTTATATTGTTTGTAGCATAACTTTCAACCAAAACTTATAAGATTAGCTGTCGACAAGATCAAACAATGATTGAGGTTATTGGTGCTGTTGTTTCTGCCTTCTTCTTCGTCGTCTGGTCTGTGTTTGTGTGTGTGTGAATATGCCGGCACCTACATTGATCTAGGTGGCTTCTTGGTTCTCTGTTCTCTCATCTTTTTCTTTTGGTGCTTGTGGTGGTTGAACAGGGATTTTTTTTTTCCTATTGTTATTTTTTTGGGTGGGGAAGGAGGAATGGTGTGGGGGTGGGGTGGTGGAAGTTGTGGTTGGATGTTGATATTGCTTGTAAGCTATATGCTTGACATTGCTTATTTTTCCATCTCATTCTTATTGGATCTGGTTGCTACGATGATTGCTGTTCTTTCAAGTTAAAGTCAGCCTATCAGGGCATTCCTTTGTTTGCAATGTTTTTAGGGAAGTTTCACTTGTCAAGTCATTTTTCTTGGTTAATAAAATTCCCATGTCTGCAACCACTGCTTTTTGATCGATCTAGTTAGAAAACTTTGTATATTTATATTCCCAATAGTTTGTCATTTTGCTCATTTCCATTTTTATGTAGGTTGTTGATGCTGGTGCCCGGTCTTTAAGAATAATTTTCCAATCAAAGTTAGCCCCAAAATATGATGCTCTTCAGGAGAAAAACATGAGATTTCTTCTTTCGCTTCTGAATAGTGTCAACGAAAATGTCACAGAACTTGCTGCCACTATTGTAAGTCATTCTTGCGAGACAAGCAAAGAGCAGAAGGCATTGTGTGATGCAGGTGTTTTACAAAGGCTTGTTGAGTTATTGGAGGGTTCTTTGAACCAACGAGATGCTTGCTTAGATTCTATTGCAGCTGTAGTTAAGAATAACCCTGAAGCAGTATCTCAGTTTGTAGACATTGAAAATGGTAAAGCATTGAATTCTATAACCGAAATGATCAATGACAGAAATCCTCGAACAAGATTACTTGCTTGTGTATGCTTGATCGTAATAGGGAATGCTTCTTCGAGTTATATCCAAGAATTAGAAATCCGAACAAAATTAATTCTAATATTGCTCGAGCTTGTTGAGGAGCCTGCCCGAGTTGGGGACGATGCTCCTTTTGTATTAGTGAACCTGATTGCAGATAGGGTTGAACTGCAGAAACAAGCATATTCCATCAATGCAGTTGAAAAGATCAGCAATTTTTTGCTAAAGAATCCTATGGAGACCAAGCGTATACAGGGGATGCTCCTTGCATTAGCTCAATTGTGTTCTCAATTGGAGAAGTCTAGATGCCAGTCCTTGTCTCTTCAGGTTTGTCACCTTCACTTTGACTGCTACTGTTCTTGGTCATGTTTCACTTTAAACAGAAATTGATCTTACTCATCTAGCTTGTGATTTCTATCATGCCTAACAATTGTAACGTCTAGATGGTTATTGTCGGGCCAGATTGACAAGTGACGATCACAGTTTAACAATTTATTGGTTATGATGCTGAGTACATAAGATAGGGAGACAGTGTGTGCTGGCTAATTACTTGGGCACGAGGAGGTGCTTTAAGCTTCATTAGTCTTTAATCTTGCATTGATTTTACAGGGTGACAGCTTTTGTCGTCAGAACTTCCTCAACTCTAATGGATAGTTACCAACCTGAGTGACTATCCTTCTATTCTAAAAAAAAAAAAAAACTTGAACTCAAGATGACAGAAAATAAGAGGATACCAAATAGGTACAACCCAAGTCAACATGGCCCTAAAGCAGACGGCCCTAAGTCAACAGGAAATTTTAAACCTGAATTGCCATGGCCCTCAAAGCGAGCGAAACCCCAAATGATCCAGCCATAACAATATGATTATAAGATCCTTGCATCCCAGACCTGAATTTCTGAGATCCTGGTTTAAGAGCCCCAAGTGGAGACACTAATAAATTGAAAGTGACTCAGAATCAACATGTTGAGCCTCAAATTAAGAATGCAAACTAACCTCCTCTCACCTTGTTGGTGGTGAACGTTGCCAAAGTGGAGAAGATGGTGGAGGTTACCAAAAACCAAACCTTGAATACACCTTCCATTTCCCGAGAAAAGGGGGAAGACAAGGAGCACACAAAGAAGGTGGTGACTCACTCTATGCATATGTGGGCTTCTCACTTCCAGACCTTCCATATTTTTGACATTTTTTGGGTTAAGCCTTTTCTTGGATTAGGTGTTCCTACGTGGGACAGGCCCTATTCTGCTCCCTATCCTGTGAAGCAAGTTGTTTCTCTATAGAACAAATTGACATCCAGCTGTCTTTCAAAAGCATTTGATTGAGGTATCCTTCATGAATGGATTCTCTTGCTGCTTGAATTATAAAACATCGAGAATTGGAAAGAGAGATTGAACTTTGTCTCTTGATTTGCAGTTTCCAGGTACAATATAGTTCATGCAATTCTTTGCTATAAACTGTTGGGTCCATAGACTTGCCTACTGGTATAGGTTTTTAACCCGCTAGCAACTGTTAATGTCTAGTAAGTGAGAGTTTCTTTTTCTTGGTTGGGGGTTGGGTAACAGAGATTGAAGTGCCAGAAGATTTGATGGCAGTAGAAATAGTTTGTCGAAGATAAAACATTGGAAAGATGGATGGCAAGGAAGAGATTGAATGGGTGCACATCAAATCATGCCAAGTAAGTAGAACAGAGAAAGTACACCCTTCCAAAAAGGGAAGAAAGAATAGGGAACATGCACAGATTCACCAGGAAGGTTTTTCTTGTCTCTGTGGACTGGGCTTTGACACTGAGCACTAATCCTGGATTTATTGGGCTATTGAATTAATTGCAAGGCTCCTGCTGGATGACTGAGGGCTGAAGGGATTTAAAGAATAGGTTATCTTGTTACTGATTGGACTAATGAGAAAAAAAAACAATGGATGCCCCTTTCATATTTAGGCCTTCCACCATTGGACAAGCGAATGCCCATACAGGAATGGATGCTCTTGGTTGGAAGAATGGGGAGGAGACTAGTGGGTTGGGCCTCTAAAGTGCTTGCTAGAGGGGGAAGATTGATCCTTTTAAAGGTTGTGTGGCCTCCAAGCCCTCCTACTTTACATCTGTTTTGAAGATGCGGCAAAAGGCTGAAAAGAAGATTTCGGGGTTGTTGAGAGATTTCTTTTGGACCAATTATGATTCAAGTGGGAAAAGAGCTAGGTTGGTGGCGTGGGAGGATGTTTGCAAATCGGTAAAAGATGGGGATTTAGGAGTCAAAGAGCTGGGGAAGACGAATGATAGCCTCTTGCCTAAATGGATAACTGGATTTCTTAAGCGCAGACAAGATTTTCTAGGGAAGATAGTAGACTCTTGTTATGACACTTCCAGAGCTTGGGATTTGCTGCCCACTCCTCAGAGTGATATGTCTCATTTCTTCTGGTGTATGTTTGTGGTGATGCCCAAGGTATAGAGGTTCTTCGCACCGTACATGGGAACATATGACTCTTTTCTCTTTTGGTTGGACAATTGGATGGTGCAGGGGAAGTTGGAGGACTGGTTCCTAAGACTGTTTGCCCTAGCTACGAATAAAGAGGTGAAGTTGTTGGAATATTGGGAGGGGTCTTGGGGCCCTACCTTTATGGGGAACCTCTCGCACCAAAGGATCCAAGAACTACAATCCATGTTACAAGAATTGGAAGGTTATTAGCCAAAGGGAGGAGTGGATAGCTTTCTGTGGGATGGTGGTGAGTTCTCCGTTAGAGAAGCGTATAATGGATTGAGAAATGGTGGATTAATGACAGATATTGACTTCATCAGCGATTGCAGATAGATTTGGTTAGCATCTTACCCATTGAAGATAAAAATTTTCGCATGGCTACTTAGAAAAAGAAGGTCAATGATAAGAGCCTGGAGAGCAAGATGGGTTTTGGGTGCGAATAAGACCTGCACTCTTTGTCATGCAACAAACAAGGACATAGAACATCTATTTCTTGGGTGCCCATTCTCTACAAAGATCCGGGGGCACTTTTGTGTGATGTGGATAACACATTCTAGCCATAGTCAATTTTGGAGATCTTTAGGAGTAGGAACCACAATGGAGGATATACCATGTTTGGGACAAGGCAAGGGCTTTGACTTGGAAGGAATGCGACTATATTTAAAGGGCAACATCCTTATCCTGTGCACTTTATAATTGTATCTCTTTGGGTAAATAATTTGTAATTTTGGTTGTGCTTTTTGGCCCTTAATTAATATATTTTCTAGGTGGTTATCAACCAAATAACCACCCTTCCACCTTTCTAAAAAATGAAAAAAAACAGGTTGCTTGCATATTTTATTTTTAGGGTTGATTTGGTTGGTGGACTGCCTTTTGAAGGTCAGAATTTTTGCGTGGCTGGTGAGAAGAGGAAGAGTGCTCACAAAGACATGGAGGGCAAGGTGGGCCACGATGGAGGATACTAAGTGTCTGTTTTGTGTCGTGTCGGAGGAAGACATCCATCACCTCTTCTTTGGGTGTGCCTTTGTTGCGCTAGTGTGGAGGAGGTTAGGTTTGATTGGATTGAGTGGGGTTCTCTCGAGGAGTTTTGGTCATCGTTTCAAAGGGGCAATGTCCATGGTAGCGGGAGCACGTTTAGGACAAGGAGGGAGAGGGCGAAGGTTTGGGCGGTACTTTGGGGGGTGTGGCTGGAAAGGAATGGAGTTCTATTTGGAAGGGAGATGCCCTATGTGGAAAATATTGTCTCCTCAATTTCCTCCTAACCGGTGTTTTGGGAGTCCACTTTGTAACCTTCACATTGTAATGTTTTTAGTTTCGTAATGAAATCCTCAGTGGTTATCATACGGATAACTACCCTCCTACTTTTCAAAAAAAATTTTTTTTTTTGGGGGTTTTCACATAAATATCATCAAGAACTTTCAAAATTACTTAAATACTATAAGAAAATCCATGTTTATGTAAATGCTATGAAAAAGTTACTTCCGTTTACATAAATGCGAATTGCTGTGTCAATCCACATGTCAATCAAGATGAAATCTGTACCTTAGCTTAGTGGGGTTAAGTGTGAATTTGAAAGCATAATCGAACAGTTTAGATTTAATCTTGATTATCACAGGGATTGATATGAAAATTGGCATTTACGTAAGCATAATTAACTTTATTTTTTTGAAAAGTGTAAGCATAATTAACTTTTTTATGGCATTTATGTAAATAAGGATTTTCTTATGTTATCTATGTAAAAACTACTTTTATTGTTTGGCCAATCAGTATAGGTATTTTATTTGTTTAGCTTGCAGGTTTTATTTCAGATCTTTTCCAAGAAGGAGAATTTCCTTTACCTGTATAGGAATGTAAAGTAGATTGACAGTAATTTCCCATTCTTAAGTCACTTAGGTTGGGATGTTGTAGTTGGGGATGGGTGAGGGGTTAGAATTTCTTCCAGTTAACTTATACCATGTTCGTCATCCATTTGTTGTTGAAAAAGATTCAGAGCAGATATCCCCATATCTGAATCCCCATCTATTTTATATGATATCTGACTTCTTATTTGCTGGATGGTAAGTATGACATCTGTATCTGTACGAGAGTGCTGAAGTAGTATTGAGAACTGTTAAGGGAGAGGTTGGTAAGGGGTAAAGGTGGGGATAATGGAATTTCATATCAAAACGAACTGTTTATAATTCCAATGATGTCAAGTAATCTTTCATAAATGGATGTACTCCACTCAGGGATGCAACTAGTTATGGATATATCCAGATATGTCCATAACTGTATCTGTTTAAAAGAGGATATGGATATCAATTTTGCAAGATTGGTGGATATGGATATTAAAATTTGGATTTTCTCAGATACAGATAGGATACAGATGTCAAATTTTGGATTTTAGCGGATATGGATAGGATTTCCATTTTCTTTGCAGATATGGACATCCCTTTTTTGCAGATTTGGATATCCATTTTTTTAAGAGTCCTTGTTTACATAATATATGTATACATATATAGATGTTTTAAGTAATAGGGTGTTATATATAAATTACCTAATGTTTCCCAAAACCCTTTGTCCCAGCCTCTTGCGCCTCCGTCCCTCCTGCAAGCTGAAGGCAACTTTCATCTCTTACCTTTCTTTCCTATAACAATATACTAGGTATGCTTATTTTTTATTATTTGTTTGTCTTTTGATTTAACTATTAAACTTTATACTTGTTATGATTTATTTAGTAGGTAGATTTTTTAACTTTTTAAATAATTATGAGATGTATAATATTTGTAGGATAATCCGTTTCCGTATCCAGATTATAAATATCCATTTTGTATCTGTATGTGTAATTTTCAAATGTGGTTCTTCGGTTTTCACATCCATATAATATCTGTTTTCATATCCGCATTCATTTTATAAAGTGGATATGGATATGGTATCTTATATTCTGTTTGTTTGCATGTGTTACAGGACATTTCTTTTTCTATTTATTTACTTTGTTTGGATTGATTATACTTTATCTTATTCTTGTTGTCCTCTTATGCATTTTACCTACACCTCTCTCTATATAAAGAGGTGTAGGGTTTCCAAGGTATAATAGATTGAACATTTGGCGATCCTAGATCGATACTTTGGTATCCCACCAAAAACCTAGTCACCAAACTGATCCACTGAAACCCCCTCTCTCCTTCGTCATTGTGCCACTGGTGATTGCCTGAGAGTCAGTGCCTCGCGGCCCTCTCTCCTCTCTCTCCCTTGCGCAGGTGGTCGGCACAGGAGGTGGTAGCGGTGCCGGCTGCTACCCACAGCGAGCGGCGGCGGCGGGGTTCCCCTGCCCCTGTTGGGCGGGGCACCATGGGGGCCTGATGGTCCTCGTAGGGGCCTTTGTTTGATCCCAGTAGGGCTGGGTTTTCTCTCCAACACAAGATTCGAAACCTTGGTTCTCTGGAATTTGTGTTGGGATCTTCTCTTGCGATCTTTTGATGATATGCGGGATCTGAAAAATCAATTTCAGATCAAGAGTTGGCGGTCTTCCTCCCTGATTTGGCATGATGGCAGCTTTCGCTTCATTTGAAGTCATATCGGATGCGTCCACAGAGATAGGGAACATCAAGAATCTATTTTTAGTTTCCATTATGAAGCTGGATGAGACCAACTATGCGCGTTGGTCACAGATGTTCCTTATGACCGTTGAAGGACACGATAAGGAACATATCTTGTTGGAGAAGGAGCCAGCCAACAAGGCTGGGAAGTATGCCACGTGGAAAAGGGATAATGCCATGGTTAGAGCTTGGATTATGAACATTGTGACGTCGTATATTGGAGATGGGATAATGTACTACTAGACCGCTAAAGAGATGTGAGATTCTCTTTATGACACTCTCATGAAAAGAATTCCAGTAAGGTATTCCGGATCACTCATGACACCTTTTTCTTTCAAACAGGATGATCTTTCTTTGCCTCAGTATCATGCTAAACTGAAAGGATTGCTTGAGAATTATAATACTTGTAGATTAATATGTACTTGTGCTACACAGAGAGAGTATCGCAAGGAGTTTGTGATGCTTAAGTTTCTTTTTGGTCTAAGTGTAGACTATGATTCTGCTAGATCCTAGATGCTTACATTGACGGAGCTTCCTACACTGTAGGAGGCATATAGTAGAGTTAGTAGATTGTCAGTCAATCCTACTATTTCAGAGACCACAGGGCAGACTTTTGCCTTTATTGCTGTAAGTGGTTGAGGAGGATGTGGTGGTTCTGCTATTCGTGGACGTGGTTGAGGCTGGGGGCAACTTGGCAAACCACGCCCAGCTTGCATGTTCTGTGGGTGTATTGGACATGTTGAGGCATTATGTTGAACCAAGCATGGGAAACCACTTGTGGTTAATCAGGTTCTGAGTACTACTGAGATAGAGACAAACATGGTTTTGAGAGTAGAGTTTGATGCTCTTACACAGGGACTGGCTTAGGTCACACAGGAGTCTCCTACTTCAGATACTGCTAGCCTCACCTCCTCAGGTATAGCGTATGACTCTAGTTTATCTACACTTTCACATTATGGTAGATCTCCATGGCTTATATAGATTCTGGAGCTTCATGGCATTTGAGTGGTGATTAATCCTCTTTTAGACAACTCCAGTCTATCACTTCAAGAAGCACAATACAAGTTGTTGATGGTTGCCATTCCAGAGTTGATGGACAGGGGGAGGTTTCTCCTACTCCCAGTTTGCAGTTGTCTAATGTCTTATTTGTACCTGAGTTTCCGTTTAATTTATTACCTGTTAGTAGAGTTACAAAGGATCTCAATTGCCGTGTTGTATTTGATGATGTGGGCTCTGTGTTATAGGACAAGCTCACAAGAAGGATGATTGGTGGCGGACATAAAGAAGGGGGGTATATCGCCTGCTTTAGATAGATATAGCTGCATCTTGCAAGGGCGAGTATGGTTTGCTGTTGGGATTTCTCTTTAGCGACATCATCGCCTTGGACACATCTCTCTAGATAGGCTACGACGTGTTATCCCTCATTTGTCACCTGCTACTGAGATCATATGTAATGCGTGCCAGATTGAGAAACATCACCGAGCTTTTTTTCCTAGTTCTTCGCTATCAGTCTGTTTTTGATTTGGTTCATTTGGATGTTTGGGGTACCAGTCATGATAGGTTGGGACATAGATATTATCATGTTATTGAAGATGATTGTTCACGGATATTTGAGTTGTTTCTTTTGAAAAATAAGTCTAATATGGGCACTGATATAAAATATTTTCTTATTGAAATAAAAACTCAATTTTCTACTACTGTGAAATGTGTGAGATCAGATAATGTATTGAAATTTTGTACGGCTAGATTGCGCGCATTCTACAAGTTAAATGGCATTGTGCATCAGACTATATGTCCACATACATCCCAACAAAATGGGATAGCTAAGAGGAAGCACATGCATATTCTAGATGTGGCAAGAACTCTTCTCATACATCATAATATACCTTAGATGTATTAGGGTGATGCAGTACTCACGACTTGTTATCTGATTAACCGGATGCCTAGTTCTGTGCTATCAGAACAAATTCCTTGGCAAATTCTACATCCTAAAGTGATCTTTTTCTAGTGACACCTTGTACTTTTGGTTGTGTTGTCTTTGTACATATTACTGGACCTGACAGAAATAATTTGGCACCAAGAGCCACCAAATGTGTATTTCTTGGATATACTCACACCTAGAAATGGTACAAGTGCTATGATCTTCTCACCAAGGAACATTATGTGAGTGCAGACATTACATTCTATGAGGCTGTACCATATTTTTCTACAAATGTAAGACAATTGTCATTTGAACCACAGGATAGATCCTTTTAGCAGGCTCCTATGCCCGTGTCACCTATTCAGTTTGGCGATTTCACACCCATTCCAGTGACTACTCATTCCTCTATAGATCTAGGTGATAGCAAGTACAGAGATCCATCGGTAGTATATTAGATTCCACTGACATATCAGCTAAGTATCACTACCCCTCCTCCCCTACTACAGTGCTATCATCCTCCCCTACACATGTATGTGTTGATGATACTAATGACTCTTTGCCTTATGATGTCTTTATAGGTTCTGATAGTGTCACAAAGGATGATGCTCCACTTCCTGCAGATGATGATAGTGATCTTCCTATAGTAGTTAGAAAGGCCCTATGCAGTTGTGCATGGTATCTTGTTACTGGTGCGTCTGTATGTGATGGTCTTAGTACTACTTTTGCTGCCTTCGCTACAGCTCTTATGGTGTCCACAACACTGTCTACTTACCAGGAGGTCGTGCTTAGTCCTGCATGTCATCAGGCTATGGAGGAGATGGAGGCTCTTCGATCTCGTGGCACGTGGGAGCTCACTTTTAGACCTGTGGGAGCTCAGGCGGTTGGATGTCGATGGGTCTTTGCCTTGAAGTATAACCCTAATGAGTATTTCTAGGTATAAGGCTTGTTTGGTGGCAAAAGGATTCACTCAAACCTATGGAGTAGACTTTTTTGACACTCTCTTCTGTGGTGAGGCTTCTGACTGTTCGTATTCTCTCTGTGGCAGCCAACAAAGATTGGGATCTTCACCAACTAGATGTGAAGAACACCTTTCTCTATGGTGATCTTTGCGAGGAAGTGTATATGCAGCAATCCCCTGGCTTCGAAGTTGAAAGAGAGTGTGTCTGCAGATTGAAGAAGGCTATTTATGGGCTCAAGCAGAGTTCTCATCCATGGTTTTACAAGTTATCTGAGGTGGTGGAAGGCATGGGTATGAAAAGATCTACATTTGATCATTTCTTATTTACCAGAAAAACTGATATGGGAGTGGTTGCGGCCCTTGTTTATGTTGATGACCTTATCATTACAGGGGATGATACCATTGGTATTCTATAGGTCAAGAAGAATTTGGCAACATAATTTCTTATGACAAATCTGGGATCTTTGCGCTACTTCTTGGGCATTAAGGTAGTTAGAGGAAAAGATAGTATTGTAGTGAGCTAGAGGAAATATGCATTGGATGTTCTTAGGAAGATTGAGATGCTAGGAGCCAAGGTGGCTAACATTCCCATGGATCCCAAGGTGCACTTATATGATGATGTTGAACCTGTGAAGAGCAGAAGCTATAAATAGTTAGTTGGGAAGCTCCTCTACCTTACTATTACTGGGCCTGATATTTCACTTGCTGTTGAGAGGCTTAATCAATTCATGGATAAGCCAACTAAGCATCATTGAAATGCTATAATGCAGGTACTTAGATATTTGAAGAAAGCACCAGGCCATGGATTGCTATTTTGCAAGGGGTGTTTTATGATAGTTGTTGGATACTTTGATGCAGATTATGCTGATTGTCTTGCTGATTGCAAGTCTACTACGGGGTTTTGTACGTATGTCGCAGGAAACATAATGACTTGGAGGAACAAGAAGCAGACTGTGGTATCTAGATCCATTGCTGAATCAAGATACCGTGCTATGACACAAATAATAATAAAAATGGTTTGATATAGTCTATCTTACGAGATTTATATGTGTAGATAGAGGAACCTATGAAGATGAGGTGTGATAATGTTGCAGACACCTATATTGCTAATAATATTATATTTTATGAGTGTATGAAGCATATGGAAATATATTGTCATTACACTAGAGATCTTATCCAGAAGGGTGTTATTTATACATCTTCGATTACCTTAAAGGACCAGACAACAGATGTCTTTATGAAGCCATTAAGCAAGACTGCCTTTGATATTTGCTGTGACAGATTGAGCATGATAGATATCTATGCTTCAGCTTGAAGGGGAGTGTTACATGATATTCCCTTTTCTATTTATTTGCTTTGTTTGGATTGATTATGCTTTATCTTACTCTTTTGGTTCTCTTATGTATTTTACTTGCACCTCTCTTCTAGTATAAAGAGGTGTAGGGTTTCCAAGGAATAATAATTTGAAAATTTACTTGAACTACATCCATAACTCCACTTATATATATATATATATATATATATATATATATATAAGGATAGACTCCAAAATATGACCCGTCATAAATCTTGTCATATAAACATTTGGATCAAATGATTTTGCACCTGAATTCTTCTTCTATTGTTTATTATTGTTATTGCTATTGTTCTTGTTCTTGTTATTATTATAATTGGTTGAAATGACTCAGTTTCTTATTGAAGATCTTAGGCTCTTTTATGTAGAGAGAAACTAAAGGATAAAAGTACAGTGGTACCCTCTGAGGAGCTAAAAACCCAAACATCGTACAAACATAAATAAGAACATATTGTTAACACTCCCCCTCTAACTGGAGCATAAATATCTATCATGCTTAGCTTGGATATACATGAATCAAATAAAGATCTGGCTAAGAGCTTGGTGAAAATATCTGCAATCTGTTCATCGGATGTGATTGGTGTGGTATATAGCAACCCTTCCTGAATGATGTCCCTGGTATAATAGTAATCAACCTCAATATACTTCGTTCTCTCGTGAAATGTTGGGTTGTTGGCAATGAAGGTGGCTACTTTGTTATCACATTGCATTTTCATCGGGCTAGAAACCTGTATCTGCAAGTCAGTAAGAAGGGACTTGATCCACATCATCTCTGCAGTCGTCTGAACAATGACTCTGTACTCAGGCTTGACACTGGACTTCGCAACTGTGCCTTGTTTCTTGCTCCTTCACGTGATTAGACTCCTTGCCAAAAAGGTGCAGAACCCAATAGTGAATTTACGGTTCACATGACATCCGATGTAATCCGCATCAAAATAGCCAACCAAGGTCATAGAAGACCCCTTGGAGAATAGGTGACCCTTCCCAGGAGCCTTCTTGATGTACCGAAGCACCATCAATGCTGCATCCCAGTGTTGACGTATTGGCTTGACCATGAACTGACTTAATCTCTTCACTGCAAAGGAGATGTCAGGCCTCGTGATAGTGAGGTATAGTAGCTTGCCCACAAGCTGCTTGTACTGCCTACTGTGCACCAACTGTGCATCATCATCATAAAGTGGCATCTTGCGGTCTATAGGAATATTGGCCTCCTTGGCCCCAAGCATACCCACCTCTTGCAAGATGTTCAATGCATACTTCCTCTGGGACAGGACTATGCCTTTTTTGCTACGAGCAACCTCAATATCAAGAAAGTATTGTAAAGTTCTCAAGTCCTTCATGACAAACTCCTCTGCTAGAATGTACTTAATCTTAGCAACACCCTACTCATCATCTCCCATGACAATTAAGTCATCAATATAAACAAGAAGTATCACAATACCTCGTCCAATCCTCCTGACAAAGAGAGAGAAATCGGTTGTCGATCTCCTAAATCTAGCTGCATCTACCACTTGCGACAACCTTTGGAACCAGGCTCTGGGGCTTTGCTTAAGGCCGTAGATGGCCTTCCGTAGTCGTCATACACACTCTCCTTGAGCCTCAAAGCTAGGTGGCTGCTGAATGTAGACTTTCTCTTGGAGATCACCATAGGGGAGGCATTCTTAACGTCCAACTGATGCAAAGGCCAATCTAGCTGAACTGCCATTGCGACCAGCACCCGCACCGTAGGAAGTCTGGCAATTGGTGAAAAAGTGTCAAAGAAGTCTATCCCATAGGTTTGGGTGAATCACTCTACCACGAGGCGTGCTTTGTATCTGACAACACCTTCATCTGGGTTGAACTTCACCGTGAACATCCATCGACAACCAACAAGTGTAGCATCATCTGGAAG
This sequence comes from Thalassia testudinum, assembly GCA_037157565.1. Lineage (NCBI taxonomy): Eukaryota > Viridiplantae > Streptophyta > Magnoliopsida > Alismatales > Hydrocharitaceae > Thalassia > Thalassia testudinum. Next base: position 71,182,277 of record JAZHRO010000013.1, on the reverse strand, counting down.
TGGAGTGAGCTCCCAGGGCCTCTAAGAGCGGCATCTTATCCTCGATGGTTGCTCGCAATTTTGGATCACGTATGGCCTTATGATAAGTTGCTGGTATCTGAGTAGCAGCCAACGCCTGAGTGAATCCAGCTAACCCGGGGGTTAAGCCGTCAGTAGCAAGTGCCTCGGCTGTGTGGTAAGTAATGCAGGTCTGTGGTCTCTTCCGAATGGCTATCAGAAGATCTAAATCATCACCTGCCACATCATCTGTTTTGTTCCTATGATCAACACATGGCAAACATGCGTCAGTATTTAAAGGACTCACCTGAGAAGCCGATGGTGAAGGTGAGGGTGGGGGGCCCTGATAAGTAGTATAAGAGTAGACATATGTCCAACTCTTCTGTTTCAGTGTCTGTTCGTAGCGCAGGTTTGGCAGGAGATGGGGATTTGTTGGATCTCCCACCAGGACGCCGCTAGCTTCTAGTCCTCCTTTCGTAGGGGAAGTGTAGGTGGCGAAGTTTTCACCTTCCGCTCTAAGTATGATCGGGCAAAGGCCTTGGCGATTTTGTGGGGGGTGTGGCTGGGGAGGAACTGTGTGGTGTTTAGGGGGGAAAGGTCTTATGTTGAGAACTTTGTCTCATCTATCTCCCAGATTGATTTTTGGAGGAACATTTTATAAACTCCTGATGTAATTTTATTTTGATGTTAAATGAATTTGGGTGGTTATCTACGGGATAACCGCCCTTTGCCTTTTCAAAAAAAAAAGAAAAGAGCAGACATATGTTTGAAGTGGCCCAGTCAGACGAGGAAATGATTGCGTAGCAAGTGGTGGTGGTGTAGTAGGGACAAGGATGGGTGTAAATGGCATAGGCGTCATATCACCCTTAGAAGGCATCTCAGCAGCAGAAGTGGAAAAGAAGGGTATCGCCTCATGAAAGGTGACATCCATCGAAACAAAATGCCGAGAAGTAATCGGATCAAAACATCGATACTCTTTTTGCGTCTGAGTATATCCAAGGAAAACACACTTAACTGCTCTCGGTGCTAGTGTATCCTGACCTGATCCTAACAAGTGGACAAAGGCAACACAAAAAGTCCGAGGGATGATGTGAAACAGGGGTCGATCAGGATATGTAACTTGCAATGGAATTCGTTCATGTAAAGTAGCATTAAGCATCTTATTGATAAGAAAACGGGCAGTCAAAACAGCGTCACCCCAGTAAAGAGAGGGAACCGAATGGTGAATTAGTAATGTACGAGCAACATAAGAATATGGCGATGTTTCCTCTTAGCAACATCATTTTGCTGAGAGGTGTAGGGGCACGTGGTCTCATGAATAATGTCGCAACTGGAAAAAAAAGTGCGCAAACAAGTAGTACAAAACTTTAAGGCATTAGACTGAAAACGTTTCACTAAATAAGAATGCTGAGTTTTTATTTCTTTAACAAAATTTTCAATAATTTGTCCTACATTAAACTTATTTTTCAAGAGAAATATCAATAAAACACGAAAAAAATCATCCACTAAAATAAGATATCTGTTACCAAGTGGATCAGGAGTACTACTTGGACCTTAAACATCCATATGCATTAAATCAAATCTAGAAATAGAAGAAATTGAAGTAGAACTGGAAAAACTAGTCTTGTGGTGCTTGGCCAGCTGACAATCATCACAGGTAAGCGCAGTAGTGGAGGGTATGTGCGGCAAGACACGTCTGAGGCGATTAATAGGCAAGTGGCCAAGGCGGTGATGCCACTGGAGAGGAAATGCAGCAGAAGCAAGGCCTTGGGTAGTAGAGGCAGCAACAACAGTACGACTTAGATGGTACACCCCCCATTCCTCACGCTTTCCACCAATCGTCTTCCCAGTGAACTTATCCTGTAAGACACAAGAAGATGCATTAAATATAGTTCGGCAGTTCAGATCTCAAGTAATACTGCTATTAGATAGTAAGCTCAAAGGAAAATCAGGCATATAGAAAACATCTGTCAGTCTCAAAGTAGGAGATAAAACATATCTCTCTTACCTACAAGTGGCGAATGTCTCTCATCTGCCACCTGTACAGTCTTGACTGGTGGAATTAGTGCTAATTGAGAGAAAGAGCTCCTATTGCCATATAGGTGCTTGGATGCATCATAATCAATCAACCAATCACCAGAGGACAAGAGTGACATACCAGTCGTAGGTGCCTCAAAAAAGGTGGCAATAGCTGCAGTATTTGGAGACTGAGAAGAAGATGCCTAAGTTAATTAAGCAATCTGCTGCCATAAGGTCTCAATCTCTGTGCTCAGAGAACTAACATTAGGACTGCGGAGAACTCCATCTATGATCTTGGTTGCCTGATTGGCCATTGGTGGACTATCATGTTTCTGTCAGCATGTAGCCTCAGAGTGGCCAAGTCTGCCACAGTAAGTACACAGAGTCCTAGTGCGTGTACCAGAAAAGCGTCTGCATCCACGACCACGTGTAGGAAGAGGAGCACCCCTGCCATGTCTAGGGATTGCAGCCAGTGCGGGCGTCTGAGCACTAGAGTCAGCAGCAAAAGTGCGCATTGAAACTCTGCTGAGTCTATTATAAGCCTCCTTCAGGGTAGGAAGTTCTGAAGTGGTGAGGATCTGATCTCTGGCTGCTGTATACCCAGGTCCAAGACTTGCCTAGAAAAGGGAGATTGCCAACTGTCTCCTAAAACTCTTCCAGGACTCACAGGCACACCCTGATAAATAGGAGTGATGCCTCTCCAGCATTCTCTTCAGGAGGGAGTAGTATTGTGGCATTGTGCGTCCTTGACGCAAGTAGGAGGTTGTAGAAGACCTAAAAAACCTGTGCAGAGTTTTTGGCATGAGAGTAAGTCTCACGCAAGGACTCCCACTTCTCCTTTATTGTGGCATAATACATGATCTCATCTCTTATTCGAGGAATAATTGTCTACATGAGCCATGTAGAGACTGTGGCATTGTCTCTGTCCCAATTGTCGTTTGCATCAGTCTTGTTTGCAAGTTGCGGATCTGTAAGGATGTGGCTCTTCCCATGACCCCTAACAGTCATGAGGAAAGTCTGGGACCATCGCGGATAATTGGTCTCGTCCAACTTGACGACGAGATCGAAAAATAAATTCTTAAGTACCTCGGTGTCTGAAAGAGAGCTCGACGTCACCTCGGACTGGTCATTTGAAGTCATCTTCGTAATATGGAAGCCTCAATCGGCTTTCTATGTCTGAGAAATCATCAATAGATCTAAAAGCAGATATATTTAGATCTACATCTTCGCGGAAAGCCCCCTTAGATGGGTGCTGGTTGTGATGACTCGAGTCCCACCAATCGATGAGACCCGAGTTGCCTTGTGCTAACTAGCACGAAAATCCACAAGATTACAGTCACTCAACATAAAGTTATAAAGCATCAATAGCGAACATTTATTCATAAAGCATTAAATGAAGGAAACAAAAAGTGCTGACGATAAAAGCAAAATTCTCCTAGAGCAGAAATAAATGAGTCTCATCCAACTACCAGAAAGACATGAAATAAAATTCTACTAGCGAAAAAGTAACTATAACTATGAGCCACCGGCTTAGTATAGACTGTCTCCTCAAATAGGATCCAATTCCGTAAAGGTCTGACTAACAGTAGTCGCAACACTCGATTGCTCAGCAACACCTGAGTATGGGACCCAAGACAAACGTCAGTGAAAACTGAGTAGAGTAGTACAACTAAACAAGTAACTCAAGTAACATAGTACAGTAAAAAGACACTATCTTGATAATTCGTTAGTTTACAATCTTATTTATATCCAGTCCCTTTTATGTAATTTGCCCATATTCTTATTGTTCTCAAACTATTAATCAATGTCTCGGGCACGAGACGATTTCGTGTAACTTCCTGTGGTGCAAGACTGATATAAGCCACCCTACTGGTTGGGAGGGCTGCTTATATTCATCGAGTCGCCACGATTCGTCACCTTGGGGTCATTGCGGCAAGGGGTGGCGGCTACGTCGTGTAGTATGAACATGTACAAGCACTGTGTACGCTGAACTACAGACAGCTAATGCCCCACCCATCGACTGAAAGACTGCTCTAAACCTTAAGCCCTACGAATCTGCTATCCCACTTGGTTGTTAAGCCTAACCAAAAAGTCATAGGGAGGCCAGCAGCTCCCTAAATCAGCCCTTGAACCTGGTATGAAAAGACCTAAAGCTACGGTCGAAATCCCGACAAGTAGCAGGGCTAAAACTAGTTTATCTAATCTTTTATTTTCCTGACATATTCGTTGTATTATATAATCAATTTTCAGATAACTATATCTCTTATTTTGTTAATTCAGAAAATTTTTAGTAATTTCATATTACTAATTTTAGGATTTGTAATTATTTACATTATCCTTCAACTTATCCTTTTACAAGTAGATTCAATCTTGTGACAGTGGTCCCATGTTATTTAGAAGTTTCTGAAAATAACAGAACTTATTTTATTGGAAACGGAGTTCGTTTCATGCATGCAATAACAAGGGTACAATGATCAATAATCTGCATTATTTACGTATTATTTCTCATCTAAGTGCCCATAAATCAGGGAAAACACTGGAGGGGTTCCAATCTCAGCAAAAAGAACATATGCCAACCAAGGCGGTATATGGAAAAAGATTGCATAGGACAGGTCCACAGGTACCAAAAAAAATCAGCTGAATTGAAAGAGCGGTAGATTACTTACCTAATGTCATTGGAGGGTTACAATGATCCCGAATCGTGCGCATTAGGCCTGGAAACAGTCTCCACACCTGCCTCGGGATCCACGCATGCACCGGGAAGAAGACCTGGTTCAAGCAGACCCATGATGGGGTCGGGGACACCTAATTACGTTTTTAATTTTTCAATAAGGAGAACGAAATCAAAAGTGGAATTAGATCATTTCAACGCGTAGTATGCGTCGATACGCTTCCAACCGTACCTTGTTTGTCGAAATTTGAGGTTGAGAAGGCTTCGAATCGGACGAAACAATGCGAGGGGTCAAGAGTCAAGTCAAAATGCCCACGCATGCCCCAGTTGACGCGTCCATGTTTGGATTCACGCTCGCCTCGTGCCACGGATCGCCGCGCGCCTGCCCGTAGCCATGGATGCCGCCACGCATTGCGAAGTGGCGTGTTCTCGCTCATTGCAGCCGCGTGCACGCACGTTCGAAGAGCGCTGCCATGCGTCGCGCTTTGACGCCCTGCGCAGCGCCGCTACCACGCATCGTACGCACGCTTGCCGCTGCCGCCAGGTGTCGTGTTGTTGTCGTGCGTCGTTGCTGCAGCCACGAAATTTGCCGTGGGAACCCTAGGTTTTGTAGAATCGCAACCATGTCCCTACGAATAAATTTTTTATTTTTGAAGGAGAAAAACTAAGATTTTTCTTTTCTCTTTCTCTCTTGATTTGAGAGAGTTGGAGGCTAATGATGACCCAAGGGACCCAAGGGGTCCTTAAATAGGCCTTTGGGGCGGTTGTGAATATGTTTAGTTGGGTGAAATACTTAAATTACCCTTAGGGTTGGGTTCACTTTACATTTAGGCCCCTGGTGACTTCTTTTGACCCTAACTTGAGCTATACATCTCGGAATCGCACGAAACAAGCGTCGTCGGATAGCTTGCGACGAGAAGAATCCAATGATATCACACATGGCACCCTTTTGACAAAGTTTGACTTGAAATACATGATTCTTGGCAATTTAAGGGGGTTCTGACACCGGCACTAAACCTTAACCGGGTTTTCAGGTTTGAATTGACCCAAACCACTTTGAAATGACTCGAAGACTGAATTTTGGGACGTTACACTGGCCTAGCTCGGGTGTAGGGAGAATACCCGAGATGGCCCTAAGGGGACCTAGGTGTCTTTGTTCCTATGATTTGAAGGGAAGTAGCCTTAGAAAGGGGCTACCACCCTCTCATGCGTGCACCACAGCTACTGCACGCCGCTGTAGACGGCGCGGTGTCACTGCTCGCCGTGCAGAACCGCAACTGCTGCGTCGCCTCAGGCATGTGAGATGGCTACTGCGTCGCCTAACACCACCACACAGATGTTGCTACTGTCACGCGCGTGTATTGCTGCGCACAGCTGCTGGGGCGCCGTTGATGCGCCACTGCTGCACCGCCTCAGGCGCGAGGGATGGCACTGCGCTGCCCAGCACCACTGCGTAGATGTTGCTGCTGTCGCGTGTGCGTGCTGCCGCGCACAGCTGCTGGAGTGCCACTGTCGATCAGGGAGAGATAGAGAGGAAGAAGGATTTGGTGGTAGGGTTCGGAGACGTTGGGGGTGGGATATCTAGAGCAACGGTCTAGGATTGATGCTATGATATTAAATTAGTTGAAATGACTTAGTTTCTTATTGAAAACTCTGGGCTCTTTTATATAGAAAGAAACCAAAAGCATAAAAGTATAGTGGTGCCGGTAAGGAGCTAAAAACCAAAAATCGTATAAATATAAGTGACAACATATGCTAACTATTATAATAATTGTTATTTTTAAAAGGGTTACCTAGTGGTTACCAGTAGGCTCCTTTTTCTGAACACAAGAAAATAATGGTGACTACAGAGCCCAGATTTATGAATAGAATCCAACCCTATTTTCGATTGAATTTTTTTTTCTTTTTGTAGAAATTTGAATTTTGATTCATTTTGTCAATTTAATGTTTCTATTTACTACTATTGTTTTGAGTGACAAATCTTCATAAATTCCATCCTGCTATTGATGATGCTGAAGTTTTAATTGAATGTTGAAAGGACGTAAAAGGATGCATTGATTGTTGATGAGGTTTCAACCTATTGAAAAAAGATAAATTGAACATTTTTCTTTAAAACGTGCATTTACAATCTGTTTTCTTTATATCATGTATCTCCTGCCTTCTGTCAAGAAAAAAGGTATCCCTTACTATTGTGAATGAACTTGTTCTCCAAGATCTATTAAGGAGTTACTTTGGCAACCATGCACATGCAACTTTCATATGAAGGGTATAAACTTAATTTGATCCATGTGGAAATTGTTTTGATTTATTACTTAGGTTATATGGGACTTATCCCATCTCCAAATGCTTGATGTTGTATGGATTATAAATTTTAATTGTTACTTCCCTTGTTAATTCGGAAGAAGCAGTATTTAGTGTAATTGCAGTTAAGAACAACCATGGGAGGACTCTTGGAGATAAAGCATGGGTGAATATCGTAATAAGGAATTTTGATAATTAACTTTTGCTTACCAAGTGGAAAAGTTAATTTACGGTTATCTGGATGTAATTTTTTAATAGTATGACATCTCTATGTTTCTGGTTCAAATTTGCTAATTGAACTGAGATTTTTCTTTCTTTTAATATACATATGACCACTTTTCAGATATGAAGAAGTTGCACCTTTGTTAATAGCTAGATGCAGGTTTAGAAATGCAAGGCTTTGGAATGTGATTCTCTTTGTTAATTAAGTGGGTATGATCATTACTACGTCTTAACTATCTGATCTGCAGAATTCTGTCTGTTTATTTTTTCCTCCAAAAAAAGAAGAAAAAACAACTGCATGCGTGTGTGATGATTCTTGCTTCCTGGAGCACTAGCAGATTTGCTTTTCATCATACATTGTTACCGACAAAAGTGAAACTTCTTACTGACAATTATTGTGGCAGGTACTTGATTATATTATTAGTTCACTAAAACATGACTCAGCTGATGTACGCATAGCTGCTTGTTCCTGTCTGAAAAGCATTTCTCGTTCAGTTAAGGTTTGTAAATGAAGCATGCTACTAGTAAAAACTTGGCTGCTAATTTTGCCTTGTGTTGCTAATGGAAATATGCCTTCAGAATCTGGGTGCAGGCCATTTTGCCAGAGAATCACTGGTCATCCCCTTGGTGCAGCTTTTGCAAGATGACTCTGCTTCAATACAGGTCCCCTTCCTTCCTCTCCTCACTTCTTTGGTCCCCCTCATCCTTCTCCTCCTCCTCGGCTAAGTTTACATGAGATATTTCTCTTTTGAAGGAGAAAAGGATGATCACATGAGTTTAGTGACCATGCTGCAGCTTGCATGAGATATTATCTGAGAAAAAATCAAGATGTTAATGCAATTAAAGATTATTCCGTTTCTTGATTTCGGCACCACTATATCAGGCATATTTCCAAGCTAGAAACATCACATCCGAGAGGTGGATCTTGTTGATTTAACGAAAGAAGAAGTTCCTGCAGGGCTGGGTAGCATGCCTGTTATCTGGAGGGGAAAGGCTTGTCTTTCTTTCCTTAATGGTCTTTGCATTACTCATCTACTTTTGATTTTAAAGGTGTCTGTTGTGTTTTGCAAAGGATGGATACCATTATATTGAAGTTCCTTTGGAGCTCCTCCATTGGTGATGGTTTCATGTCCCTGGTGGCATGGGATGAGGTGTGTAGGCCTAAAAGAGATAGGGGACTTGGTATCCTAAATCTGAAAGAGTTGAAAGATGCACTGCTCTCCAATCAGTTGCCCTTCTGGAAGAAAAACATTTATGAGTCTGATGGGATACAGCTGACTGGGATGAAAGAAGAGTGACTTTGGAGATTCCTCTACATTTTGCAAGATCTTTAGGAAGGGATTATGCAAGCTCTTTAGCAAACTTCAACCACATTGCAGAGCTAATTCTGGAGATGGGATGAAGTTCCATTTCTGAATGCATCCTTGGTCTCCTCTTGGTATCATGAGTTAGGTCTCTACCCGTGTGGCAGCTTTGGCTATAGATCCTTCAGTTCTTGTTTCTCAATGCTACTGTGATGGGTTATGGCTTCCCAATGTCCACCAGTCATTGCCTGATGCCAGGGTGGAGAAACTGTCTTTTACCCTGCATGCCTTCACGAGAGTACCCCAGGGATGAGAAGACATGGCTGGGTGTGGAAATATGGTCGATCTGCCATCATAAAGCCCTACCTATGCTTTATGAGTGCTTATGCACCTATGGATGCTGTTGTTTCTGAGGAATGTTAATGGATTTGGACGTATAAGGTACCATTAAAAGTCCGTCTCTTTATCTGGCTGTTGAGAAGGAAGAGATTGGTTACTCAGCAACTTAAGAGTAGGTGGCTTCAGAGGTCAACACATCTTGTGTGCTTCGCCCTTCACCTATGTAGGATATGAACCATCTTTTCTTTTTCCTGCCCTTTTGTGTAGCAATGTTGGCATAGGGCTTGAGATTGCTCTTTGGATTTCTCATCACATGAGGCCTTTTGGGACGGTACTTGTTTCGCGCTGACGACCTGGACTGAGATTTGGTTAGGGGATTTACATTTTTCTCTAGTGCATCTATTTGGATCACAGTGGAGTCATCTTTAGAGGGAAGAGAGCTAGTATTGATGGGAGTTTGTGCCACTTTTCCTTTTTATGTGAATATTGGTATAACTAGCTCTTTTATTTAATGAATTTGGGGGGTGAACTGCTCATGTTACCCCTCTTTCCCTTTTCACAAAAAATCCAACCCTTGTAGGTTTATCCAAGAATTGACATGTCCTTAGGACAATAGATGCAATGTCCATCTTTGGGTTATTACATACAAGTGCCAAGGTGTTTTGAAGATGTGGAGCATTTACATAATATGATATTCTGAGAAGTTTGCAACTCATGTTTGTACTAGTGATGGATGAGGATTCTTATTTATCAAATGCGCTCTCTTTATTGTGAGAATCCACTTGCAGAGGCCACTTGCAAGTTGCATGAAGAATGTCATAAAAATTCAGTATTAGGTAGTTGGTCTACAAGGTTAGCAATCAAGGAGCATATGGGATGTTTGTGTTTGGTGTTTCAGGTAGAGGATGAGGGAGAGGAGTATATGGTAGTTTTAATTAGTGTCTTAGCTGGGGATGTGAACCTACATGGAATTTTTTTTTTTTTTGGAAGAAGCTACTATGGATTATTCTAAAGGTGTAACACCCCCCAAAAATGGTCTCCCATTGGAAACTCCACATATGAGGTGTGGATTATAAGTGTGAAGATTGAAGAGCCACATGGCAGTGCCACGTGGCAGCTAGTTTGGGCATCCACTTGGGTGCTGGTTTTGGTTTCTTAAAGTTCTGGTTTGGGTTTGCTTTAGGTGCAAGGAAAGTCTTTAGTTGGTATGTTAGTTTTTAGCAAGTTTGTTTAGAGGATTTGATTTGTTAATTAGGATTTGGTCTTTCTAAAATTAGGAGATTAGATTTGGTTTGTTTCCTATTTTAATGGATTGTGCTATGTTCTCTCTTCTATAAAAAGAGTCTTTGTAATCCTTTGTTAAGAGATAGGATGTGTTGTGGTACATTTAGTACCACATAGTAGAATGAAGAAGTGTGGTGTGTGTGGGAGCCTATAAATGGGCTATTGTATCCTCATTTATTTCTTGAGAAAAATAGAGATATCTACCATATTGGGGCCTTTTCCTGTGGTTTTCTCCCTGCTCTTCATGAATAGGGTTTTCACATAAACCCAAGTGTTCTATATTGCTTATGCTTTTGACGAGAGGAGGAAGGAGAAGAAGCGCACGTGCTGACGGTAGTGGTTTCCTTGTTGGTGGCAATTAAGAGAAAAGGAAGATGAACAAGATGGGGCTTGGCAACATTGGAGGTCTCGAGGAGTCCTGCGAGGGCCACAGTAGTCCTGATCTCAGTGAGAGATCGTGTGACAAATCTCTGGCAGTGCGTGTGGTCGCATGGAAGAATGAGCTCCACGCATTTTTTGAGCGAGGATCTGGTGATGCGATCGAGGAGGCTCCTGCGATGATGGTAGCAGCAGGTTCTTGGCGTTGGAGTGTGCAAGATTAGATGAGGAGTGACTCGGTGTGGAGTCTCGTGCAAAGATGTAGGCAAAGATTGCGAATGTGTGGATTGGGTACTAGCCGCTGTTGGTGCCCCCCGTGAAACTGCATTTCGATGCCACTCTCCCCCTGATGAGTCCTTGTGCGAGCAATGGATGTGCAGCTGTTGTTGCTGCTTTGTTGGGTTCTTATGAACCCTAAAGGGGAGGAGAAATGGTCTTTGGGTATTTTGCGACTTTTGCCCTCTGTTTCTTTCGCTTTATGTTATGCCTCCTTATTAGCCTTAAAATACAAAAGAAAGAAGAAAAAAAAGGGAGAAAGAAGAAAAGAAAAGGGTTTGATGAAAGAAAAAAAATAGGGTTGATGAAAGAGAAAAAAGAGGACAAAAAAAATGAAAGAAAAAAAGGGAAAAAGAAAAAAAGTTAACAATGAGAAGAGGGGAGAAGCTCTTCTCTCTATTCTATTTTTTTTCTCTGTCTATTTTCTTCTTGGAGTGAACGGAAAACTTGAACTTTGGAGAGAAGTCCTAGAAGATAAAGGATTACGCATAAGTAGGATGAAGGCTGAGTACATGGAATGCAAGTTTAGTAGTAGAGGGAACAATGAAGGGATTGATGTAAAAATTGGAGAAGAGTGTATTCCAATGAAAGATGTTTTTAAGTACTTGGGATCTATTTTTCAACAAAATGGTGGAATTGATGGAGATGTTACACATAGAATTAATGCAGGGTGGTTGAAATGGAGGGGTGCATTTGGTGTTTTCTGTGATAAGAGGGTTCCTTTAAAAGTTAAAGGAAAATACTATTGAGCTGCGGGAAGACCAACCATGTACGGTTCTAAATGCTGGGCTATCAACTATAGGCATGTATAGAAGATGTTTATGGCAGAAATGAAGATGTTAAAATGGATGTGTGGTCATATAAGAAAGGACCGTATTTCAAATGAGATTATTAAAAAAAGGTTAGGGTGGCACTGATAGATGATAAAATGAGAGAAGCACGTCTAAGGTGGTTTGGACATTTACAAAGAAGGCCACTAGATGCTCCAGTTAGGAGATGCGAGAAATTAGAGGTTGAACCCGCTAAGAGGGGGTGAGGAAGATCAAACAAGTGTTGGAAGGAAACTATTAAGCATGACCTCAATTATTTTAATTTAAATTCTGAAATGGTTGAAAATCGATCTGTGTGGGGGAAATAATTCATATAGCCGACCCCACTTAGTGTAGGAAAATGCTTGGTTGTTGTTATGTCTATTTTCTTCTCCGATATAAGTATGGGAGAAAGGGGGAGTGTGAAAGCTTATTTTCTCACCAGCACCAGATCAATTATCTACAGCTCATCTCCGAACTCTTACCTACACCCATCTACAAGCAAAGCGAAGATGCAAAGAAGTTGGCGACGCAAGGCAGCCGTGACCCGGTAGCATTAGTTGAGGATATGCAAAGAAACTGGCGACACAAGAGGCATGAAGAAGCTGTGACCCAGCAACATCATTTTTTTTTGTTGTATTTTTTTCTTTGTAGAGTGAGAATATCTCTTGTGTAAGCTAAGTATTTTATGCTCTAGCTTAAGGGGGAGTGTTGAGAGATAGGGTGTGTTGTAGTAATATATTTAGTGCTACACAGTAAAATGAAGAAGTGTGGTGTGTGTGGGAGCTTATAAATAAGCTATTGTACCCCTATTTATTATAGATTATTTGGGAGCCTATAAATAAGCTATTGTACCCCTATTGTACCCCTATTTTTGCTCTTCTCTTGTGTTTTCTACGTAAACCCAAGTATTTTGTATTGTATATTCTTTTGATATCTTGCTTCCTCATTTTTTATATTATTTAACATCGTTTCTCTTTTGAGTTATGCAATAATATCTCGACATTTCCAACTCCTCTCCTCTCTCTTCCTCATAGCCGTCGGCCACTATCTCTCTCTCTTCTCATCTGCCGGCCATCCTCCTCTCTCTCTCTCTCTCTTCCAACGTGGAACAGTCCCCACATGGACTATTTTTGTCACGCGAAGAAGCCTCCATGCCTCCATGTTGCACCCAAAACTCAACAGTTAGAATTGGAAAATTGCTACTTGATAACTTGCGCTTAAACATTTTGGGTGCTTGATGTAGATTCCCACTGGATCCATATTCAACAAGTTGTCGAGGCTAATTATTCTTAATTAGGATTAGGCTTAGGTTTAGATTATTAGAAAATGGTATTAGAACCATGAACTAGTCAAAAATATGAAGGAAATGTGTAGGGCTAACTTGTAGACCATAAAATGGTGGGAGCCATCTCTTAGAATTTACACAAGTTGCCTCTAGAATCTCACATTGCTTGGTTACTGCCCATTTGTATGAACCCTGATGAGGACATCATAATTATAAGCAAGGGAGATTGTAGCATCTCCCTAGAAGTAGTCCTATATTGGAAACTTGTGGAAATGAGGAGCTGCTTATGAGGACTGAGCATTACTGCTTGAAATTTAAAAACTTTGACTTAAGTATTTGAAGTGGTGATGGGGTTTCAATTGAGGTCGTACTCAACATGTTATTAAAGTTAGTTTTCTTAATCAGGTTTGGATTAAGACTCAGGTTATTGTACTATTGAAGATTTTCCCCCCTTTCTGAAAGGATCATTGATGATTAGGTTGCTTGCGTGGCTTTTGCATAACAAAATCATTTAGATGCTGGTGGAACTTAGATTGTGATGTGCCTTTTTTTTTGCACTTTAATTTGGGTGGGAGTTCTTGATTGTATAGATGCAGGTGTCTTGTGGACGTATTTTAGAAGTGGAGATAATACCATTGGTTAGGGAACAAGCTTTAGCAGTTCTGTGAGCTATATGGCTTCAAATAAGTGCTACTATTTAACTGGGTGTTTTCTTTTACTGTGTTCATTGGTGTACATTGTGAAACCTTTTCTTGTAAATAATCAGCTGTATTTAATAAAATAACCTTGATGACTATTGACATCCCATAATCATCCTCTCTTCTTCAACAAGGTACTAAATTCAACAAATACTCAATATAAGCATATTCATATATGTAGTGTCAAAATCACAGTAGATTTTCATGTAGTACACATACACTTTACACATTTGAGATGAAGAAAAAATGGAAATATTAAAAAAATGGAAATATTCACACACCGAAAGCTAAAGTGGGGATATATTCTAGAAACCTCCATGTAAAAATTTATCAATCCCCTTCAAACTAAAAATGACTAAAAATTATTCTTTCATGTGAACATTGACTAGCCTCGGAGTAATAACTTACCTTCAATTTTTGCCTTTTCAAGTTCCTTTATGCTTATTATTTTAGTTGTGTTTTTCAAGTATATATTCCTATGCATAGTCTTAATCAAAATATGCAAAAATTGAGAAGTAAAACGCGAAAGTATTAATTTTAGTTTTCATAATATAGCGGATGCGTATTGACCTCTGGTAGGCATTGTTGTTGGGCGATAGTCGTCGTTTAAAGTATAGAGTGGTAGTATAGGGATAAAAATCGTAACAACATTTAAATTTATAAGTGCTAGAAAATACAAGTGAGTTCGAAGTCGTTCGTAGGAAGTAAATTTGGAATTCACAACACTAATCATAATATAAATCAATCAGTACAATGACAAAGATATGCAATGAATAAAATCTACTCAAAATGATATTAATATTAACAATTGTATCTCAAGAAATAATGGGACAAAAAAAAAGAGAACTCTAAAAAATTGTGATTTAAATCACCAATTAAATCCCTCATTTAAGCATATCTCAATGAAATCAGCCACTCAAATTTTCCAACAGCGGTTAGAACCATTTATTCAAATATTCACAATTTCACCCTTAAATATTTCAATAGTACCCAAATCAAACGTCGGCTATAGAGATCAGACGTCTTAAGTATCTTCAAGCAGCACATGGCACCAGCACCTCTTCCAAGCACAAAGCCTCAGAAATGGCTAAGTATAAAACACATGGGCACGCATCTCAAGGCATAGGGCATGAAACCTGAGGCAAAACCACCCCTAACCCTCAGAAATTCCTCCTCTAATCAGGTAATTGGGTCGAATATAGGGGACCTGACCTGTGTGCGTGTGGGCACGGGTGAGTGAGCGGTGAGAGTGAGGGACCTTACCCCTTTGTACTTGAGGCGATAAACCCCTTTCACAAATGCAATTTAAATTGTTATGTTGGTTTTGTATCCCACGATGTGGGATTAAATGAGATCCTTCCCCTTCGTTGCTCTTGCATGTTGCAGCTGAGGAAGCTCGTGTTGATTACAGCTGTGGTTGTCGTCTTCTTGCCCAATTAAAGCAGCAAGCGTCTTTGTGGATGAGTTCCATGCTAGCTAGACGTGGATGTGAGGAACAGAGATTGGATGTGAGGAATAGAGATTTTAGGGACTGAAGTGCAAACTAGGTCAAGATGGACTTTGATTGAGTCTAAATTTTGGTCTCAACCTAATTTGGACCCAAAGAATCTAATGATGAAGTTGGATGAGTTTTAATACGTTTGATTGGGTAATTTGCATAGGAGCCCAAATAAGGGCAAAATCCCATCCAAAACTCTATTCTAGGTCAAAATATGTTTAGATGGTTAAACTAATGGTACCAAACCTCTTAGAATATTTTTCTATGAATTTTAGGAGGTTTAAATGAATTTTATCCTAACTAGACCCTCTTCAATTTAAGTAGGGTGATAATTAGGGTTTTATGTACTGTTGCGATTCTTGAAATGCACGAAATCCTGTTTCTATCTGTGTGGACCCACTCCTTGGTCTTTAATGCTCAATTGACATTTAATTAACCTCTTGGTGACCTCGTGGTTACTCTACATTCATTATGTGATGTTAAAATTGCAGATTTATCTCTGTTTTATTGTTCTCTCTTCAAAATAGAATCGAGTGGAATTATAGTTCTCAAGCGATCATTTAGGAACATTTATCTCTTGAATCTGACTAATTCAAGCTAGTTATGGCTAATGATGGTGTTACTACCATCAGGCATCCTTTTC
Organism: Thalassia testudinum; assembly: GCA_037157565.1. Taxonomy (NCBI): domain Eukaryota; kingdom Viridiplantae; phylum Streptophyta; class Magnoliopsida; order Alismatales; family Hydrocharitaceae; genus Thalassia; species Thalassia testudinum. The sequence goes on along the minus strand of JAZHRO010000013.1, from coordinate 71,166,550 downwards.
TTTCTTCAAAAAAAGGAAAAAAGAAAATCTTAAACCTTTCATCAAAGCAAGTGATTTTGTGTTAGAGCATTCACACAGTATGTGAGCCATACTTGTTAGAAGTTTAGGATTTAGTCTCCATATCACCGATCTGTTTAGGCATAGAGAAGGTCAAACTTGAGGGGTTACATTGTGAGAATAACTTTACATATAAAGATGTGGAAACTAAGAAATCGTCAACAATAAATGATTAGGCCTTTACTCTAGCCAATTTTTTTTAAGTTCAGTGCTTTTATGCTTGTCTTTTTTGATATTCTTGACAATGGCTCAAAGTCTTAGAGAGTGGAAATAAAGCTTTAGTGCATTGAGGCATGGATGTGCGCTATGGAACTTTACAAGACTTGAACTATTTATCCTTCTTAAAGGATTGCAAGGAAATATGCAAGAACTAGGTGATAGGAGACCTGACCTCCCATTAATATTGAAGTTATCTAACATGTTGCATGTGCCCGAGTGTCTCCTTTTTATTATCTATTAGTAAGGTTCTGCATTTGGCCAAAGCACTCAAGACTTTTCCAAGAGTTGAATGACAGTTTGCTTGACCCAATTAGTTCTCTTTATCTCCCTTGACCTTGACCTGCGTTTCTCTCAAGCTTGCCTCAACTGTTGCATTTCATGTAATTTTTTTTTTTGAAAAGGGAAATTGTGGTTATCCGTACGATAACCACCCATAATCATTTCAATTCAACTAGATCACCAAAAAATTACATCAAGGCAAAAGTCTGGACTTCCAGAACTCCACCTGGGACACAATGGAATAAAAGAAATTCTCAACATAGGGTCTCTCTCCCCGGAATAGCACTTCATTCTTGCCCAACCATACACCCTACAATACTGTCAGAACTTTTGTGCATTCATTCTTGGATCTAAAAGTATTGTGTTCCACACAAGCACTTCCCCTGCGGAAAACGACTAGAATCTAATCTCATCTCGAGGAACAATCCAGTCAATCCCCATCTTCTGCCACACCTGCTCTACAAATGCACACCGGAAGAAGAGGTGTTGAACGTCCTCTTCTGCATTGCCACAGAGGAGACAGCTCATGTCATCCATCTAGGTCCACCTTGCTCTCCACCTCTTTGTTATTATCTTCTCCCGCCTCACTAGCCATGCAAAGATCTTTACCTTCGACAGACACTTTGCCTCCCAAAGAAGCCTACAGTTTCTCCAGAGATCTACGTCTGTGTCAGCCTCACTGCCATTCAATCTGCAGAAGACCTTCGCTACAGAGAACTCACCTTCATCCCAACTATAAATGTCACTCCCCACCTCTGGCTCCCAACCTTCTAGTTCCTATAACAGTCTCTGGAAGTCTATACATCTATAATCAGACAGCCCCCTCTAAAAGATAGGACACCAGGCCCCAGACCAACAATCTCTAACCATGGCAGTCGGGTTAGCCGCACACTTAAAGAAACGAGGGAACTTGTCCTTGAAGGGTACACCAATTCCTTGCCAATCATCCAGCCAGAATTTGAAGGCATCACCCTCACCCAAAATAGGAGAGAAGAAAGACCGCACCTTCGTCGTTGCAGTCGCCAGCCCCTTAAGAAAGAGAGATGCCCCTTAAGGTGGCGATTCCAAAGGCCCCCAAGACGTAAAGGATCCATAGCACCTTCTCATGATATCACCAAACATGCCAAGCTCCCAACCCATGAGCTTAGCAATCCACTTGGTGAGGAGGCTAGTATTAACCTTCCCCACCTCTCTAACCCTCGGGCCTCCCTCTTGCATCGGCCTACTGACCTCCTCTCAGGCCATCAACCTTGCCCCCTTTCCCGCAACTCCCACATTAGACCAAAAAAAGTCATGCATCAATCTCGAGATCTTTTCTATCTATTTCGGCATCCTAAACATAGACGGGAAGTAAGAAGGAATGGACGCCGAAACAACCTTCACCAGGACGAGCCTTCCCCCCAGACAATAATCTAGCCGACCACCCTGACAACCTCTTTTCCATCCTCTCTAGCAAAGGAAGCCACTCACGTAATCCAAGCCTCTTATTTGACAAAGGAAGGCCCAAATAGACCAGCGGCAAGGATCCCACCTCCATCGCAAGTGCTCCACCCACCAGCTCTGTTACCTCCTCCGCCATGTTCATTGGGACAAACGTCGACTTCTGGCAATTAATTTGCAGTCTAGACACTGCACCAAAAAGTTCCAGTAAGATCCTCATCCTCCTAGCCTCCAACCTTCCTCCTTCAACCAGAAAGAGGGTATCATCAGTATATTGCAGAATTGCAATCTGATCGCTCCCTTCAGCCTGGAAACCAGTGATCAGACCCCTCTCACATGCTCTGTGGGTCGCCCTTACCAGCGCATTCGCTGCCAGCACAAAGAGCATAGGGGCTAGAGGACACCCCTGCCTAATACCTCTCCTAGGCTGCACCCAACCTCTTGCCGGGTTCCCATTGATCAGGACTGAGAAAGATGTCATTGCCACGCATCTCTTCATCTAGTCAATCCACCTTATGGGGAAGCCTCTTCGCAAAAGGGATGGCCATAGGAAATCCCATTGCACTGAGTCATACGCCTCGCTGAAATCCACCTTCCAGAGAAATGCTTGCTTCTTCTCCCTCCTCTAAGCACCTAAAGCCTCCATAGCAACGATAAACTCATCCAAAATACCCCTTCCTGGTACAAAAGCCGTCTACGCAGGAGATATCAAGTCACCAAGGACAACTCTAAGCCTGTTCGCCAACACCTTTGCCGTAATAAGGTAGATAGCATTTGAGAGTGCAATAGGGTGGAAATCCTGAATCTCCTCTGCTCCATCTATCTTAGGTAGCAAAAACAAGTATGATCTGTTCAGTCTGTCAAAACCCTTATTCACTTTTGCGAACTCCTCCAACATCTCCATTACATCCACCTTCACTAGCAACCAGAATTCCTTAAAGAAGAAGACTGGGAAGTTGTTCGGCCCAAGGCAACCATCCGCATTCAGTCCCTACACTGCTTGCCTAATCTTGTCTTCCAAAAAACTGGCCATAAGGCCCTTCGCTTGAGTCAGAGAAACCTGATGGATATCCTCCCCCTCCAACTCCAACCATACTTGTTTCGCCTGCCCGTGAAATCTCTAAAATAGTCTGCCGCAGCCCTCCCCACCTCCTCCCTGCCTGCAAAAGCCTCCCCATGGATCACCAATCTCTCTATCCAGTTTCTCTTCCTCCTGGTAGATGTCATTTGGTGAAAGAATCTAGTGTTAGAGTCACCTTCCCTGAGCCATTTCTACTGCGACCTTGTCTTCAACTCTTTCTCAGCCTTCTTGACCTCCTGCACCACTCGTGACATCTTCATCTTGGCATCTCTATCCTCAGCTGAAATAGGGGCCTGGTCTTCCTGTCTGTCTATCCTGGTGATCACTTGCAAAGCCTCTTCTCTTCTGCTTCTCCTGGCTGCTCGGATCTCCTTCTTGTACACTTTGAGGTGGTCCTGCAATAAGGACAACTTTGCTAGACGAGATGTAGTTGACCCTTCCACCACGAAAGAGCTCCACCTCTCCACCATCCCCCGAAACCCCTCCTCGAGCAGCCAAGATTTGTCAAACTTAAAATACGTACCAAAATGCACTCTGTCATTAGGCTGCCACAACAACGGGGTATGGTCAGAGAAGGGCCTCTCTAGAGGGGACACTTTTGCCATCGGGAAAGACTCCGCTAGCTCCACATTGGCCAAAAATTTGTCAATCCTGGACATCTGGCTACAGTTGTTCCTCCACGTATACGCACAAGAAGTCGGGCATAGATCAATAAGACCATGAGTGGCCACAAAATCAACAAACTCGTTAGACCCAGGATTCGGTCTCCCTTGCCCCCTGGCTTTCAATTGCAGAGTTATGTTGAAATCTCCTCCAACCAGCCAAGGACACCTATGATAATCCGCTGCTACCAAAGTGAGCTCCTCCCACATCACCCCTCTGGCTTGAGAATCTGTCGGTCCGTAGACCCCTGTGACTACCATCCTAGCCCCACCCAGCCTCCATAACAATTTCGTCGAGATGACATGCTCCCCCTCAAAACAGTCCTCCAAGGAGAATGTCCTCCCGCCACCCCAATATTTGACCTCCAGAGCGGTCAGTTGCTCCAACACATCGGAATCCTTCCATCCACGAACCGCTGATCTCCCTCCACATCCTTGCATCACAGTCCGTCAGCTTTGACTCCTGCAACAGAAGCACATCCGCTCTCCACTGTCGAATGTATTGCCCCAATGTCCTCGATGGGTCATTCAGACCCTGTACGTTCCATGTAAGGACTCCATTTATGAGGGAATGGTGGATGACTCCCCCATCTGTAGACGAAAGCCACAAGCTTCTACGGTTTGGATGACCTCTCCATCCTTAAGGTCTAGAGTTGTTGCTGTTGAGGCCTGTGGCAACATGCTGCGGCCATCAACCACCATCCTCCGCCCCCGATCAAACCCTCGGTAGCTCCATCTCCTCTTATATCGTAAAGCTCTGTCTCGGACTCTCGGCTCCCATCTACCACTCTCGACTTCCACCTTGTCAGAGGCAGACCTCCTTTTAAGGGGACGCTTGCCATCTATCCTCGCGGTGACACCTCCGCACGATCTGTCGCGGGCATCTCGACCTCCTGTCTCAAGTTCACCGCTTCCACCACCGGGGAAGGAGTACCCACATCTTCTTCCTCTTCCATCCCCCGACGCTGGTCTTCTTCTTTAACAGTGGCACCCCTCCTCGCCGCGAGGGAAGTTGTTGCAAGCTCCCTGATCGACTCCGGTCTCATCGCCGAGAAGTCGGCACCAGATGGCCTCACATCGTTCAGCTCTGCACCCAGCTCAGTGCCACCCGAAACACTGTCTATAACTGGATTCGGCGCGGATCCGATCCGCGCGCCTGCTAGCCCATAAAAGGGACCCAGCGACCGTTCAGCTTCCAGAGACTTCAGTTCGGAAAACACTTTCGCAACGCGCGTAGGGAGCACTCCATCCGCTCCTTCAATCCGTCGCCTCCAACGCCTCTTCCGCTTTCAGCTGCGCTTCTTCCACCGAGGTAGTCGCAATCAGTGGCCGGTCCTCCTCAATCATCAGGCCTAGATCCATGTCAGCGTCCTGGCGATTGGGATCTCAAGCACCATCCGAAACCCTAGCCTTGGGGAGCAGGGTCTTCGCTGGCTCTTCGATCGCGCTCGCTCCTCCGACCACCGCTACAAAAGAGGGATCCCTCCCGATCTCGAAGGATCTCTTGCAGGTGCAAGACATCACCCATCGATGACCTCCATGGCAGAGGATCACCTTCTCCCTCATGACCTCTCCCACCTTCACCTCCACCTCCGCCTCTAGCGGTCCGATCGGAAGACCAGCCCCCCTACATTGGCGAAGCCTCGTTAACGGGGACAACAGCTCTCGGACAACCCCCATCGTCCTGAGCCACCACGGGGCCCCGTCAACCTTCAACACCACTGGTACCCTCCTTGGGGCCTGCTCCTTCTGCGCTCCATCATGAACGGAGGTCTTCCGCCAAGACATCGATCCCGACTTCAAATGTGAAGTCGCGAAGCACAGCTTCCTCGCCTCCACCGGGGAGATCCCTACCACCAGAACACCCCTACTTCACCCACTGGGATGACCTTCCTCGTGGCCTCCTTCGACCCCACACCAAGAGCCTCCTCTACCTTGGGGAGCCGTAAACAGCCCGAGGTCAACACACCCACCAGGCCACCCTCCACCTTGCTTCGAAGCATGGCAGCATATGCCAACCAGGGAGCCTCAACCTCCACCAAGGGCACCTTCACTGGTGGCGATGGCGGAAGGCACTCCTTCGGATTCTGTCACACTCCGACCACCAGCACCCTGACATCACACCCGACGATGACCGACACCCCTGCAACCCCAGCATCTCACTGGTTCATGGCACGTCTCCGCCAGTGTCTGGCTTCCAAACATTTGAAGCACTGGTTAGTCTTGATCTTCCTCTGGATCGCAGCACCACGCGCCTCCGCCGCTACCCTAGTTCTCCCCCGGATCGCCTCGACGTGATCCTCCAGCTTCCCCCTCCTTCGGATAACCACCCTCCAGCCTTTGAGACCATTATCCCGGTCCTCTCGCCGTCGAAGATGTTCGGCTCTCCTCACTCGTTCATGGAATCGCTGTCCCGCTCTCGCCCTCCCGTTCTCTAGCTCTCGCTCTCGCTCCATTTCAGTCCGTTTTGTCATCTCCATTTCATGCAAAATTGAGGGTTGATTTCCATTTAATGTGCTCTCAATCCTCAAAATGCTATTTATCCTAAATGGTTGTTCTCCACGTTAAATTCTTTGTAATGTATTCCTCTCAAAAGGCAGTGTAGTGGTTGAAATGACCTCCTTGGACAGGCAACACAAGGTTGTGAAGCACTTTGATGGTTAGATTTTGTGAGAAATTAATGGAGAATAGTGCAAGGGTATTGGCGGGATGATGTCTTTTGGAATTGGCATTTTGATGATACAATGAGGACTTGGGCAAAGTTGTCACTAGAGAAATATTGTGTGTGGCATGGTATACTTGTTAAAATTTTGGCAAGAGTTGCAAAGATTATGCCTATCGGCATCTATCAACTATCCCTTTTTCTTCGTTGGGAAAAGGATTTGGATGTAAACAAAGAGATGATAGGACAATCGTGAATATCTATTCAAGGGCTTGTGGAACTGGTTGCTAGAAACATTTGCAATAGTAAAAAACAAACCTCTAAAAAAGGTGAAAAAAGCATGACTTACCAAGGATAAAATATCTAAGTTAATCCAACTTTAACCAAGGTTAAAGTAGCTGAAGGAAAATATGGTATTTGGGTTACTTGGGCCTAGGTTGATCCCATTTCTTTTACCTGAGGCTCATGCTTGTACTTAGGCTTGGATTGAGGAAAAACTAATTAGGCCTTGTACTATGTAGTAGAAAAAAAGTTTGATCTATTCACCAAGGAAACCTTAGATGTCTATGTATAGGGAGAGGCTAAAAGATATTTATAGACAAGCTCTTAAAGAAATATAAAAGTAACAAAAGAGATAGGAAAAATAATAAATTTAGGACTTTATCTTTCTACACTCCTCAAGATGGAACATATATATTTATTATGTTCAGTTTGTGAAGGATGCATGGGGAAGAGCCTTAGTGAATATATTTGCAGTTTGATCTCCCAAAGCCACATGTGAGGTGTAAATAAATCCTTTTTGAATCATGTCTTGAGTGTAGTGGCAATTCATTTTCACATGCTTCATTCACTCGTGGAAGATGGGATTGTTGGCGATAAAAGAGTGTCTTGTTATTACATCTCATTTTCATAGGACTAGACACTGTCATATGTAAATCCTCGAGAGCAAAATAAATCCACATAAGCTCGGAAGTGGCTTGGGCCATAGTGCTTTACTCAGTCTCTGCACTCGATTTAACCACTATCTTTCATATCTTGCTTTTCCATGTGACTAGATTACCTCTAATACATGTGTAGAACTCAGCGGTAGACTTCCTGTCCTTGGAATGTCTCGAATAATCAACATCTGTGTAGGCCAGTGTTGCAAAAATTGGTAGTCGGTATTCAGTTGTCCAAGCCATCGACTAAGGAGTATACGGTATAGGGGGAGTAGTCGGCGAGTACTTGGTTGGGCATTTTTTAAATAAATAAGTATACACACACATACAACCATGGCAAGGATTAAGGAGAGAGGAGCAGCAGTAGGTTGCAGTACCAGTAGCAGCAGTAGGCTGAAGTAGCAGGGCATCAACAATGGTGTGGTCTTGAATAGCAGCAGCAGTGGCGTTGGTGAAGGTGAAAGGGCTGAAGGGCAAGGAGATGATCGGAGAGGGAGAGGAAGGGGCGATTGTGTGGAATCGTGGAGGACGGGGCAATGCTTTGTCAGGTCGAAGTAGGGGGCTATCGCGGCATCACCTATATGGAGAAGCTCTGATCGTTTGGAGGAGGGCGTCGCCTATTAGGTCACGTGTAGGTTTCGAACAAAAGGGCTAGGAGGCGCAATGAGTGTCAGGGCAAGTGGGGGTTAACTTTACCTAGAAAAATAATATCTAAATGTATCCATTTGTATTAACTTCTATGCAAAAAACGGCCTATTACTTGGCCGACTACACCGACTACTCGGCCGAGTAGTTGGTGTTGCCAACTATAGGACCGCATAGAGCTTATTCAGTCGGAGGGGGGTGCGACTAGGATTACTCGGCTGAGTAGGTTGATTTTTACATCAAAGGTGTAGGCTACCTCATCTAGGGACCTATCATGAGCGAATAGTATGCCCTTTCATGTTGAGGACTTTGCTTTCATGGTTGATCCATGTAGTAACTTTGCTTATTGTAAGAACAATTTTCCCACCATCCACTTGAATTTTTTGGTATCATCTTGGCCTGAGTCTTCATATAAGTGCACACTTGGGTCCATGGAAATAGAGGTAGGCTTGACACCTAGCGTGTTGATCTCTCGAAGTAGATTTTTCATGTACTTCCTTTAAGACAGGACGACTCCATGGGCATTTCTAGCTACATCAATCCTAAGTACCAGAGTATCTCCAGGTCCTTTTGTAACAAAGTGCTTAGTCAAGAACTCCATGGTGGCCTTGATGCTTTATGCATTATCTACCGTCAATATGATGCCCTCCACATACACGATCATCACTATAGTCCTATTTCCCTTCTATATGAAATGAGAGGGATTTGCGGAAGACAACCTGAACTTGATCTTCTCGATGACATTGGATAGCCTCTGGAACCAGGCATGTGGACTCTACTTGAGCTTGTAGATTACATTATGCAGTTTGTGAACCTTGGTACACTCCCCTTCAACCTTAGGTCCAGTAGGTTGTATATATACGCTCTTGGAGATCACCATAGAGGAATACATTCTTTACATAATTGGTAGGGGGGGGCAATCTAGGTTTGATTACCACAAAGATGAGCATCTGGACTGTGGGTATCAAAGTAGATCACACCATTTGTCTAAGGTGTATCCTTGATGACAAGGACAGCTTTATATCACTCTGTGATGCCATTGGGACAATACTTTATGGCGAACACCTATTTGTAACCAACCACAGCTGCTCAAGAGGAGGCTCTCGGAAAGTAGTGTAGAAATATCTTGTCCATGCCCTGCTACCACTTTCGATCAAGAAGCACCTCCTGATGAGTAGCAGGTGTGCATGGCTGAGAGTGCATTGACAAACTATCTATATTGAGGTGATAAGCTTGCCATAGGCATATACTTGGGGACTGGATGCCCTTCTGCAAAGCAATAGAAATATCAAGATTGTCATCTCTAGAATCATCCATCTGAGTTAAATTAGACTGCCAAGGTATGCTAGAATCCTCCTGAGTAGTTGGTATATTAGGTACATGGATTACCTCATACGCAGATGAAGGTGCAGGGTCAAGAGGAGGGTCAGTCTCAGGTATTTGGCAATGAGAAGAAACCATCCTGAACTTGTTTTTGGTCCATCATCAGGAAAAGGAATAGGGATAACTACCTTCCCCTCAGGAGTAGGTGTACTAACACATGAGTTTGAAGATGAATGGTAGGGTATGAACTCAAAGAAGGTGACATCTGTACTGAAATAGTGGCGTGGCCAATAGGATCATAGCACCCATACCCTGAGTCCTGGAATTCCCATGATAGTAACAATACCTGGCAAATGAAGGGATGTGATACTGGTACTTAGGATACCTCTCTAGGGATTTTCAAAAACAAGTAGAAAACTCCTAAATGCAAACACAAGTGAATTCCTTCCAGCTAGACATCAATGTAAAATGGAATTCAGTACAAGCCCGCTAGAGACTGCCTTTGATGCACAAAACCACCTTTAAGAACTCATGCAGTTCGAGGTGATAGATATGTTTGAAATGCTTTATTCCCAAAGGGTAACAGTTAATCACCTTGTGACCTGGAGATCACAGAATGGAGTTTTGTCTACAGCTCTTTTCAATATGCAAGGTAAACTGGTAAAGTTAATTATTTGACTCAAAAAGTGGTCCAAACCTAAAAATTAGTATGATGCTCTTCGGGGCCCAGCATCTAGCAGGAGCTTCATGCATGGTTCTGCCCTTTGATGCTTCATTCCTCACATGCAATGGTTCCTAGTTAGTAATGAAAGCATATATGTGCCTCCAAGCACATGAAAATCCTTATGCTTACCCAACTTGATGCAAACTAGGAAGGAAGTAACAGGTTTGACGAGCCTACTAGACACCAAAACAGGGGAAGGTTTGATAAGGTTTAGACTTGTTGAGACCTCCACCAAGAAATTCCTGAAGTAGAGAGAATGGCTCCAATGATGGAAAGCAATGTCCTTCAAGGCAAATATTTCCATCCCTTCACTGTTCTCCTAGTCCTCCCTTCACACATTCTTCTTGTTATCCACCTCTCTGCTTATCAACCTTTCCTCAGTATTGATGCTCATCAGAGTCTACAACTCAGATGATTTTACACCATTGAGACAACAATGAAGCCCTTTTTCCACATGTCAAGCATAGATATGTGGATTCGTTGCCCTCAGTTGTCTGCAGTCATATACAAGTAACATGATTGTGGCTCCAGATAAGCTTGGTTATGTCCAATAGTCTTCTTTAACCAGATTTCATTGTTCGGAGCGATAGGGAGTTGTTCAACCACATTAAAAAAAATGAAGCAATTTTCACATTTTCTCTGCAGTAGATCTTTGGTAGTTTTTTATTAATTTACTCCAAACAATTTTACTTTATATTGTGCTTAAAGTTGAGGTTGGCCTTACGTCCAGAATTTTTTGGGATTATTGGCTACTGTACCAACATAAACTTCTTGACACATGATTTACAGGTTGAAGCACTGGGTGCTATATGCAATATTGTGATAACTTTTAGCTCTCAAAATCATGTTTTTATTGAGCTTGGAGGTCTGAAGGAACTTGTTCGGCTATCAAAGTCAATGGATCCTGCAGTCAGGTTGAACTCTGTTTGGGCATTGAGAAACCTAGCCTTCCTTGCTGACAAAATAACACAAGAGGAAATCTTGATGGAGTTGACAGAATCTACACTTGTTAGTTTGATTAATGGTAATTTTTTTTTGAGCCCGTGATGGTAATAATTTTTGCCTCAGGGAATGCTGAACTTGCATGAATTATTTGTCTAAATGCGTGTAGCTCGCTTTTGCAGATCCGGAAGCTTCAGTGCAGGAGCAGGCATTGGCACTGGTCCGTAATCTTGTGGGTGGATTTCCTGATTCCATTGATCGTCTGCTTGGAGGAAGTGCCATTCTTGATGCTGTGGCCAGACAAATTCATTGCTGTTTTGTTCCTAAAGTTTGCACTCAGGTTTACAACTTGCATATTGCTGTTATTCATGATATGAATGTTATTTATTAATATAGGTTGGCATTATCGTACTCGAAGAGCAGAGATTTAGGTGGCACTTTTATCAGGTGATGGGCTTCCAAATGGCCCTTCTAGAATTTTGCCAAGAGATGGTTGTGCTGCTTTTCTCTGTGTTTGGTTAAATGATCAGCATGTTTTTCTAAGTTGGCGTATATGTAGTGTTAAGTCAATCTTCTAAGATTTCTGGTACCACTTCTGAAGCCACTAGTTTTATTTTTTTTTTTTATTATAATGCTATATAGCTTTCATGTTTTTATCCTTTTGTTTTTAAACTTAGGTTTATAAGGGATATATATCCATGTCTAGCATTACTGTTTAAAGAAACAGATGAGTCAACCGTTGTCAGAGCTTTTTACCTTAATAGATCAATTCAGTCATTTTGTTCACTTTCAATATTATATCCTTGAAGTGAAAGCAATCAATGATTAAGAAAAAGGAAAGGGATGATGATTTCCCTGGCACTAAAAGAAAAGGCCATAGAATAGCATTTACCACGTTATAGTTTGTTACTTGGTTGAATTTCTTGCGATTGGGGTTTCATCAAACTCATAGATGAGGTTAATCAAACTTTGCCAGAAGCTTGTACACTTAAGAAAGGGGTTTATGCTAAATTTCATAAACTGTCTGTAGAAGTTCTCTTTGGGACTAGGAGCCTGAATAAGTTTTTTTGTTGGATTTTTTTGGTACACTTTTAATTTCTTGAATCTATTAAAGCATGCGTGCTCTCAGTCAGATGCTCACTTCAGAGTTACTGTGTACACATGCAAGCATGTGCATGTAGGTGTAGGCAAAATACAGGAAGCCCCTGGGAGAAGCCACATGGCTACCTAGCTCCAGCATGTGGCTAGAAATTATATTTGAAAATATCGAGGATTAAAATCAATTTATAACTGTAGATTGTAGAAGACATCTTTTTCGAGAAATACACATCATGAGTTATGAATTGTATAACTGCATGGGATTACTGCACACAAATATATCAACTACACATCATGATGTATGAAATGTATCATTTCTAGAATATTTGTACTGAGAAATATGAATGTGTAGCTTGAATTAGAAAAGATGTCCGACAAATGTTGAGACATAAGATTTGCCTCACACTTGATAATGAAAAGATCATTATCATAGTTACGGCCATCAGAGCTGTTAAAATTATCACCACCAACTTATGCACTCTGATTCCTTTTCAGGGTATGTTTTTGCTGAGCAATGTTTCAACGGGTAACGAGCTTCACAAAGATGCAGTGCTTAGCCATCTTCTTGACCAGCAAAAGGATGGGTGTCCTAAGGCTTCTGTAATTAAGCTTTTGGAAAGCACTGACAGCTCACTAAGAACAGCGACCGCGTGGTGTATAATTAATCTCACCAATCTGGAGTCACCTAATGCATCAGTTCGTGCCTCTAGACTATGTGATGCAGGTGTCATTTCTCAATTAAAATATATGGTTGATGATCCCTGTATAGATGTGAAGGTAATAAGATCCTCCATTGAATTTGTACTCCCAATTTGGGCAGCATTTACTAATTAAGCTTCTATTTGATGCAGTATCGTGTCAGAACAGCTCTTCAGCAATTCACTCTTTTGGGTTTCTCGCATGCATGATGACTGGTCTACCTGTGCAAAAATCAAGCCGTTGTACTGGTGACGGTCTGTTTTTTGCTAATTCTTGCTGCAGGGGCGTTCTACCTGTACAAATTGATTTTGGTAATACTCATCAAGTTTTCAATCCTCCTCTATTTTTTCTCCGGAGCTCGTCCTTTCGCACTTTCCAGTGCTTTAAAGTGTTATTTTCTCTGAAATTGCAGGTGGGACATCTCTAATTGCTACCTTGCAACATAAAACCATGAAGGGTCAGTGTATATGGAAAACTCAACCAGACTTCATTTTGATGGGTAGCAGTGGTGGAGATCCTCTTCCATTATGCAATAATCACTGTAGTATTTAACCAGTTTTCAATGCCTTAACCGCCCATTGTGCTCTGGTGGTGGACATCTTATTGGCAATTTGCGGCTATGTTCTCTAAATAGTGAGTCCACACAAGAGCTCCCGAGTTATATTTGATTTGCTTGTTTGAGTGTGACAGAGTACTACCTGAATTAATAAATCCATAGGAATGGGAGCCTGATCTCTCTCGCTTTGTTAAGCCATTCCAATGGTTATGGCCTCAACAAATGTAGGCATTTGAATCAAAGTTGCTTCAACTCAATGTTTTTGCAGTTTCGTTGCGATATCGGCGACATCTCCTATCCCAACTTGTGGACGGTGTGTTTCTTTTTCTGATTGTCTGGGTCAAAGGTCGCACTTGCCAAAAAAATGGCATGTTTGGGATGGAAATGTTGATAAGTCGGCCACTAATATTACGTTGGTAAGCCGATTGTTTAAGGAGAGCACTAAGCTCCCTCCCTGATATTGTGTGTCATGTTTATCATAGAGGACACAAATGCTGCTAGATGGATTTGAACCAATGAAGTTACTGAAAATCTTCGTAGTTGCGATGGCTGTCAGATGACCATTGTGTCCAGTTAAAATGTCATATTCCTCTGGAGCAGTCGTTTTTAACGTTACTGTCTATCCTCTGAAGTACATATGACTGATTGATGTGCAAAGTTACCGTCCAATCGGAAACGTGAATGCTCAAAAGACTAAGGCTCGAATAACATCCTTTCCAGAAAGACATCAATATTGATATGTGCTTAAGGTTTAATGACCGAGTGACTGGCATCTCAAGTTGATTCGATTACAACAACTTTGTTTCACAACAGCATATGCAGTTATGCTGCAGGTGTATGTGGGGGGTCAAGAAGTTGATGATTATTCTCAATCCGGGAAAGTTAATAAAGTACAATCCAGTGGCAACTCATTAAATAAATATGAAAAAAATAATCCTGTGGTAAATTTAATCCATCTCAAAGATTCGTTTACAATGCCAGGTCAACTATGTTAACTTGAACCACAAATGAAGCTTGTTAGGCTAATTGAATTCACTTTGAGCTAGGTGGGATCGGTAGCATCTATATATTCACATAATCTAAACGGAAACTCTTTTCGTTAGATTATGTTGTCATTTATATATGCATGCATGCATGTGTATGTCTTGTCTATACATTTGACCTAGCTAACTAGGGTCTATCTTGTCAAGCCATGATTCACTCTTGAAAATAAGCTTGCTAACTTTATTGACGGATAAAAAAGAGATTGGTCTCTCGTAACCGTCCCACTTCTTTCTCTGTTGTTTATTTCAGATTACATCCAACTTATTGACCGATAAAAGGACATTGGTCTCTGGTAGTGGTAACCATCGTGCTCCTTTTTTTTTTTTTTATTTGTTTGTTTCTTTCTTTTTTTTCTATTGCAAATTTTGTTATCAATATTCTTTATCCATATTTGTCTTTACCGTGGTGAGATGTGGTTAGATAATGAAAAATTTGAAAGAACTGTTGTGGACACGAGAGGGATTCCTTTGTCTTGCAATCTGGAAGCCATTTCTCACTTCAAGTGGCTATTCCAAACGCTTTAAAAAAAAAGAATAATTAAGGTTTCAAATATGTTCAATTGGTATATCCAGGACGAGTATTTTGTTTATAATTCTTATTCGTTCATCCGGATTACCAGTATATTTCATTTCTACATTTCTTATAAGTCCATAAATGAAAAATTACATAAAAATCAGGAACATATTTATATGTACCCTACTTATCGCGAGCAAGCTTCACTTGCTCATTAGACTTGATATATAATACTAAGAAATAGGATCTTTATGCGAATAACAACGACATAACGGATGAGTGACCTGTCCTCAACAAGGTGGTGTTAGGTTCTCGTCTCATTAGTGGCATGTGGAAGATAAACTTTTATTATTAACAAGTACGATCAATCATGCGGCTACCCATCAAAAAATGCTTAATTGTGAAGGAGTTAAGCACAATAATGGTGCAAAATTGAAACATCCTAAATTAATAAGAATTAAAATGTAAATTTATGAATTTTAGGAACATAGAAATAAATAATTTTTTAAAATACAGAACAGGAGAAATAAAAGGGACAATAATAATCATGCAACTAGAACACTATTTGCTACCCATGGGAGTAATTGCTTAGTCAGGTGTAAAAGAAGTAACCAACATCATTTTAGAGTCAATAGTTGATCAGGTAAATGACCGGTAAACTTGTCAAGGTTTTATTTAAAGTCAATGACCGGTTCACCCGAGGTGACCTGTTGAATAGTACTGAACATTGAATCATGGTTGAACTAGTTTTGATCTTTCTTACGAATTGGAATATTTTGTTTTACATTCAATTGATTAGGAAAACAATGATCAATAATATTTTAAATTAATTCTCCATATACATTTGACAAATTCTGCATTCTACGTAACAAGATTCTTGTGAATTAAATGCTTTCTAACAGGGGTGGAGCTAGTAATCGAACTACATGGGGGCGAAATCCAAAAAAGATATATTTATCAATGTTGACCTACTTTAGGCAGAGCGAAGGATGAGATAATATATTAAAAGTAAAATTCGCGGTATATAATTCCTAAATAAATAAAAAAGTCGAGGAAGGTGATGTCCTCCTCCAACTCCTCCCTAGCTCCACCCCCTTCTACTTATGGATATTTAGTTATTTTTTATATTTTATTTTAAGAATATGATGAATTAAATCTAATTTCAAATATTAAACTTTTGTACAATCGAAGATATTGCTCTGATTTAATTTTATAATTATTTTGAAAATATCGATATTACGTTGACTTCAAAATTAATCAAATTTGACTCTAACCTACGAAAATTCAAATTAGGAATTTTTGATGTAATATCCTATTTGAATTTTTTAGAAAACATCGAACTTAATTTGGAGCTGAAAGTCAAATAAATTGAGAGAGAATAAAGGGAAAAATAAATAAAGAAAAAATATGAAAAAGAAGAACATAAAAAAAGAAGGAAAGAAAGGAAGAAGAAGATATAACTTTATATGTGAATGTAAGATCAAGAATCTCGGTTGAATATCAACATTAGTTAATTAAAATTAAAAATCAATCTATTAAAATTTAAGTAAATCAAAATATATCAATTGAAAATAATTTTTAATTAATTAAAAAAATCAAAATATACTGATTAAAAATAAAAATATATCAATAAAAAAATAAATTTTCTATCTATACAAAATAATTTACATCAATAAAAAAAATATAAAATATAGCAATTAAAATCACTGCTCTTTTTCACACGTTATAAAATGCCGGTTTTAGTTTTAAACGGAGAGGGAAAAAGTAAAGGATGATTCGGTGGTTGAGAACGAGATACCTTTCCTTCTATAGCAACTAAACCCCACCACACTCGTAAAGCACATACACAGTGAGAGAGAACAGCCAACTAAACACCACAACAACTACCATGGCCCGTCGGCACCCCGCACGTGGCCACTTCCCCCTTCAACCCCACCTCACCACTCACCAGACTCACCACCACCAAAACAGCAACTCTTCCAAGACCTCCACCACCACCTCCGCCATGGGCTTCTTCTCCCCCTCCTCCCTCGTGACCTTCCTCCAGCGCCGAACCCTCTCGAAGCTCCTCCTCCTCACCATCCTCTGCAGCCTCTCCTACCTCCTCTCCCTCCACCTCCACTCCCCCTCCGAAACCCCCAACAACGACGACAACTGCTCCACCACCCCCACCCTCACCGTCCTCCACACCTCCTCTTCCGTCTCCTCTCCCCCGCTCGACTTCCACCCCCACCACCTCCTCCCTCTCCCCTTCTGCCCCTCCAACTTCACCGACTACTGCCCCTGCCACGACCCCCTCCGCGAACGCCGCTTCCACGCCCCCAACCTCCTCCACCGCGAGCGCCACTGCCCCACCCCCTCCGACCGCCCCCCGCTCTGCCGCGTCCCCCGCCCCCCCGGCTACCGCTCCCCCTTCCCCTGGCCCCGCAGCCGCGACCGCGCCTGGTTCGCCAACGTCCCTTCCACCAGGCTCAGCCAGGCCAAGAAGGACCAGCACTGGGTCAGGGTCGAAGGGGACACCCTCGTCTTCCCCGGCGGGGGCACCACCTTCCCGGACGGCGTCGCCGGCTACGTCCACCTCATTGCCAGCCTCGTTCCCCTCCGCACCGGCGAGGTCCGCACCGCCCTCGACATCGGGTGTGGGGTGAGTGTGGAGATCCCATGCCATTTGTCCAATTCACGCAATGAAATTGCCATCACCTCTGGTTCAAAACTAAATATCACCGATGCACTTTCGTTATGGGGGAGAGGCGGGTGGAGTTTTGTATTAATGCACATTTTCGTTTTTCCCAAACTTGAAAGTATAACAGAGGTGAAAAAACATCGTCAGAGGGGCGTCTTTGGAGATGAACTTCGCTGTGTGAGGTTCCACTCAATGTAATTCCACGGGATTTGATTGGATCTCGTCTCTTGATGATGCGAATTTCGTATGCATGCACACAAAACCTGCATCTTTAGATGCATGCGAGGTCCGTATGTGAAATGCATGGGATGGAATTAGCAAACTCATCTTCGGGAGAGTCGAGTTCGAAAGTGGTCCAATGGAGCTACGTTCGGTTGGTCCTCTGTGTATGAAAATAATTTTTGTAAAGAACCTTGTTGGCAGTTCATGACACTATATCCAATGGAACTATATTTGTAGCCTTGAGTTAACACTTCAATGTCAGATATACAACCATGTAATTAGAGGTTGTTGGACTAATCGGACCTTATACTGCATGGTGAAAATGTTCATAAATAATTTTTGTTGCACACCAAATGGGCATCCATGTTGGCCATAGGGCTTATCTTTTTTATTCCATTTTTTAGATGATCTATATCCCTTGCAACCTCCCCCTATGGATGGCGAGTATATTTATAATGGAGGCTATGTTATTGTTGGTTTGGAAGGCACACAACCAAAATTTAATCGCATTTCCTAGGAAAAAGTTTTCCCATTTAAAAAAAAAAAATGACATTTCTCTGCTTCTGTCCAGATGAGCTGGAGATCCTTCTTTCATTCCCCAGAAAACTTCTTCCTTGACTACTCTGTAGTTTTAATTTTTGTATTTAATTATTTATATTCTTGGCAAAATCTTGGTATTTTTGTTTTCGTTGCTAGCCTACCTTTTGAAGTTTTGGTGTTGTTGGTGTTGTTTAAGAATTTGAGTTTATGCAGTGCAGGTAGCCAGTTTTGGTGGTTGTCTCTTGGATTATGATATTTTGACGCTATCAGTTGCTCCAAGAGATGTCCATGAAGCACAAGTACAGTTTGCTCTTGAACGTGGGCTACCTGCCATGCTGGGTATTTTAAGTGTTCACAAGTTACCCTATCCATCAAGATCCTTTGATATGGCTCATTGTGCACGTTGCCTAATCCAGTGGTCTGGCTATGGTAGTTGCCCATAATTTATTATGCTAAAATAAAACATCTTTTTATTTAAATTTTTTTGGAGAAATAGAGCACTCTTTTAATGTTTTTATACCATGCAATTCGAATAATTATGCCCTTTTAATTTTTTGGCTTTTAGATTACCCTAAACAGTTTTTCTATATGGGAATCTCAAGTTTCATGTCTGCATATGTACAAATTCTTACCTGTAGTTTAAAACTTAATTACCTTCTCACTTTTATTAACCTCAGTGTGTTTAGATTTCAATAAAAAGTCCTTGATGCTAGTAATGTCTGTCAGTACTTTTTCTGTCACTCATGACCTCCATAGTAGATGTGTTTCATGTAATTTGTCGAGTTACTTTTTGTAAAGGTTATTAAGAGGGGATTATGTGGACTTGGTGAAGACTTATAAAAATGTTAAATTAGTGTCTTCTTACTTTTTTGTCAAACAGTTATTTATTTTTATTTATTCATTTGTTTGACATGGTATTGAAGTAGATTTGGTTCCTTAATCTGCATGCTTGTTTGTTGTCGTGCATTTTCTTGAGATTTTCACCCATGGCAGGCTCCACACTGTCTCGTTCTTTTCTCATTCAGCATTAAATGCTGCCAGACTGTGTTCACACTTGTTGCTCGTGCACTTTGTGTCTAGCATTCATAACCAAGCAGCAAATTTTTCGTGTGCCCATCTTCTTTGGAAAGTGATCCATGCTCAATACTACCAGACAAACCATTTATGCCATAGTCCAGTATTTGACAGTTTCTTCTGAAAATTGGTCAACACAGCCCACCCCCCCGCCACAACCAAGGAAGAGGAAAAAAGAAAACAATTACTTTCCAAGCAATGAAACTGATCCAGAGCCCTTTCAATTTCTATTGTGTCGAGAGCACATGGCTTTTGACAATGGAAGTGGGGAGGTAACTTGTATGAAAGGCATTGTTACCGGCCTTGAGTACTGTCTAAGTAAATTTGGATAAACTGCCATCTAGTTTTTGAAAAGATCAAAGATGAACAAAATCTTTGCCAGATGCTTAGCTTCTAGAACAACTAGAGAATGCCTAAGTGATGGGTTGTGCTGTAAACAACTTTGCTACATTTCTAGCTAATTCCAAATTTGAGTAACACAAGGGTCAAACATATCAAGGTACAAAGATGTGGTGCGCATATGATAGTTCTGTTAATACGAGTCTTTGTCATAGTTCAGTAGACATTTTTTCTATGGCTCTCTTGTTGTAACTGAAAAAGAGAAGAAACCTGTTCTTAAATCAGTTTGACATGTTATCTTTCAAATCATGTTAAAATCTTGCATGGATTTCTAGCTTTTTTGTTTTGTGGAGTGGTACTGGTAGGATAGAGTTCACAAATCACATGCCATCTAAACCTATCAGATCAGAATATGTTAGCATATTACCAATATCCAAGAAATTTCGCATTGCGTATGCTTCTGTGCTGGCACTGAAGTATTTCTTCCATGGCATTGTTGCATGAATGAAAAAGAATCGTGCAACTGATTATTGATTTCTGCATGTTTGTTTCTAATTTGAGTTTAGCTATTCGTAGGTGGATTATATCTTCTGGAAATTGATCGAGTTATCAGACCTGGAGGTTATTGGGTTTTATCTGGTCCACCCATTAACTGGAGAAAATTGTACAAGGGTTGGCATAAGTCACGTCAAGAAGTGGAAAGTGAAAAGAAAGCCATAGAAGATCTTGCCAAGCAGCTTTGTTGGAAGAAGGTTGGGGAGAAGGGTCCCTTTGCTGTATGGAGAAAGCCTTCTAATCATCTATATTGTCGCAAGAAGGCCAAGGTCTTGACGTCATTGCCATTTTGTGAAGCCACCTATCTTGATGCTGCTTGGTAAACAAATAAATTCTGCAATGATGATCCATACTCCTTTTGTTGTCTGCAGTGTACTTTTTCCTTAATTATCTCTAAATGTGGTTGGGTTCGGATATTCCCTTTACTAGGTATTCTTGCTTAGCATTTGTTTGGCTGATTTGGTAGGCCTCAGCAGTACAAGTGTACATCTAGTTACAGTGGGTGTAGTTGCAGTGTATTTATTGTTGAGGTGTAGGAGGTCCTTGGGAACTAGCTTGTGGTGAAAATTCTTCTACATAGCAAAGCCTTACAGTATAAGAATGTATAAAGATGTAATTCCATAGGCGGTTGAATGCATATTATGTAGGCCATCTTTCTTGATAAACAGAAACAAGGATGTTGGCTATTATGTATGAGCAAACACGTCTTGCTTCCTTTCATCTGTAAAAATATAGTTGGCTTCTTCCCCCCAAAAAAGAGACGTACTTGGCTTTTAAGCCTTGAGAAATTTTGCAGGATCTTATAATTTTACCCACCTTATACCTCTGGCTTGAATTTACCACCTCAACTATTGTTGTTGGGAAAATTTGTCGATAAATAACTGCAATACTGCATATAGATTTTTGGAAATACTATGTTCAAACTAGCCTTTTGATGCTCAACGTCTATAGCTATGCCAATTTGAGAATTAAGATAATATAAGATAGTTTCCATGTTGAGTACTTTATTATTGATGTAGTTTAAGCTTTTACCTCATCTACTAGACATTATAAAACAAAGCCAAATAGTTGCTCTATTCTGAGTTTTGGAACCAAAAGCTGATCTGACGCTTTTTTTCATTTACTGGAAGTTCCTTTCAGCAAAATTGTTTTTTTCCCTTTTTTTTTGAAAAGAACCTTACAGCAAAATTGTGCTTACCGTTTTTTATGATTTTGAGGGGGAACTTATCCATAGCTTTTGCCTACAGTTGGATAGACTTCCTTTGGGTTTCTACCTTTTTTTTTTTCCTGGTAATGAGTAAAATTTCCTTTTTTTTTCTGGTTTTTATATCCACTTTCTGCTTTCCTTGTCTTTTTTTAAAAGAAAAGAAAAGACTAAAGCCTTCTGTTGGGATTCAGTGAAGTGCCATGTGGCAGCCATCAGGCCACGTGATACTCAGTTATCTAGAGGGTCAGTTGGGCCACCGGTTTTGGGTCTATAGGACTAAAAGTAGGAGTTGGTTTCTTAGTTGGCAATTTGCCTTATTTAGTCAGTTGGGCCACCGATTTTGGGTCTATAGGATCAAAAGTAGGAGTTGGTTTCTTAGTTGGCAATTTGTCTTATTTAGTTTATTTGTTTTAAGGAGATTTGTAATGATTTGGTTGTTCCAAATCTAGAAGATTTGATTAGATTTAATTAGTTAAGTTTAGTTTTGGAAGTAGGAATATGTACTCTTTATATAAAGAAAGCTTTTCCATATTTTTTGAATTGAGTAATAATACAACAATATTTCCAAACATCAAAGCTCCTCTCCTCTCTCTACTTCTCTCTCCATCGTGCATCAACAAGGCCAAATAGGCCTCCAGCCAGTCAACAAGGAGTATTTGCTCCTTCATCTAGCTGTTGACTTCTCAGTAGACTCGTTGATCACCCATATCAAATGTTTGGTGGTAGTTCTAGACGTCTTATACGCACATTCTAGCACTGTGCATGTGATTTCTGGATCTCTCCACGCTCAAGAGCCTCCACACTCTGATTGCACCCACCTAAAAATCTCTACACCTTCATGTGGAATACTCAAGTTTTTCAATGTACCGAAAAATGCAACTGTTCACATTTTCAAAAGTCAGGCGTACAATATACCTATAAACTACTTCAAGAATATTTTATCTAAGATGAATAGATTTGAATTTTTTTCCCCTGTACTTAAAGAGTTTCTAGATCCAAAAAATAGATGAGGCTTTTGAAAAGTCCATTTGTTTTTTTTTAAAGAAAAAGTCCATTTGTTTTTAATATGGTACTATTATTGTTTGCTCATTAGATTGATTTTTAGATTGGATTGACTTCTTTGACCTATGTCAATTCTAAATAAAGTATGTGATTGGCTCGAGGAAGACCTAGGGATTCAGGTGATTGCAGATGATAATATAACCAGTCAATATGTCCCTCCTCATGTCAACATCTTGACTGCAGCATCAGACTAACTTTTTAGTTCAAATAGCTACTTGCTTTGACTTTTGACTATTGTCCGACCTCCTTTGATCAATACTATTGTTAGAGTATTAGTTAAGAAGTCCCGATTTAGTTAGGTTACTCTATTTAATTAAGAGAGTCATGAGTCCTATTTTATTCCTATTTTCTATTTCGTAGTTTTATTGGGTCTACTATATAATTTTCATAACCCTACTGTATATAAAGGAGGTTAGGGTTCTCTATTTTAAGGAGAGGTATTATTCTATTCTCAACAACTATAAATCATTGCTGGTCGCTAATTTGATTATTTAAAGGGAGAGGTCGACTCTAGGGACTTCTTCCCTTTCTCGTAAGTTCGATTCATGGAGTGAATGGAGAAAAATAATTTAAATCATGTCTGTATGTTGAAGTTTCAAGTCAAGTGTTAACTTTATTCAGCTGTTCTACTGCTGCATTGGAGCTAATTTCTGAATGAAATTCCCTTTCAAAGGAATTTCTCGTTGAAATTTGTATGCTGTTGATCATATTGTTTTATATCAAGCATCTTCATTTTTAATGCAGGTATGAGGCAATGCATACCTGCATATCCCCACTTCCAGATGTTCAAACAGCTGAGGATGTGGCCGGTGGTGCTGTTGAGAGATGGCCTAAAAGACTGAATGCTCTTCCTCCAAGAATAATGAGAGGTGACATTGAAGGGATCACTTCTGAAAGCTTTAACAGTGATAATGTGAGATGGAATCAGAGGCTTACACACTACGAGAAATATATACATTTGAGTCATGATAGAAAATATAGAAATATTATGGATATGAATGCTTACTTGGGAGGCTTTGCTGCTGCATTAGTCAAATCTCCTGTTTGGGTTATGAATGTTGTACCGGCTGGCATGAAGAATGATACCCTTGGCATCATCTATGAGCGCGGCCTTATTGGAACCTACATGGACTGGTACCAGTCGTACACATTTGCTTTCATTCCTGATAATATTCAAATATTTTTTTAGTGAAATGCTTAGGTTATGAATGGATGATTGTTAGCAAGAGACATCTTCTAAACATGACTTTAGGTCTAGAAACTTCTATCTTTATAGTCAAAAGGAAGGTAGCTTTCCATAGAAAAGCTCTGTATTGTCTCGTTGACTTGCTCCGAACATTTGGGATGTGTTTGAGGAGTGCCTATGTGTAGCACTCTAATAACCCTATAGCAATTTTCTGGTAGGAAAACAAACTTAGGATAAAATCCTTCTAATACATAATTGTATCGGTTCAAGGTTATTACATGTCTACCAGCTTTCTGTTAACTATTTCATTGTTCATTTGTCCTCCTTCCTGTTTGCATGCACGTGTTTCTTGCATGTTACCTGTGGATCTTCTTTGATCTTCTTTATGCCCTCCTCTCTCTTTTCTAATTTGCAAGTGTGGTCAGATACAGATTACAACGTTCTTTACCTTTTCAGCTTCTTCTGACCTAGTTGGTTATCATACCTTTTTTGGAAAGATTATTGTCTCTGTTTTGCGTGATGTTTTGGCAGTGAAATTGTATAAGCAATTGGTTTTGGGGAAAAAACTGTAAACAATTAGGGTGGCACTCACAAGTTTCTATTTTTCTGATAGTTATGGATATTTTTTCTCATCTTGACCTTGTTAGAACTTCATTGACATTCTTCATTTGCTTATTTTATGCTTGAGTTGTCAGAGATGTTCTGATGTTTTGTTGCAGATACGACTTACCAAAGAAAGTTCTCTTTTTGCAGGTGTGAAGCTTTCTCTACTTATCCTCGCACATATGATTTCTTGCATGCTGATGGGATTTTTAGCTTATATGCAGGCAGGTTAGTACAATATATCAGCTTGATTCAGTTACTCTCCTACCACTAGAATATTAAGCCTTCCCATATTTTCTACCTTTATATATGCTTTTCTGTGATTATTGAGTAGCACGTATTAATTTCTACTCTAGTATTGCATTCCACAAGACAGCTTCTGGAATTTAAAACTACCCTCTTATCTAGAATATGACATGTACCTGCTTATTTTTGACCTGTGAGTGAAGTTGCACTTCTGGAATTACTTATATTCCAAATACAAGACACACATTGTAAGCAGACTTGAAGTCGAGAACATAAACAAGAGGTGACAAGGGCAATGAAGAGCTGATGGACAACAAAGATTAGCATGTTTCAAGACTATAGTCTGAAAGGTAACCAGATGGTAGTAGAGACTGTTGATCAGTGAGCTGGGAAGTGCCAATCCCTCACCCATTCACAGTGGTACAAACCACTTTGTCCTCATCCACAGGAGTAAAACTGCACCTGTAATCAATGTAGATCTAGGTATCGACAGACAGATAGTAATATTACCAAACAACATCCATATTTCTACGGTTCCACCCCTCATATTGAGGTACCAGTGCTCACTCAAGCTTGGATCAATAGAGCTTTTACCCTACCAGATATGTTCTATATTCTCCTCCTGCAGGTTGAACATGGTAAGTGGTGATTAGTTTCTTCAGTGCCCCAACTTGACATTTCTCTGCACACAATATTATGTTGGCCTCTAGATACACCGGCTTATATGTAGAGAAACAGGCAGCTACAGCTCCTGCTTCAAGATACCTTTGTGATACCACTTAAGTTGTGAACTAGCTAATATGCAGAAAAGGTCTCCCTGGTTAATGGTGATCTGTGGAGTCCAATGTGTTGGCTTGGTTGAGGAGCTTTATGGGCTACCTTGCTAAATAGTTCAGTGGTCAAACATGCTTATGCTTTGGAGGGTCCACTTTTTCTCTAGTGGAGACCGGTTTTTCTTTATTGCTGAACTTATATGTGTATGTTGCTCGGAAAGAGGCTATGTATGCCAGATTGTTGGGTTTCCTTCTATGATGGTCACAAAATCGTGGAGCAGGGAAGTGTCAAACTTCCAATCACTGTACTCCACAATCAACATACAAGAGAAAGAGACCTGAGTAGGGAGAGAACAGACTGGAAGGAAGGGAGTGAACTGGAGATGAAAAGGGAAGAAAGGAGAGTCAAAGGACCTTAATGTCTAAGCAGCTCAATATGCTTCCAAAAAATAGTATCCTAGGGAACTTAACAAAGTTTCAAGTGGTATATAAGAGTGAAGATATGCTATTAGTCTTGTTTTGAAAAACTAAGTTTACATGGGACTTGAGCATTTTGAGTCAGTTGGTGGCAGGTCTGTTGAGGTATGTGGCTTAACAATGTTAACTAAGTAGCAGCCAGGTGGCATGCTTTAGTTGCAATCTCAGGCCGTTACAAAATAGTATCAGAGCATAACTCCCCTTTAGTAGGAAGAAAAAGGCTATCCAAGAGGTGGAGCCACCACTAGCAAGGAGGCTAATAGGAAAGGACGACCCTTGAGGTAAGGCCACCACTACTACTGGGGGAGGCAGATCTGAACTAGTGGCAATGTGGACATTGCCATCTTGAAGTGCAGGAGAATGTAAGCACCTCCATATGCCCTCAAAAGATACTACCACAGAGGAGTTTAAGTGATATATAAGGGTGGGGGCATGCTATTGGTTAACATGGACTTAAGCATTATTTCCATTAAGGCCTGTCGCTCAATGAAGTTAACCAAGTAACAGTCAAATGGCATGCTTGGGCTGTGACACTGGGGCGTTACAGAATTGTAAATTTTATGTCATAAATGACCCGATCACTGTTTTGTTAGATGATTATGAAGTTGATTAGCAAAAGCTGTGAATAAATGGTTGTCTGGGTCACTGACCTTATGTATTTAGTCAGTGATCATCTACAAACTCAGGACGCTACATGGAGGAAGATGGTAACCTGGAACTGGAGAAGGCATATCTTAACCGTGCCTTTCCTCCCGTTTCCTTGTCTATCCAAGATTTCAAGAGGTTAAAACAAACAATAAGCTGAGATTGGGAGCATGCAAGATTACTTTTCCATTGTACAAAGAAGTCAATGCTGTCATTGAATTGCTGAGATTGGGAGTTCTGTACTAATCAATGTTTAAGATTCGACTTTGTTGTCCTTGAACCTTATATCCTCTTGAAGTTTGCTTCCTCTCGCCTCCTCATTTATCGCGTTCAGATACCCCACTGTATACGGTACCACTGTAATCCAGCAGGGCCTTGGATCGAGATCTGGTGGGTGTTATTTCCCAGAAATCTTTTCCTTTTTTGGAAGGGAGGGGGTTTTTAGCCTTTGGATTGGATGTTGATCTAAGGGCTGGGATTTTGTATGCAGTGCCATACTACGGCACTGGATCCCTGTTGCTCATTCATCAGAAAGATTGTCTTGGCGGAAAATCTATTTAGTAAAATTTAGGTCTTTCAATCTTCATTAACGAGTGAGCAGGTCATTCTTACATATCAAGCCTGCATAGGTTTTCTTACTTAATTAACTTCACAATTCCTTCAATATTCTCAAATTAAATGTACAATGTGTAGGTGTGATGCCATGGATATTCTGCTCGAAATGGATCGTGTCCTTCGTCCTGAAGGGGCCGCAATTATAAGGGACCATGTGGACGTTGTTTTGGAAGTAAGGAGAGCAGCTGATGAATTGGGTTGGCATAGCAGGATGGTTCAAGGTGAAAACGGGCCGCTAGATCCTGAGAATCTCCTCATTGTAGACAACTCCATTAGTACCAAAGATGCTGCGCAATGATGCCAGAATAAAAACGCCTGATCATGAGTGAATAGAGGTAGGTATACATATTAAAATCATCATCTAGTTTTTATATATATATATATATATATATATATATTTTCCTAGTGGTCAGTGCATGGAAGAAATGTAATTTGTAACTATAGAATTTTAGTGTGGGTAGCTGCTTCTTCTGCTTGAGCATCTTTAGTTGGTTTCAATCTCCCTTGAGTGATTATTGATTCTGTTTTCCTTCTTTGTGAATGCAGTTCAAGAACAAGTTAAGTTATGGATGGGATGATTTATTTTGATGATTATAAGAGTGGTACAGATTCATTTGAAAGCTTAGTTCTTTTTCTGTAATTTTTTATGAGATCCTTATCTGATTCGCAGTATGTAACGTATTAGGAGGTTTGAAAATGATTGCTATCTGGAAATTACTTAAACCATTGCTGATGTAAAATCGAGAAGGTTCTTAGTTTGACGAAGAATGAAAAAAAATTATTCTGTCGAGAAATATCTGAAAAGCTGGTGTTCGTGTCGTTGTCCGCACTGTCCTGCTACTACCATCTTCAGCTTCAGCGACCGACTATGCCTTTATATCTTCACTGTATTGAAAGGTTGGATGTGGGTGTCTCTCATCAGGAATTTTTCGGGGATCAGTTCCTATATGAAGATGAATCAGTTCGTTGGCTAACTGTTTTTGAATCGAATGAAAATCATCCCTTTAACGAAATGAAGCTGAGGAAATCGCTAACCTTAGGAAGCTTCTGAATCTGATAACCGAAGTGTTTAATGAGGAACTGATGGCTCGGTATACGTGTATCTTAAGGGGCATAGTTGCAGAAAACTTTGCGAATTTCACAGGTCAAATATAGTATGTGCATTTAGATTACACGTTCGCATTCGAAAATCTGGATTTCTTAATGCTTGAAGTAAACTATCATGAAAAACAAAAGTTGGAAGAAAAAAATACTTCAAATAAATAAATTCCTTAGTTGCGTTTGCATGCGAAATATCTAATGGGATATCTTTGATCAGATGGGTATTTCATGGAGTATCCAAGGAGGGAGGAGGAATATCAATTCTTCTACTTCGTTGTATAAAAATTATTTCACTGTATCATACTAACATTAATATATATTAAAGTATACTTACTATAACATATAATATATTCATTAATATATATTTATTAGAACACATCATTTTTTTTTTGTTTACTTTCATAATAATATTAAAATATTATCCATTGATATCATATTAATATATTAATTATTTTATCTCATTGTTTATTCTATTCTCTCAAATAAATATCTACATAATTTATTCCACCACTGATTTTATTTCAGAATGAGCAAACATGACCTTTGGTAAGTAGGATAAGGTTAGTTATCCTAGGTTTGGCATTTGCTTATCTCGGCAAGTCAATTTCATCTCTCACATGTGGTTTATCTGAATTTTATGTTAATCAAGTCACATCATGCATATATATATATTCTAACTGCAAATATATACATCGTTCTAATGAAAACATAGTGCACACTTGCATGCATTTGACACCTAATTTCCATTAGGCCCCAGAGAAGATTTCATCGGATTTATTCCGATAAAAAGGTCAAGATTTTATCTTAAAATACGACGTATATAATATTAGCAACATCCACGGCTCCAATTCCAACCACTAACCACAGATGTCCACTACCCCCACATTCCCTGACTTCCAAATGATAAAGCGTCGCACGTGGAGTCTCCCCATTGGCAGAAACGAAGATAACGGATAACGCGGCCCGACGGCCACCCCTTCCCAGCCTCAATTCCACCCGGTGGCATCCACTTCTTATTCCCCCATCTCTAGCTGCTGCCCAGACCCCCAAACACCTTCGCACGCATCCTCCCGGCAATTCCCCGTTATCGCTTGACATGGCATCGATCACCATGGCTGCCTCCTTCGCCGGCGCCACCACCGCGATCGCCGAGAGGCCTTCCCCGAGGCTCGCGGTGGTTCGGGCTGCCAAGACCGAGAGCGCAGTGGCCGCGAAACCCGCAAGGGTAGAGCAAGTCAATGACAAGAGCAGCAGGAGGAGGGCGGTGATGTTCGCAGCCGCGGCAGCCGCCGTCACCGCAATTAGCCGCGGCAATGCGATGGCAGAGGACGAGCCGAGGTCCGGGACCGAGGAGGCCAAGAAGAAGTACGCATCGATCTGCGTGACGATGCCGACGGCCCGCATTTGCCGCAAGTGAGCAGCTTCGGTGGGCCCTCCTTGTGGTTGGCTTCTTATGGTGTGATCGCGGTTGTGTCTTTCCTTGTTATGTAAATCATCGATGGTCGTAGTGGGAGACACTTGTTTTCTGACTCTTCCTGTGAACCTATCGTTCTCTCGAAAAGTATTTTCGCAAGGGGCATTTTCTGATTTTGGGGGAGTCGTGTGCACGTCTTGCAATTTTCTTTTCTATTATATTATTTCCGATCAAACGACCTCACGGGAAACAACATGATGCCTATGAACCTCTCAGGATATCGAATCAGCACGTGGGAAGAAGGACGAAATAAATATGATTCAAGTTTGATTATTACAAAAATAGATGACTAGATAATGGAAAAGAGCTAGCTATCATCGATCGGTAATTCACACTTCCTCTCCTATCTTATGCCACATTGGATGAAAACGTCGGACAAATTGGCTAAGCCTATTCCACCTAATATAACGTAGAATTAAGTTAAATTTGGAGTGGAGGTTCTTGTGAAATTCTTTTTTATGATTCAAAGTCTTGAGCGGGCAAATTAGAGGAAGACTAATCATTCTTCGTATACCGATTCTTTAGAAAATGTAAAAATGGATACTCAAAGTTAGATCGTTCATGTCAAAATCAGAGGTTCCCACCCAATGATCAATACCTTAGTAGGCAATTATTAGGAATTTTGTTTCTTCCCAGATTTAAAACTGCAGAACGTGAGGTGAACTTGCCCACCATCCAGACGATAGGCCTTTTAGTAAGAGTACCAATCGCTTCAGAACCCTCCATTCTCAGATCATGTAATAACCATGATTTTTGAGCCTAAAAAGAAATTAAATAATCCTTGTAAAATTACCATCCTAAATTAGTAAACAAATGAATTGGATCAATCCCTTCCATGGATTCCTCCACCACCGTTTTCTAGTTGCTTATCCTCATAGTTATTTTATCCCCAATGATTTTCTAGTTGCTTCACCTACGGACTTTGCTTTCTCTCTTTATGGTTTAAATATTAATTCCATTAATTGTACCCCAATTATTTGTTTTCTTAGTCGATTATCTCATAATTTCTGCTTATTGCAAATATAATTTCCTCTGCATGATAAAGAGTTGATGCCCCCAACAAAAATTGCAAATATAATTTTTGTTCGATCTTCTCCCTCCCCCTACGTCTCTAGTTCGAATGCTTCCTATATATATTGGCATCCTTCTATGGTTTACGTTCTCATGCAAGCCTGTTTCACATTGATCGACATATTTATCATCAGGACCTTCATCCGTCGTAACACAACTTAAACATTAGTTTGGCTCATCGATTTTTTCTCCACCACTACCACCTCCTTTCGATCATGGTGTGCAGTGACCATTGTTTCACCTTCTCGATCTTCTCACTACCACGACCATCGTCTCGTCTCGACCAATTCTATTTTACTCATAAAGTTATAATTCGTGTCACTCATCGATTACTAATGTGTTCTGCCCACCAATGGTACGAGAGGTTAGACCTATTTATTTTATTTAGTGTTGGGGTTTTAAATTTTATAATATAAGGTAACTTATCTTTAACTTAAGATGCACCTTAATAATAAGTCATCTTATCTGAATTTAATGCTGAATGGGTATCAATATTGATGGATCAATAGCGATATCTCATATACTAAGTATCAATATTAGTGAATCAGTACCGGTATCCCTTATTTATAGGTATAAGTTCTATATTCAAACAAGTATTGATATTAATGCCAAGTACTAGTACTCATAGATTTCAATTTAGAACTCATGATCAGATAAGTACTTGTCTAATACTCACTATGTACCTGTACTAGTTATAAGTACTGGTACTTGTTGAGTACTAGTATTAATCCAAAACATATCCTGATATCAACAAGTACTGGTACTCATTGACAGTAATAGTACTTGTTGAGTACTGGATACAAAGCCTATAGCTAACTAGTACCGGTACTTGAAAGTTACAGATCATGATCATTTCAAGCCCAGAACTAAATCTGGGACTCATATGTATCAATACTCATGACGAATATAGGTATACAAGGTCACAGATTTTAGGTTTAAAGGACCTGGAGCCAAATTTGTAGCTAACATGTATCGGTACTTGTAATGAACACTAGTACTAGCAACCTACAGTTCAAAACCTTAAGTTCTAGAGCCCAAAACTATATGACACATGTACCGGTACTCACCATGAGTATTGGTACTTATGTCAGTTACGAGATGCATTTTGAGTTTTGCAGGAATGCTAAATGTCACAATCATAACATACAAAATCTCGAGAAGACTAATGTAAGCTATCTTAACATAGAGATGGAATACTCATTAGCAGGTAGACATAATAAACCAACATGCAAGCAAACTACACAGCTATATATTTGTTGAACAGAACATTAATATATATAAGTTTATGCCTAATTTCTTCTTGAAAATGATATTACCTGAATTCATCATGAATAAAGAGATGAGGGGCTGCAGTATAGGTCTTCTGAGAGTCCCTTCGATTAGTCGAGAGAGATCTAACCTAAGCTCTAAGAAGAAGATGAGTCTCCTCTTCTAGTCATCTTCCACCTTCTCTCTAGGTCAAGATGGGGGTTCACTTGAGAGAGAATCTACAAGGGCTCTTAGGGACTATTACTACTCTTAATCAACAATTAATAAAAGAAAATAATTGTTGTGGTGAATTGCAATCCTACCCATCGAAGTATTGCAAAAATACAAAATTAGTATTTGCACATTTATTTATCTTAACAACACTAACCTTTTACATTTTATGTCCCTCAATAAAACTTAATCTGATCACCTTAAGTATTGGATATTAGATGATAGTCACAATATTTATTGTTATTTGACTATATCTATATATATATATTTACATATACAAGTTCATATGTTGAATTTTAATCCAACATTTAGTATCATCAATGATGTTTTGGGCACTAGTGGAGTTTCTTGATTTATATGGTTAGGAAGGATAATTTTGATCACCACCACCCATATGAGTTAGAACCTTGGAAAGGACAACAATTGGCTCTCGCATAATTTTGCCAATTTTTTTTCCATTAGCCTTCTTACTTTATACGTTAGTAGTTTTTTTTTTTTTTTTGCATATGAAAACACCAAAGTAAGCAGCTTTAGGCCTAGTTTACTTAAAGGGTTAACCTCTCTCAAAAGAGGGGTTAACTTCCGTTTACTTGGCTACTTGACTCCTCATTTGCTAACCCAGGTTTAGCAACTTTAACATGGACTTTTCTAACACCAGTTTTAACTGATGTTAGCGAAACTAGTGTTAAAATTCTACACCACTTATGTCTCTAACATTTCTCACGTTTTATATTGCTAACACTACTACAAAGTAAATACTATAAGGGTTAACACAACAACTTAACACCAATTCAAATAAACACAAATTAATATTAACACCACACCGCAAGTAAACACAATTACAGGTTAACACCAGTTTGACATTTCTTAACACTACTTTCCTAATTCCTCAAGTAAAGTAGCCCTTAAGGTATACAAGGAAGGTTGGGTGGAGTCCAACTTCCCAGCAAATTATAATGTTAATAGAACTGAGCTAACATATGAGCTAGCCAAACTTCACATTTATTCACCTTTAACATGGAGAAGCCAACAAAGGAAGCTAACAATGAAGAATAGTGTTTGACTAAACTACGGATTCTCCAATCCAGCTCCTGTAGGGCAAGAATTTGTCTTACAAGGTTAACGACATTAGACAGGAGCACCACTCTCGCAAGCTAGCATGTAAGGCCAAGAGAAGAGCATTATGAATTGCCCAAGTCTCAGCTTCGTCACTAGAAATCGTAGGGACTTGGAATGCACTATATCTGAGACAGTTGCCATCTTATCTAATAATACCGTTGCTGCCACCAAATAGGAACCACCCAATGCAGCATCGACCTTAATCAAATGAGAGGTAGAAGAATACATCGGTGGCTCAGCAAGTAGGGACTGAGGTTGTGAAGTAAAGGAGACATAACACTCCTGCCATTGCTTATAAGAACCATAAAATGAAGTCATATGCCTCTCATGCTTAATGAACATAAGTGGAGAAGGCCTAATATTCTCCATCACCACCTTGCATCTATGTTGCCAAAAAGCATGAATTACATAAAAAGTGATATTCTTTGGTTGTCCAGTTGCAACTAGTGTCTAATGCATCCCCACTATAAAATCCCACCAGATTATTTCCATTCCAGCAATCCTCACACCCCAATAAAGCCAAAGAGCCCTTATAAAACGGCAATCCCACAATAGATGCTCTCACTATCTGCATAGCACAGAGGACAAATAGAATTAGACAACTTCAACCTTCTACTTAAGAGTGCTCTAGGTGGCAAGGCTCCAACTAAAGCTTTCTAGAAAAAAAATTTCGTTCTAGGCACAAGCTTATGAAGTGCCCATAGCTTCATGTAGCAAGTCAATCTGATATCAGATAAACCAGTCGAAGTCCCCTTCTTAGATAGTAGCGTCATATAGGCTTATCTAACATAAAATGATCCTTTTGGATGAGGCTTACAAACATAAAGATCTTATCCTTGATGTAGTGGTGTAGAGAGAATTGCCTAAACAATCTCGGGTTGAAAGGAAGCGATCACCACCTCTTCATTTTATAAACTTTAAATCCTAAATCTAAAATTCATAGATAAAAAAATATTTTCTATTTTTCAAGTGAAAACTCATTCCTCACTTGTAGAAATTGAAAATATATCGACATATTTTTATTTTTAATATTTTAATTTTTAATTCGTGAAAAATTATCACACATTACAAAATTCATCGAGATACATGTTTTTTTACTTTTTTGTCTTTTTTTCATAAATAATTTTAACATTAGTGAACAAGGTAATTTTTTTTCAATATTTTTAAATGTGATTTCAGAGTTTAAATGTCTTTCTAAAAACCTTAAAGCGTTTGGCATTTCGGACGTAGTACGAAATTGTGGCAATTAAGAAACAGCCTAGGCTACCACACCTATAATTTTGATGTAAAGGGAATAGAGAACGCTAACCCAATATATTTATTGGACTCTTCGGGAAGAAGAGTGCTGTGGAATGCAGATTACACAAAGGCTATGATTTTCCAAAAACATGCGATTCATATGACGCTACATTTGATATTGCATCACTTTAATTTGATGAACTTCAGTATTTTTAGTGATGTGCTATTCAAACTTGAAATCAAGCATAAGGCATTAACTTTTCCCCACAGCAGGTAGCCACTCCCCAGTAATATTGCTACAGAGCGTTGCCATCGTCCCGTCCAATGACCTTTCGCAAACATTATTTGAGATCATCCATTAAAATACCAACGAATAATCCAGGAAACCTGCAATTATATGAACGCCCTGTTTAGATTGGAGCAACCTAATTAGATCGATTGTTTCCCTATGTCTTCCGATCGCAAGGAAGGCAACAACAAATGAAATGATTCAAATAATCTAATCACCGTTGATAGGGGTCATCATAGATTCACAGCCACTAACTAATTGTGATATGGTAAATTTTTATAAAAATAATGAAAATTTGTTTCATTGCGGGAGGTGAGGCGACGAAACATTAGTACGACATCGTTGCCTTTCGGAAACTTATTTTTTTATATATAAATGATTGTTTCAACATCAGCCACGACCTTACTTCAACAGGATGTGTTCTATAGGTTCGTACCATCTATTGACATCCTTCAATATAAAGGAGTGAGGTTCACAATCTAGTTTATGTGGGTATGGACCCATGACCAGAGCGTGATAGACGGTTCATATTTCAGCGTTCGTGCTTGATCAAGTGGCTGTAGAGGATCGTGTCTCATCTCATCTAATAATGAGGTGGGGTGGTCGCGGGTCTGCTTGACGGGCTCGTACCCTTTTTGGCAGTTATCACAATTCCCCCCTTGCAGTATGATATTTGCAATCTGGACCTATTTCGGCGTTTATTTGATTCATAAATTGAGTCAAACTCATTTCATCTTTGGATCTGGTGGGAAGAAGGAATCCGTAAACCAGATCGGGTTTCCGTTATCTGTTTACGAAAATTAGCACTCTCTGTCTTATTCTTGTTTTGGAGCTTTTATTTTTTATAATCTTCTTCCAGGTTCAGGCTTTTACATTTCTGTCTGATTTATTGCAACATGACATTTGCCTTCTACGGTGCCAAGACAAGACGAAGTATTGAGGCTCAGTAGCTCCATACAGGTTCGCAACTTAATAAGCTGGGGAGTTGCGTGAGTCCAAGCCAAGACATAAGCTCCATGGTCACATCCGGTTGGCCCGAATTAAGTTAGACCTGACTCGATAAGGGCAGAGATAGATTTTTTAACAAGTACAATATGTATGCTCCAATCATCCAAATGACGTAGAATTCTGAATTAGCCATATCCCAAACCTCTCCCCCAGCATTGCGATGAGTAGCTCATCAGAACACAAACCCCAAATTTCACAATTCCCTTGTCCTAATTCCAATGAAGAGTTCAAAGCATTTTGTCACCTCATTCAATGACACTTCAAATTGGAGTAGAAAGTCAACAAGCTTCGTTATATAAAGTAATATTTTTAGGATCGACAAGTCCAGACATTTACACGGACTTCTTCCAGGAGTCCTCTCAGGAACCGAGAAAAATGTTCTAATTGGGCATGTACATTGTTGTTATCCTTGGAATCGTTGATGCTAGAAAATTCACCACACAAGTGAGGTTGCACGAGGAAATTGTTACGATCTGATTCTCGAATCTCTATGAGACACGATAATCGGATCGACTCGACTGATTCCAAGATCCAATCATCCAATGAAAAAGTAACCAAAAGAACAGTAAAATAAATCACATTCACCATGTATATAACTAGCAGTAACAAAATACAGCAGTAAAGAAAAAGAACTACTATAGTATACACCACTACAGCAGTAAAGAAATAAACATGTACATAAACATGATGCTTGCAGTAAAAGAGTACAGTGGTAACAGAAACTACTCACTACAACAGAAGGAAAGGTACAGTGGGTACTACACAAGTAAAAACTACTGGGCTCTACTAGGCCCAGCACCCTCTGCTGCCGCCGGCTCTGGCTGCTCAACACCTGGTCCTGAAAAGGTGACAAAGGTGACACGTCAGCGAAACGCTAAGTAGAGTGGCAACCAATAGCCATGAAAAATAGTAAGGTGGACAGTAGCTGCTATATTTTTAATCTCTTTCTTTAATCGTTATTGAGTTATTTCGCAGATCTTTCTCTTGATCTCGAATATTTTTCGTGGGAACGATCTTGATTGCAGTCTTTTCCGAAAAGTAGTAGTAACACGTGGTGCTCTCTTGGCCGGGAGAGTACCCCATGATGGTCCTATCCTCAGTCAACTACCCCAAGGTCACTGACAGACGTAACGGTGACTACGGCACGTGCGATAAACGCACGGGTAGCTACCTCGAACTGGTACGCGGTCAGTCGTTTCCGTTAACGGGTGCGCCTCAAAGCACAACACGGAACCAGTATAAGGCAGAGCCTTCTCAATAACAGGGTTCTAGCCCTTCCACAATAACCAAACAGAGGTCTTGCCCCTCCACAGTCCGTGCACCCTCGCCTAACTACCCTGGTTTGCCCAGTGGGCCTAACAAGTCGGTGTAGGAGGGCTAGCAGAACCGCGAGGCCCGTGGGGTAGCTAGTGCTCTCTCTACACTAGTAGCTTTCCTCTGTACTGTGTACACAAGGGCCAAAAGTCGGTACAAAGTGGCCAGACCTAACCCCGGGTCCCTGGGGCAGCTAGCTCCGCTCTACACTAAACAGGGGGACAGTCGCTCTCCTTTGTACTCCATACTCAAGGGCCAGCTCACTTCCCCAATTCTATTACATTTACCTCTCAGGAGCTCTACTCCTAATTCCCCGTAGGGTTCATGCTCATATTTCTTTCATTAAGCCAAGTTAGGTTTCATCATTTCAACTTTATATTCATATAGCCCATGTTCTTAACGGTTAATAGCTATTCATAACAAGTAACTGCTATCAATTACAGGCAATTATCATTTTTTTTTCTACTTTTCCAAGACTGCAATTTACAATTTCACGACATTCGTTTTGGTGTTTCTATTCCTAGGATTCATGCCACACCCTAAGATCTATCATTCAATCTAGTTTTCCAGTCCTAGGATTCATGCCAATCCCTAGGATCTATCGTTCAATCTGGTTTTCCAATCCTAGGGTTCATGCCATACATTAGAATCTATTGATTATCTCACAAGTGTATAAATGTTGGTAAATAATTAAAGGGAGCCAATCTACCCGCAAAATCGGGAGTACTGGGGGCGTGATTGGCAAGCCCACGCGCATCCGCAAACCCCAGCGCTGCAACGGAATGGGGTCCTAACACAAGGATCAATTACAAGGAGCTACTCAGAACAGGATACAAATACTGTAAATAGGTAGATGAACTAAATCAAAGAAGAACGAAACTTGAAACGCGGAAAATGGACTTCGAACGGACCCTAAATGGGTCAAAAACGACAAGTCTACCCAAAATCAGACGTTTGGAACATCTTCCAGACGTCTTAAACGATGGCTCAGGTCATACCTTGATCCTGCGCGGTCCTTTCGACGTCCAGAAGCCCGCTAAATCGTCTGGACTTGGTTTCCAGACATCCGACTGTCACTCCGGACGTCTGGAGACCCTCTCCGTCGTTTGGTGATGTGCCCAGACGTCCGATTAGTATGGGAGGGCGTGCCCTTGCGCCTTCCCGAACGAGACCTGCACGCACACACGATCGTCCTCAACACAAGATGAGGCAGAACTCTTCGGCGGGACAGCTACATGGCCGTACACGCGAAAATGGAAAGGGAGGAAAAAATATCGTACCTTTTAGACGTCTGGACCTTCCTCCAGACGTCTCCTGCGTCATCTGGACGTATGTCCAGACGTCTGATTCTGGGAAATTTTCCCAGAATCAGGACCTCCTCGCCCTCCGCCCGCTGCGCATGGCCGTGCCGCGCCGCGCTTGCCTGCTGCCTGAGTTGCAGCAGCTCCTCCCCAACCCCACGCTTTCGCTGCGCACCCGCCGGCCTGCCCTGGCTGCTCCGGCGAGCTCGCAACCTCGTGATCTAGCTCTCTCCCTCTTGCAGCAACCCCTCCTCCCCACGCACTCACGGCAGCAGCTGCTGCTGCTTTTACCCATTCACTCTCTCGCTAACAGGAAGAAGAAGAAGGCGGTGGAGTGAGGGTGAGGGAGAGGAGAGGGGGGTATTTGAAGGTGCCGTGGGGGAGAGAGAGAAGGAAGGCTGCACTTGCAGGAAGGAAGAAAGAGAAGAAAGGAGGGCGACGGTTCAGTCTGCGCGCGCATGCGCGCAGAAGCGAAACCATACGCCGAAAAAATTAAATTCCAGACGTCTGGACCAATTCCCAGACATCTTAAACGATGTTTGATGTCGGGGTCATAACAACATAACAAACTTAAAGGAAGTTTCGTCCCCGAAACTTGCGCTGACTAGGGTGTGGAAAAGAACGATATATTCCTAACAAACTCAAAGAGGACTGAAGCCGGTCCGAAAAGACGTACCCGCAAAAAGCTCCGGGTACTGCTCCTGCATCGCCGCCTCAGGCTCCCAGGTAGCCTCCTCGTACCGCTGGCTCCTCCACAAAACCTTCACCAGGGGTACCTGCTTCCGTCTCAGACTGTGGACGGCTCTGTCGAGAATCTGCACTGGCCGCTCGGGGTAGGTCAGGTCGTCGCTCACCTCGACGCTCTCATGACTCAGGACGTGACTGGGATCGGCGACGTACTTCCTGAGGTTGGAAACGTGGAACACGTCGTGCACACCAGAAAGCTGGGGAGGAAGGGCAAGCCTTTTAGCAACGGGTCCAACCCACTCCAGGACCTTAAAGGGTCCCACGAACCTCGGCGTGAGCTTCCCTCTCACCCCAAACCGCTGCAGGCCCTGCATGGGCGAAACGCGAAGGAAGACGTGGTCCCCAGCCTCAAACTGTACCTCTCTGCGTTTCTGATCTGAATAGCTCTTCTGCCTACTTCTGATAGTGCGGAGTCGCCTGTAAATCTGCTCGACTACCTCTTAACTTTGCCGGATCAGCCTGGGGCCAACCTCCCACTTGGTCCCCACCTCAACCCAACTCAAGGGTGTCGTACACCTCCGTCCGTACAGAGCCTCGTAGGGTGCCATGCCGATGCTCGAGTGATAACTGTTATTATATGCGAACTTTGCAAGGGGCAAGTGCTCCTCACAAGAGCCCCTCCAGTCCAGTACACAAGTACGCAAAAGGTCCTCAAGTGTCTGTATCGTGCGCTCAGACTGTCCGTCCGTCTGGGGGTGGTATGCTGTACTGAACCTCAACCGCGTCCCCAGGGCCTGCTGAAACTCAACCCAAAACTGGGACGTGAAGTGGGTATCCCGGTCGGATACGATCTCCCGCGGAACTCCGTGTAGACGTACCACGTCGCGA
This sequence comes from Thalassia testudinum, assembly GCA_037157565.1. Classification (NCBI taxonomy): domain Eukaryota; kingdom Viridiplantae; phylum Streptophyta; class Magnoliopsida; order Alismatales; family Hydrocharitaceae; genus Thalassia; species Thalassia testudinum. The sequence continues at coordinate 71,126,471 of JAZHRO010000013.1, read as the reverse complement.
ATATACCTCTCTGCCAACCGTGTTGGTCCCAAGGTGACTCGAATCAGCAAGAAATGCATCGTCTTCGTCAATCTGTCAACGATCACCCAGACTGCGTCGTGTGCTCGCTGGGTAACAGGTAAGCCCACCACCAAGTCCATGGTGATGCTCTCCCACTTTCACTCTGGCACTGGAAGTGGGTGTAGCGGCCTTGCAGGCCTCTGATGCTTGGCTTTCACCTGCTGGCATACTAAACACCGCTGTACGAATTCACCCACATCCCGCTTCATTCCCCTCCACCAAAAGTCACGTCTCAAATCATGGTACATCTTTGTGTTTCTGGGAAGTATGGTGAATCTGGAACCGTGTGCCTCGGTCAGGAGCTCTCTCAACAGCCCCTCGTCTCTAGGAACGCACAAGCGTCCCCTCGTGCGCAGCACCTAGTCTGTAAAAGAGAAGTCCCCGGGGTCTCCTGACAGTATTCTGTCACGCAATGACTGCAAGTGTGGGTCGGCCATCTGTCCTGTGATGATGCGATCTATCAGCTCTGGCCTCGTCTGTCGCGTCACAGTCACTGCCCCACAGTGTCCCCGTAACTCTAGGGGTTGCCAACTGCCCATCACCTCCAAGAGGCTCCAACTCTGCACCTGTAAACTGGCCAAGTGTGCGGGCACCTTTCGGCTCAAGGCGTCGGCCACCACGTTGGCCTTTCCCAGGTGGTAGGAAATGCTGCAGTCATAGTTCTTTTGGAGCTCCAACCAACGTCTCTATCTCATGTTGAGCTCTTTTTGATCAAACAAGTATCTGAGGCTCTTGTGATATGTGAAAATCTCGAAAGTCTCACCGTATAAGTAGTGCCTCCAGGTCTTCAGCGCGAAGACAACAAGTGCCAGCTCCAGGTCATGGGTAGGGTAGCTATGCTCATGGGGCTTCAGTTGCCGCGAAGCGTAAGCGACAACGTGACCCCTCTGCATGAGCACACCCCCTAACCCCTGCAAAGAGGCGTCTGTGTACACAACGAATCCGCCACTACTGTCTGGGATGGTGAGCACGGGAGCCGAAGTCAATCTCTCTTTCAGCTCTTGAAAACACGCCTCACAAGCGTCCTTCCAAGTAAAGGGCACGTCCTTCCGGGTCAACTGTGTCATAGGACATGCAATTTGCGAAAAGTCCTTGATAAACCACCTGTAGTAGCCTGCCAATCCCAAGAAACTGCAAATCTCAGTGACCGTACGCAGTCTCTCCCACCTGAGCATTGCCTCGACCTTGGTTGGGTCCACCGCCAAGCCATCCCCAGAGATCACATGACCTAAGAAGGTCACCTCCCTCAACCAGAACTTGCACTTGCTGTATTTGGCGTATAGCCTACGTCGTCTCAGTGTGTCCAAAACCATCCGCAAGTGCTGTCCGTGTTGTGTCTGATCTCGAGAATAGATGAGCACATCATCAATGAATACCACCACGAACTGGTTCAAGTACGGTCTAAACACCCGGTTCATCAAGTCCATGAAGGCAGCGAGGGCATTGGTCAGCCCAAACGACATGACCAGAAACTCCTAGTGTCCGTACCGGGTGCGGAAAGTTGTCTTGGAGACGTCTGCCTCCTTGATCCTCAACTGGTGGTATCCAGACCTCCAGTCGATCTTGGACAATACCGTGACACCTCGCAACTGGTCAAACAAGTCATCAATCCTCGGCAACGGATACCTGTTCTTGATGGTGACCCTATTCAGCTGTCGGTAGTCCACACAAAGGCGTAGGGTACCATCCTTCTTCTTTACAAACAGTACCGGGGCTCCCCAGGGAGACGTGTTGGGCCTCGCAAAGTCCTCCAAAAGGTCTTGCAACTGAGACTTGAGCTTTCGCAGCTCAAGTGGTGCCATCCTGTATCTTGCTGTGGAGATGGGGCTAGTCCCCGGTATCAGTGAGATCTCAAACTCGATCTCACGCTCAGGCGGTAGTCCTGGCAATTCGTTTGGAAACACGTCGGGGTACTCTCTGACCACCGGGATACTCTGGAAGTCTGCCAGAAACTGAAACCATACCTGCCACCACTGATCCCGAAGCTCTGGCATGCCTGTGTGTTAGGGCGATGATACGCCCCTCAGCCCTAGGTGCGGACGAAGCAGCCACACTCTGCGTCGGACGGGTAGCTGCTGGCAGGTACCCTCCCCGTGACTGCTGTCCTCATCCTCGCTCCTGGAAACCGCGGCCTCCTGCTCACCCTCCAGTGCTCGGTGCAGGAAGCGTTTGTTGACCTCTTGCCCTAGACGGGCAGTCCCTCCTGATGTGGCCCGGTTGGCCACACTGGTAGCAGAGGGGAACCCGACTCCCGCCCTAAGTGGGTCCCTGCTGTCGGCTGGGCGGGGGTCCGGTGCTAGCAACTGGCCCCTGTCGAGGGCCCCCAAAGGCCACTAATGGCCCTGCAAAACGTGACGGCTCTCCTATGGGTGCCACGTGTCTCCTCTCTCGTCGGCCCTGTGAGAAGTCTGGCTGATAGGGCTTCTTCCGCCCGCTGTCAGTATCTCGCACGGACGGGTTGGTCTCTTCGTATGTCATAGCTTCCTCCACCATCCTCGAGAACGTAGGCAGCTTCAGGGGTTTGACATACTCCCGAATTGCAGGCCGGAGCCCCTCGGTGAACCTCCAAAGGCGCTCCTCTTCAGTGGCCACTGTTGTCGCTGCGAAGCGAGACAGCTCTAGAAAACATGTGCGGTACGCACTCATGGTCATCGTCCCCTGGCGGAGAGTGTGGAACTCCCACCCCCTCTGGTCTTGCCATGTCTGGGGAAAGTATTGCTCGCTGAAGAGGGTGACGAACCGGTCCCAGGTCGGCTCATCCCCCTCCTGTCCCCTGACCGCCCTCCATCACCTGTGTGCCGCGCTCTCCAGCTGGTATGTGGCAAAGGCCACGCGGCACTCCACCAGGGGGCGAAGGGTGTCAAAAACCTTCTCGATCTGCTCGAGCCAGTCCTCCGCCTCGGTCGGGTCCTCATCCCCCTTGAAGGAGGGGGGCTTCAGCTTTCGAAACTGTCTGAAAAGCTCGAAGTGGTGCTGAAGTGGAAATGCTGGTGCACCTTTAGGTAAGGGAGCCTCATGCTCGGAAGTGCCGGAGGAAGGTGGCGGCGGTGGTGGCCCTTCCCCTCCCCTGCGTCCAGCGCCATGTCCGTCGCGTGGTCCTGCAGAGGACTCCCCCTCCACAACCCTAGGGAGAGGCGCTCGTGGTGGTGGGTGGAGCTCCTCTCGCACAATGTCCCGTATCAGCTGGGTGAGGTCCTGGGCCTGAATGCCCGAGAGCAGTGGCTGGTCCACTGAAACGTCGACCTCAACGCGCCCACCCCTCCGACCTCGTCCTCGGCCGCGCCCGCGATCCGCCTCGATAGTCTCGCGTTGAGGCATCTCCTGCAAGGAGACATGAATACAGAACGGAAACACATCAATACAAAATGATATCTAACGGAGAAGTCTAAGAACACATGTCAAAAGAAACGTTGTGGTGGCTAGTCTAGTTATAGATACGTGAATTGGTTATTTTCCAGTCAGTTTGTTCACTTTTCGGGACGAACTTGCTCTGATACCATCTTGTAACGACCCGATTCCCGAATCTCTACGAGACACGAGAATCAGAACGACTCAACTGATCCCAAGACCCAGTTGTCCAACGAAAATGTAACCAAAAGACCAGTAAAATAAACCACATTCACCATGTATGTAACTAGTAGTAACAAAATACAGCAGTAAAGAAAAGAACTACTACAGTATACACCACCACAGCAGTAAAGAAATAAACAGGTACATAAACATGATGCTTGCAGAAAAAGAGTACAGTGGTAATAGAAACTACTCACTACAACAGAAGAAAAGGTACAGTGGGTACTACACAAGTAAAAACTACTGGGCTCTACTAGGCCCAGCACCTTCTGCAGTCACCGGCTCTGGCTGCTCAACACCTTGTCCTGAAAAGGTGGCAAAGGTGACACGTCAGCGAAACGCTGAGTAGAGTGGCAACCAAAAGCTATCAAAACTAGTAAGGTGAACAGTGGCTGTTATATTTTTAATCTCTTTCTTTAATCGTTATTGAGTTATTTCTCTGATCTTTCTCTTGATCTCGAATGTTTCTCGTGGGAACGATCTTGATTGCAGTCTTTTCCAAAAAGTAGTAGTAACACGTGGTGCTCTCCTGGCCGGGAGAGTCCCTCGTGGTGGTCCTACCCTCAGTCAATCACCCTAAGGTCACTGACAGACGTAACGGTGACTACGGCACGCGCGATACACGTACGAGTAGCTACCCCGCACTGGCACATGGTTAGTCGTTTCCGTTAACGGGTGCATCTCAAAGCACAGCACGGACCCAGTATAGGGTAGAGCCCTCTCAGTAACAGGGGTCCAGCCCTTCCACAGTAACCAAACAGGGGTCTTGCCCCTCCATAGTCCGTGCACCCTCGCCTGACTACCCTGGTTTGCCCAGTGGGCCTAACAAGTCGGTGTAGGAGGGCTAGCAAAACCCCAGGGCTCGTGGGGAAGCTAGTGCTCTCCCTACACTAGTAGCTCTCCTCGGTACTGTGTACACAAGGGCCAAAAGTCGGTACAAAGTGGCCAGACCTATCCCCGGATCCCTGGGGCGGCTAGCTCTGCTATGCACTAAATAGGGGGACAGTTGCTCTCCTTGGTACTCCGTACTCAAGGGCCAGCTCACTTCCCCAATTCTATTCCATTCACCTCTCAGGAGCTCTACTCCTAATTCCCCGTAGGGTTCATGCTCATATTTCTTTCACTAATCCAAGTTAGGTTTCATCATTTTAACTTTATATTCATATAGCCCATGTTCTCAACGGTTAATAGCCATTCATAACAAGCAACTGTTATCCAATTACAGGCAATTATCATTTTTCTTTCTACTTTTCCAAGACTGCAATTTATAATTTCACGACATTCGTTTTGGTGTCTCTGTTCCTAGGATTCATGCCACACCCTATGATCTATCATTTAATCTAGTTTTCCAATCCTAGGATTCATGCCATTCCCTAGGATCTATCGTTCAATCTAGTTTTCCAATCCTAAGGTTCATGCCATACCTTAGAATCTATTGATTATATCACAAGTGCATAAATGTTGGTAAATAATTAAAGGGAGCCACTCTACCCGCAAAATCCGGAGCACTGGGGGCGTGATCGGTAAGCCTGTGCGCCTTCGCAAACCCCAGCGCCGCAACGGAATGGGGTCCTAACACAAGGATCAATTACAAGGAGCTACTCAGAACATGATACAAATACTGCAAATTGGTAGATGAACTAAATCAGAGAAGAACGAAACTTGAAACGCTGAAAACGGACTTCGAACGAACCCTAAACGGGTCAAAAACGACAAGTCTGCCCAAAATCAGACGTCTGGAACATCTTCCAGATGTCTTAAATGATGGCTCAGGTCATACCTTGATCCTACGCGGTCCTTCCGACGTCCAGAAGCCTGCTGAATCGTCTGGACTTGGTTTCCAGACGTCCGACTGTCACTTCAGACATCTGGAGACCCTCTCCGTTGTCTGGTGATGTGCCCAGACGTCCAATCAGTGTGGGAGGGTGTGCCCTTGCGCCTTTTCGAATGAGACTTGCACGCGCACATGATCGTCCTCAACACAAGATGAGGAAGAACTCCTTGGCAGGACTGCTGCATGGCCGTACACGCGAAAATAGAAAGGGAGGAAAAAATATCGTACCTTTCAGACGACTGGACCTTCCTCCAGACGTCTCCTGCGTCGTCTGGACGTATGTCCAAACGTCTGATTCTGGGAAACTTTCCCAGAATCAGGACCTCCTCGCCCTCCGCCCACTGCGCACGGCCATGCCACGCCGCGCTCGCCTGCTGCCTGAGCTGCAATAGCTCCTCCCCAACCCTACGCTTCCGCTGCGCAGCCGCTGGCCGACCCTGGCTGTTCCGGCAAGCTCGCAACCTCGCGATCTAGCTCTCTCCTTCTCGCAGAAACCCCTCCTCCCCACGCACTGACGGCAGCAGCTGTTGCTGCCCTCACCCATTCACTCTCTCGCTAACAGGAAGAAGAAGAAGGCGGTGGAGTGTGGGTGAGGGAGAGGAGAGGGGGGTATTTGAAGGTGCCGTGGGGGAGAGAGAGAAGGAAGGCTGCGCTTGCAAGAAGGAAGAAAGAGAAGAAGGGAGGGCGGCGATTCAATCTGTGCGGGTATGCGCGCAGACGCGAAATCGTACGCCGAAAAAATTAAATTCTAGACATCTGGGAAGGCTTACCAGACGTCTGGACCAATTCCCAGACGTCTTAAACGATGTTTGATGCCGGGGTCATAACAGGAACCAATTATACGACAAATGGTAAAAATTCAGTCCCTCAAAATAGATCCATTCACTCGGATCCGCATGTCCGATAGAATGACGGGTCTTTCTAGATGACTGTCAACCGACACGCTTGGAATCTTCATTGGAAGAAGATCACGCGAAGTACGGAATTGACTCTTGATAGCTTGACGGTTAGGATCCTGAGATCACAGGAGCAGAAAAGAGACCCTCGAACTAAGGGAACCCAATCAATAAATAGCACGGGTAAACTTGTTTTTGTTTTTGACACAATTTAAGAGGAAGAGAGATACAAAGAGTTTGTAACATCTAGATATTAGTGTCTATTGGGAGCATCGTCCTCCCCCCAAATGTACAAGTATTTCTAGTGGAACTGAGTTATTAAACCTCATACATATATTTCTCTGTGATTTATTTGTCGATTCAAGGTTCCTATTCTCAAGGCCTTGAACAGAAATATTTTCTAAACATTTATCTAGCAACGATGACAGATCAATATCAAAAGAAGCAGACAAAGTAAAGTTGGCAGCGGTGTCCACTAGGATATGATCAACCAGTGGAGACTTAAATTGGTAGGAGAAACCCAAGTTCAAGTCTCATCCCTACGTTACCCAGAGAATTGGTTTGTGTGGGGATAACTAATTCTCCCCAACATACCCCAAATGAGATTTTAGGTTATAAAAAACAAAAGTTTGCAAGGGAGACAACAACATCCAAGAACATTTGGTGTGGAATTTCATTTGAGTTACGGTCCTTTGATCTTGAGCTTTGGGATTACAACCTCCCAATTCTTGTGTCTCATTTCGAGTACCAATAGGAAAACTAGACAGAATCTCCCCAAAACCACATCCCTTGCTTTCTAGAGAGAGGTCTCCCTTCTCTCTAGCAACCTAGGATTTTTCTCCTTGGACTAAACTAGAGTCGGGTTCCACACCTCTCAAAAACCTTCTCCGCTGCTCGACCTCTCAGAAACCCTAGTTGCCTAATTGCGATGGCCGACCAGAGCCCCCCTCTCCCTTCACGCCATTTCTTCATCCCCCTGCCCCACCTCACCTCCTTCCGTTGTGGGTTCCTCTTGCTACATCGTCTTCGTTAGCAGCTTGATGTCCTCCGCCTCTACGCATCTCCATCGGTCTAGCACCGAAAGAAACGACCCTGCGTGCGGCGCAGTGGTTGTGGTGTGGGTCCCATAGATGCAATGGCGTATTCCGATGGTTGGTGGGCTGCTGCGTTGACGACGATGAGGTCCAATGGTTTGCTGTGACTGCCACGCCCGGATGTCTTAGGAACTCGCTTGGAGGGAAGGATTCCACTTGTTGTATATGTCGATTTCTCATCTCGCTCCACCTCCATTGGGATCAACATCGTTCTTGAAGTTTAGGGCTACGTCGAAGCCAAGCTCACCACTACCGGGTGCTTGGTCAACCTTGTTCCAACTGTACGTTATCCGTTATCACGGCTCATTGTCGACGTCACATACACTACGTGATGTATGTTCTTTCCCACATCGAAAATGATGTTTAGGGTACCTCTTTTATGTTTTTCTTCCTTTTTATTTTCCTTGTGGTAACTATTTTTTGAGTTCCCCCTTCTTGAGGGGTAATTACTTTCCCCTTCCTTGAGTGGTATAAGATATCCTCCTTTACGTTTAGACTGCGTCCTTATATCATTTTTGTTCTCTCAGTGAAATATTTACTTCTCAAAAGAACCTAGGATTTTTCTCCCCAATCCCCAGCCGTCACTACCAATTTTGGCCTTTAAGATTGGTCGGTGCCCCCCCCCCTACCCCTTCCTCCATCGGCCATCTCTCACCCACCCCGCATCACTGCTTTGGAGACTTTGGTGATGGTCCTCGCTCCCATCTTCACCCTTCCCCAACCTCAGCCATGAATCATGGTCGGTGTCGCCATTCACACAAACTATGGCCATCCATCGTCGTCCCCACATCCACCACTTCCGTTTTCGTCGTCCATAGTGTCACGAGCCCCAGCATCACCTTCCCATCTATGTTGTACCCCCCTTTTAAATTGGGTCTATCCCTACAACCGTATCACGACCAAGTAATATGCCAACTCCATTCCTCCTCCGACTTGTTAGATGCTCGTTAACACAGATCGGTCCAATCGCCAAGGCTTTGCTTCAGTGGTATTATCATCATCTCATGGTGTAGAGATGCTTTTTAACGCCAAGGAATGTGTTCTTCTCCTATCTTTATTTGCTTGTTTTGTTATTTTCATTTTGTAGTTTCCTTGGTTGGGGCCCTTTAGTATCTCCCTTTTGGGAGTGTCGTAGCTATTTCCTCCTCCCTCTCATCCTTCAGGATTGGATTCTATTGCAATGTGTAAAGACCTGTTTTGTTCTAAGCCCTTTAAGACGTCTGGACAGTCTCTTAGACGTCTGGTCAGATGTCTGGATACATTCCCAAACGTCTGGAAATTGAAAATTTGGTACGTGACTTCACGTCTCCGCGCGGGTTGTGCGCAGACAGTACCGCCCTTCTCTTTCTTCCCTCTTCTCTTCCCCATCCGAACCCTAACACACCCTATTTAGTGTAGGGCGGAGCTAGCTGCCCTTGGGTTGGGACCCAGGGTTAGGATTGACCACTCTACACCAACTTCTTGGCCCTCGCGTACACTGTACCAGGGAGAGCTACTAGTGTAGGGAGAGAGCTAGCTGCCCCACTGGGCCCGGGGTTCAGCTAGCCACCCTACACCGACTTGTTAGGCCCACTGGACAAATCGAGGTAGTCAAACAAGGGTGCGCGGACTGTGGAGGGGCGAGACTCCTATTTTGTTTTGAGGGGCTAGACCCCAGTTACTGAGAGGGCTAGGCTCTATACTGTTCCGTGCTGTACTTTGGGTGTACCTATTAGCAGAAATGACTAATCGCGTGCCAGTGCGGGGTAGCTACCCGTGCGCTTATCGTGCATGCTGTAGTCACCGCTATGTCTGTCCGTGACCTTGGGGTGGTTGACTGGGTGTAGGATTATCACGGGGGACTCTCCCGGCTAGGAGACCACCACATGTGCCTTCTACTCTTCGGAAAAGATTGCAATCGAGATCGTTCCCACGAGGAACATTCGAGATGAAGAAAGGGATCTGAAAAATAAACAAATGGGTGAAAAGGAAGAACTTGTGAAATAAAGTAATTGGAATTGATAGTTTACCTGTTAGCTTTTACTGCTTTAGTTAGTTGGTTACCACTCTACTCAGAGTTCGTTGACTTCATTTACTCATAGCCCTTTTCAGGTCCAGGTGTTGAGTAGCCAGAGTCACTGGCTCCAGAGGGTGCTGGGTCCAGTTGAGCCTAGCAGTAGTCTTCCTGTTTTAGTATTTTCTTTTGTTACTGAGTTCAGACTCTTGTTACCGTTTGTTTCTGTACTTTGTTTCCGTTATACTGTTGTGGTGGTGATATGTACTGTTAGCAGGTTTTACTTCTTTTACTGCTTGTATTATTTTACTGTTAGTTACTTAGCATAGTGAATGTGGTTTACTTCTTACTTTTTGGTTATTTCTTGTTGGATGACTGTGCCTTAGGATTAGTCGAGTCGAGCCGGTCTCGGGTCCTGTAGGGATTCGGGAATCGGGTTGTAACAAGATGGTATCAGAGCAAGGTCATCCCGAGAAGTGAACCAACTAGCTTGAGAATAACCAATTCATGTGCATGTAACTAGAGTAACCACCACAACGTATCGCTTGACATCTGTTCTGAGTTTCCTTCGCTGAAGTCGCTTAGAATTGACTTCTTTTTGCTCTGTTTTCGCATCTCCTTGCAGGAGTTGCCTTGACGTGGAGTCCTTAAGGTGGGTCGCGGATGCAGCCGTGGATGAGGTTGGAGGGGCGGACGTGCCGGGGTTGAGGTGTCAGCTGACCAGCCACTTCTCCCGGGAGTTCAGACCCAGTACCGCGCTCAGTTGATACGAGACATAGTACGAGAGGCGCTCCACCCGCCTCCACGAGTGCCGCTTCCTGGGGACGTGGAGGGGGAGTACTCTGTGGGGCCGAGAGACCGACACAGTGCTGGACGAGGGGGAGGGGGTGGTCCTCCAGCACCTCCATTGCACCCTGACACTTCTGAGCATGAGCCCTCCCTGCCTGGAGGCGTGCCCGTTCCCCCAGTACAGCTGCACTACGAGCTTTTCAGACAGTTCCGGTAGCTGAAGCCCCCCTCCTTCAAGGGGGATGAGAACCCGTCTGAGGTAGAGGATTGGCTGGAAAAGATCGAGAAGGTGTTTGACACCCGTCGCCCCCCTGCAGAGTGCCGCGTGGCCTCTGCCACGGATCAACTAGATAGTGCTGCAAAAAGGTGGTGGAAGGCAGTCAAAGGCCAGGAGAGGGCAGAGCCAACGTGAGACCAGTTTGTGACCCTCTTCTGCGAGAAGTACTTCCTACAGATGTGGCAGGACCAGAGGAGGCGAGAGTTCCACACTCTCCGCCAGGGGACGATGACTGTTAGTGCGTACCGCACGTGCTTCCTGGAGCTGTCATGTTTTGCTGTAACAGCCGTAGCTACTGAATAGGAGCGCCTGTGGAAGTTCACTGAGGGGCTCTAGGCTACCATTCGGGGGTATATCAAACCCCTGAAGCTGCCTACCTTCTCGAGAGTGGTGGAGGCAGCTAAGACGTGCCAGGAGACCAACCCGGCCGCACGAGACACTAACAGCGGATGGAAGAGTCCCTACCAGCCAGCATACTCACAGGGCCAACGAGAGAGGAGGCACGCGACGCCCGCAGGAGAGCCGTCTCGTTTGGCGGGGTCGTCAGTGGCCTTTGGGGGCCCCCGATATGGGTCAGCTACCAGCACTGGACCCCCACCCAACCGTCAACGGGGACCTACCGAGGGAGGGAGTTGAGTTCCCCTCTGCTATTGACGTGGGCGTGACTTATTTGTTTAGAAGACTCGTTATAGCTTGCATTCGCAACATCGATTTTAAAATAAAGAAATAGACGTGAGTCCGAGTGTCGATCTCAGGGAGGCGTGAAAATTGGATTTCTCTTGTCACTTAATGTCACGAAAATAACGGGTTTTCTCTTGCGAAAAGTCATGGGTGAAAAGTGAGTGAGAGAGAGAGAGAGAGAAGAGAGAGATATTAGGGTTAGAATTTTTCCATTCGCAACATGCAACTTGAATAGAAAATAGTGCAAGCAATTGAATAGAAAATAACTGCATTTAACATGTAACTTTAGTTCATAATTACAACACTAGATAAATGCTTGAACATAAGTAAAGTAAAGCTTAAAAGAAGGAAAGAGAGAGAGAGAGAGGGGACAGTGAGGTAGCCACGGTGGTGGAGAGGGCTCCATCGGCGGCTCGTCGTCTCCAGTGATTACAAAAGGGCTTAAAGGTAGCTAAGAGGGAAATAGAATACTTGCAAGTGGACTGAATGCTTCCCATGGGTGGTTGGAAGGGGTTTAAATAGGAAGAAAGGCTTTCTAAATGAAGAAGGGATTTTAGCGACGTCCGGGATGTCGCTAAAACCCTTCACAAAACGTCGGTGAAGGCCCTTGCCCACCGGTCGCTCGCGGGGCGCTGTGCTTCTTCACGCCTAATCCGCGTTCGCACGTCCTAAGCCGTCCGATCTGAGATCCTGCGAAGGGCACGCTCACAGATTGCTGCTGAGGCACGCGCGTCTCCTCGTTATGGCACGCGTGAGCTTCCGCGCGCATTTGTTGCGCCGCGCGGCTCCATCTGTTCCATTCGCTACCGATTGGTCGGTCGATTTTACGCGCGCCTCAAATCGCACAGAAATTAAGGAGCGGCGGGCGTTTTGAACCCGCGCCCCTCTCTGCGTGGTTGAAGCGCCGACCACTACGCTATTGCAGCGGATTGTCGCGGCGAGCGTCAAGCGCTCGGGTATTCTAAGCCATTCGATCGAATATCGACGACTGAGATTCACCCTCCGGGTGAAGGTGGAAGCAGGCGGCGGTCTGGATGCAGCGAGCGGGTGCCACATGGCGCGCCGTGGACCGTTGATCAGAACTTTTTGGGCCCATTGCGGGAGCTCTGGATGTCGGATTTGGCCGATTTCGAGTCCGTTGGACTCCGTTCGTCGCTCTGAATCCATCCGTGCGGTCTGGTTACTCATCTGAGGCCTACATTGACAAGTACTTATACAAATGGCCATTAATACTATTTTATAAGCAATCTTGATGTATGATACATGCAATGCTCTCATTCTATTTATGTTGTGTTATCTGTGCATTTTGTTCTTAAGATGGACCCCAGTTAACAGAGTTATCTCCCCAACATGCAGTATTATCATACCCCTATGCTTACTTCTTGCTAGTCCCTAGCAAGGTTTATTCTAATCTTTATTTCCAGTCAGAATTTAAGAATTAACTACTTAGACATTTCGTCACTTGTCAATAGGAGGAAATATACTAAGATCTTAATCTACAAGGAATAAGCAGCGCCCGGGCGTGTGCCATTATACGAATCGCCTGAATCCTTATTTTAATGTATGTAAATATATATATATATTCTTATTTTTAGATTTTTTTGGAATTGCGAGTGGTTTTGTAACTTTTTACGGCTACCCAACCCACCCAAAACTCGGACAAAACTCTATGTGCTAAGCATCTTGGTGTGAAGATCGTGATAGACTTACTCAACGGTAATTTAGACAGTCTCCGGGTTTCTACCCCCTTAGGTGACTGGAAGATGAAGTGTTTTGCCTGAAGGTATATTTGTTTGATCGGTAGCTTTCTCCCTACGTTTATTTTAATTGGGGTCAACACAAGGTTTTTTCCAGTATATTTCTCCCCGACTTGTACTACTTCCCCACTTCTTCCTTAAGTGTTTTGGTTCTTTTTGTGCAATTACTGAGCTAGGCGCTGGACAACCGACTAATGGGCTGTTACCCACGATCACTTGCCAGCCATACTCGTGCGGTGAAGTGTGGTTTATTTTGTTTTCTTTTTTCTCCTTTTTTTTTATTTGGTAGGTAGCTTCCCTTATCTCAAATTTACCTGAGGCAATGAAGAAGAAGTGATCCCGTGGCTGGGCTCTGGACAACTTGCCAATGAGCTGTAACCCACGACAACTTGCCAGCCATACCACTCTAGAGAGTTCATTAGCTACCCAATTTCTGTCAGAATCTCCAAGGAGTGAGTCTGTGCAAAAATGTGTGCAGATGCTTAGACTTAAAGTATTTCTGAGTTAGAGGGTGGGTTGATAAGTCGTATACTTATCTCCTTATTTAGTTGGTGGATTAGAGTAGCTTAAGGTTGCAAGGATTTGAAGCTAAATCCATATTTTAACGGACACCAGGGCTGATTAAACCTGAAGGCCTGAAAAGTCTAAGTGTTCAAGTTCTTTTTGTATTATTTCCCACTATTTACAAATTTCTAATGCCAAAGTTTCTTCCTAAATTTAATTTTTTTTTAAATTTTATTCTATTCAGACTAATTAAATGAGCTCAGGATCATGCAATTTACCACCCTCCTCCACGATTAAGTTGGACAATGTCCTCATTGGCAAATATATGGATGTAACAGGGGTTCAAAAAGATATTACCTGAGTGACGTAGAATACCAGATCAGTCTAAATCCTCTGGGTTGCCTCCTAGGAAGCGCTGAGTTTAACGCCTCTAGCTGGGCGGTGCTTTGTGTCATCCCTCAATGAGGGGATACTCTCCTTTAGGGGAACCTAGGCAAGGAAGTGTTTCAATCTTTGGCCATTGACTGTAAAAGTGTGCCCAATGTTCGGATCAGCGATTTCAACTACCCCAATGGAGTGAGGCTTGACCACCCTAAATTGTCCTGTCCACTTGGACTTAAGTTTCCCTGGAAAGAGTTTTAGGCGAGCATCGAAAAGCCAGATCTGCTGGATAGGCTCAAAGGTCTTTTTATGGATGAGTCGGTCATGGACGGCTATCAGTTTCTCCTTATTCAGTCTACTATTCTCAAAGGCGTCCAGACGAATTTCTTCGAACTCAGAAAGTCAGAGCATCCTCTGCGCACCGGCTAACTGGGAATCCATATTACACTACTTGACAGCGTAGTAAGCCCGGTGTTCCAATTCAATAGGAAGGTGACAGACTTTGCCAAAGACCAGACGATAAGGCGACATGCCAATCGGGGTCTTGAAAGCGGTCCAGAATGCCCACAGGGCATCATCTAGTCATGTAGACCAGTCTTTCCTGTCAGGTCTCATAGTCTTCTATAAAATGTTCTTGATTTGTCTATTTTAGACCTCGGTCTGCCCATTTGTTTACGGATGATACGGGGTAGTAATGTTGTGGTTAACCCCAAATTTTCTAAGTAGGGCACGGAATTAGGAGTGAATAAAATGACTTCCACCATCACTGATCATGGCCTTTGGTATTCCAAATCGGGAAAAGATGTTCTGCTTAACAAAGTCTATGACAGTCTTATGATCACATCGGCAGGTGGCGACGGTTTCAATCCATTTAAGAACATAGTCTACCAATACTAGGATGTACTCAAAGCCGTTGGATGGTGGAAAGGGGCCCATAAAATCAATATCCCAAAAGTCGAAGATCTTGACAATCAAAATGGGCTGGAGGGGCATCTTATCTTTTCTGGTCATGGTCCCCTGTGTTTGGCAGCGCGAGTAAGTCTTGGCAAAGTTGTGTGCATCCTTAAATATGGAAGGCTAGTAAAATCCAGACTGCAGAACCTTCGCAGCCGTTTTCTTTCATGAGAAGTGGCCACCACAAGATTGGTCATGACAAAAAGATAGCACACTCTGACCTTCGTTCTCGGGGATACACCTCCTGATGATCTGGTCAGCACAGAGGCGAAACTGCATGGGATCATCACAGATTAGTGTTAGGCCTCAGCCAAGAACCTGTCCCGTTACTGTCTGGACCAACTGTGCGGGGTCTGTCCTACAACAAGGTAGTTGACATAGTCAGCATACCAAGGCAGTTTCTTGTCTTGCACAGCCAGAATGTGTTCATCAGGGAAGGTGTCAGATGAAGGCAATGAGTGTCCAATGTGGTCTGGGTGAAGTCTAAATAAGTGGTCAGCCACCACATTGTTTTATTCGGCTTTGTCGCGGATTTCTAGGTCAAATTCCTACAAGAGCATGATCCACCAGAATGTCCTACAACAGGTGTCGGATGGCTGAATGGTCAGTATAGATGGTCATGTGGGATCCCAGCAGGTAAGGTCGGAACTTCTCAAATCCGAAAACTACAGAGACCAATTCTTTTTCTGTGACTGTATAATTTCATTGGGCATTGTCCAACGTCTTGCTCACGTAGTAGATCACCGCGGGTTTCTTGTCTTGCCTTTGTCCCAGGACAGCGCCTATGGCAAAATCTGATGCATCACACATAATCTCAAAGCCCTAGGACCAATTCGGGGGCTGAAGTACGGGTGCTATGGAAACTAAGTCTCGAAGGGTGTGATAAGCCTGGATGCAATCGGAGGTCATGTGGAATATGGCGTCGTTGGCCAGAAGGTCGGTTAAGGGGTTGGAAAGCTTGGAGAAGTCTTTGATGAACCTTTAGTAGAAGCTAACATGTCCCAAGAATGAGCGGATCTGCCGGATCGAGATAGGTGGAGGAAGTTTGGAAATCAAATCAACCTTAGCCCGATCCACCTCAATGCCCCTATGCAATACGATGTGACCGAGGACGATTCCTTTTTGAACCATAAAATGGCTCTTTTCCCAACTTAACACCAAATTAACCTCGATACATCGTTTCAGGATTTTCTCTAAATTGCTCAAATATTGGTCGAATGAATTCCCAAATACAGAGAAATCATCCATAAAGACCTCTAGGTATTCACTCAAGATTTCTGAAAAAATGGCTAGCATGCAACGCTGAAAGGTAGCGGGTGCGTTGCATAACCCGAACGGCATATAACGGAATGCAAACGTGCCGTACGGGCAAGTGAATGTGGTCTTCTCTTGATCTTCAGGAGCAATTGCGACTTGATTATATCCTGAATATCCATCCAGGAAGCAAAAATACTTTTGCCCTACCAATCTTTCAAGGATCTGGTCAATGAATGGCAAGGCGAAATGATCTTTCTTGGTTGCTTCATTGAGTTTCCTATAATCAATACACACCCGCCATGAGGTGGTGGTGCAGGTGGGGATGGATTCGCCATGCTCATTGGTAACAACGGTGAGCCCGACTTTCTTTGGAACCACTTGAGTGGGGCTCACCCAGGGGCTATCAGAGATGGGATAAATGATGTCGACGTCAAGCCACTTGATAATTTCTTTCTTAACGACCTCCCGCATGTTTGGGTTTAACTGTCTCTGCATCTGGCGGGAGGGTCGTGCCCCGTCTTCCAGGTAAATCTTATGAGTGCAATAGGAGGGCTAATTCCTCTCAAGTCTGAAATGGTCCATCCAATGGTGGCTCGATGTTCTGAAAGGGTCGCGGTCAATCTGAGTTCCTGATCCTTTGTTAGATGAGAGTTAATAATCACAAGGAAAGTCTGGTTAGGTCCCAGGAAGACATACTTGAGATTCTCAGGTAGTTGCTTTAGTTCAGGTGCGGGTGGAACAACAGTCGAAGGGAAAGGGAAAGGCTGGAGTTGATCAACATCAATATCCTCAATTGATGTTGTTTGATGGTAATAAGCCCTACAGAGGTAAATGGGCAGCGATGGTGACAGGTCAGAACAATCGTTACAGGATTGGTGGTCTGAGACAGAACTAAGGGTGAGGCATTCCTCGATCAAAGGTTCCACGGGATCATGTTCCTCAACACAATCGCAATCAAAAGACTTGGTCGCCCAGAAGATATCCAACCGCATTTCTTGTCTCCGAAGGCTATTTCCATACATCCCGTGTCACAATCGATGTTCGCCTTAGCCGTAGCTAAGAAAGGTCTGCCTAAGATTATGGGTGCGTTCTGTAGTTTTTCAGGGACTTCCATGTCGAGCATCAAGAAGTCGACCGGAAAATAGAAGTCCTTGACCCACATAATCACATCCTCGACAACCCCCTTCAGGGTCTTCACAGATCTGTCAGCCAGCTGGATGGTGACAGGCGTGGGCGTCAACTCTCCGAAACCAAATTGGTGGTGCAGGGTTGTTGGAATTAGATTGATGGAAACACCTAAGTCCAGGAGCGCTCTATCAAATGTCATGTCCTCGATATTGTAGGATATCAGGGGTGCTCCTGGGTCAGTTCGCTTGAGCAGAAGGTTGCCTGATATTATAGAACTTGCTTGCTTGGAGAGCACAACCTTCCTAGGTACTTGAGGTCTTGGCTTACGTTTAGGTGCACAAGCATCCTTTAAAAACTTAGCGTAAGCCGGGATGTGCTTAACGGCTTCGAGAAGTGGAATATTAATCTGAACCTACTTAAAGATCTCCAAAAGCTCCTCAATTTCTACAACACTTTTCTTCTTCTTGATTGTTTCCAAGGCCTCAGGGTATGATGTCTGAACATAGATAGGGTCTATTTCGGGGTCCTTGGGTTTTTCCAGTGACTCTTCTGAGTCGGGTGTTCAACTGGTGAAGTCTTGGAAAGAGTCAGCCATTTCGGATCCTAGGTTTTGGTGCCGCTTCTCAAGGTTATCGCATTCGCAGAGGCATTGGGACCATGGGTTGATCCTTGAGAAGACGAGGATGAAGAAGCACCAAACCCAGGGGGTGTTTGTGGGGCTGGCTGGACCATGTGAGCCTGCTCGGGATTGCCTTGGAACCCTTGCGAATTGGGGCCTCTGTTAATCATGTTTCGCGGGTTCAGTTGTAGCTGGGAAGGTAAGGATCCTTGTTGTTTACAGTCCAAAAGTTGGCTTAACTGTCCCTTTAATAAGGCCATTTCCTCTTGATGTTTCTGGTTCATTTCAGCCATCATCTTTATTAGGGTGTCCATTTGGTTCTACGGGGGAGGGGCTGCCCTGTTCTAATTGTATGGGGGTCTAACTGGTGGTCCTTGCTGATAAGGGGACAAGTTTGGCTGCTATTTTGGCCTGGGCTAGTTCTGGAATTGAGGTGGTTTCTGGTTTGTCTAACCAAAGTTGAGGTGATTACGCCAGCCAGTGTTGTAAGTGTTGGAGGAAGGGTCAGGTTTAGCATAACCTTGGACAGCCTGTACGTCTTCAAGGATAGCAGATGTCGATGGGGAGGGAGGAGAGTAATCAAGGGTTGAGGGAGCAAAGGTCCCTCCATGGAACGTGGTCAGTGGTTGTTCCAGGTTCAATTGGCTTAAGGGCTGGACTAGGTCAACATTGTGAGCTCCCTTTGCTAGGGAGAAAGTCTGTAATGGGTTCCTGGTCTGGTTCAGTAGCTCATCAATCTTTTTATCCATCAATTCCACTCGATCTAATTTCTTTTCAATGATGTCCATGTCAACCGTTCCAGAATTTGCTTGTACCTCATAAATCCTTCCACGGGGTTGACTGGATCGGTTAAATTGGGTCATGGAGGCATTGTTGAGCGAATTTTCGCTCATAGACGCAAAGGGCTCAAACGCGCTATCCTCGTCTTTGTTCAGGAAGTTCCCCCCGCATGAGGCATCAACAAAGTTCCGTAAGTTGCTATCCAGACCGTGGTAGAGGATTTGGGCCAATTGCCACCGTGGTACTTCGTGGTGTGGGCATTTCCTCAAGAGTTCATTAAATCTTTCCCACGCCTCATGGAATTGTTCCCCACCTTGGAGTGTAAAGGTAGTAATGGCTCTTCTGAGGGCATTGGTCTTTCCTATGGGGAAGAATTTCTTTAGAAATGCATGCCTCAGTTCTTCCCAGGTGGTGATGGGTCTACCCAGGGTTCTAAGCCAATGAGAAGCCTTGTCTCTCAACGAGAAGGGGAACATCTTAATCAAAACAATGTCGAGGCTAATGTTCCTAGGTTTCACAGTTCGGGCTATCCGGTCAAGATCCTCTAGGTGCTGGAAGGGGTCCTCATTTGAGCTTCCATGGAAGTGGCTTTGAATCAGACTCAAAACATTTGGTTTTAGCTCGAAATCATCTCCTCTTTCGGGGATCCTAAGGTGCGGCTCGACTCTAATAGCGGAAAGATTGTAGAAATCGATGAGGGGCCTCGGTTGGTCCTGGAATGGTGGTAGATCAGGTGGAAATTGCCCTTATGGGCCTTGGAACGGTGGTGGTGGTTGCCCTTGTGGGTTCTGCAACCGGTGTATGTCTTGCATGATAGTGTGGATCTGTCGCTGTTGAAGCCAGTGGTTTGCGTTAATCTGGGCTTGGATGATGGCCATTGTGTCTGGTGGGGGTTGGTACTCAACCTCATCTACCCTAGGTTCAGCCATGTTTCTAGCAGAATCAAGTCGCCTGGATTCCCATCCCAAAACAAGCAACTCGGGATGCAGTGAGCGTCTCCCGTGCATAAACTAAAGAAGAACAGGAGGGGAGGCGAAGAGCGACAGATGCGATAAGTGTGTGTTCAATCAAACAAACAAGCCTAGTCCTTATGGTGTATTCCTTAGAAGACCTAGAAATCTCCAAAAGGGTGATTAAGTCCATAAGCACTAGACTCCCGTTCCCATAGCTAATCTGGCCAGGTTGATTACGAGGGGATTGCAGGGAAGGTTCTTCCTTTGGCTTGCACTGCCAGTTCCATAGGCCCCACAACCGCGGTCGTTTGACACTGCACCGCAGCCTAGTCACCATATTCTACTAAGGGAATGAAAGCCAAGTGTCCAGCGAACAAAACCCCACCTCTCGAGACTTAACCCAATCCTGCCTAGGGCACGTCTGCTCTATTTTAAAGGGCTAGGATAGTGCTCGTTCTAGGGTTATGTGATGAGGCGTTGATTGGGGTAGAGCCTCTTAATTTTCCACTTTCAGTGTGTGTGCCCCTATCATAGCATGATTTTCAAGCAGGGACTTTAGATGTGGTGTCTTTTAATGTTTTATCCTTACTTTAGTGTCTTTTAGAATTGACGTATCTTAATGCTTTCAAACAAGTTTCAGTGGGCACGTCATGTTTTGCACACAATTCGGTGAAAGTAGATTTTCTTTTGTTGTGTAGAGGCTCTAAAACCCTAATATACTCATCCTAATGATAATGCAGCTTCTATTAGATGAGTCGATTTTAGGGTTGAGTGGTGCAGCCTAAGTTACTTCAAGGTGGCTTTGCAAACACCACTCAAAAAGAAAAAAAAGTACTTTAAGAATTTATTCAGAATGTTAGAGTGTATTTTTTTGTTGCATGATGTGCTAGGATGTGGGTCAAGCAATCATACACCACGCCAATTTTTTTCAGTTTTAAAATTTGTTTTTCTTAGATTTTTAAGCAAGCAAACAACCATGAGTGAAGAAATACTCACAATCGGTCCTTGTTGCGCATACTCCCTCGTTACCATCACGAGTTGCACTGCTTCGCCGTCCAAGCATCGAATTCCTGCAATTATCAAGTAGAAGGAGACAAGGTGTTAGACGATGTGAGCATGGATGTAAAATGGAAGTGACAAAACAATTCCATTGCCTCCCCGGCAACGGCGCAAAAAACTGACGTGGGCGTGACATGTTTGTTTAGAAGAGTCATTATAGCTTGCGCTCGCAACGTCGGTTTTAAAATAAAGAAACGGACGTGAATCCGAGTGTCAATCTCAGGGAGGCGTGAAAATCGGATTTCTCTTGTCACTTAATGTCACGAAAATAACGGGTTTTCACTTGCGAAAAGTCATGGGTGAAAAGTGAGAGAGAGAGAGAGACTAGGGTTGGAATTGTTTCATTCGTAACATGCAACTTGAATAGAACATAGAGCAAGCAATTGAATAGAAAACAACTTCATTTAACATGCAACTTTAGTTCATAATTCCAACACTGGATAAATGCTTGAACATAAGTAAAGTAAAGCTTAAAAGAAGGAAAGAGAGAGAGAGGGGACGACGAGGCAGCGACGGTGGTGGAGAGGGCTCGGTCAGCGGCTCGTCGTCTCCGGCGATTACAAAAGGGCTTAAAGGTAGCTAGGAGGGAGATAGAACACTTGCAAGTGGAGTGAATGCTTCCCATGGGCAGTTGAAAGGGGTTTAAATAGGAAGAAGGGCTTTCCAAATGAAGAAGGGGTTTTAGCGACGTTCGGGACGTCGCTAAAACCCTTCCCAAAAAATCGGTGAAGGTCCCAGCCCACTGGTCGCTCGCGGGGCGCTGTGCTTCCTACCTGATTCGCGTGGGTGTGTCGTAAGCCGTAACGCGAAGAGCGCGCTCATGGATTGCTGCTGAGGAGCACGCGCCTCCGCGTTATCGCGTGCGTGAGCTTCCGCGTGCATTCGTTGCGCCACGCGGCTCCATCTCCAAAGTTAGCTGTCGATCGGGAGGTCGATTTCGCAGAAATTAGGGAGCGGTGGGTGTTTTGAACCCACGCCCCTCTCTGCGTGGTTGAAGCGCCGACCGCTACGCTGTCGCAGCGGATTGTCGCGCCGAGCGTCGGGCGCGCGGGCGTTCTCAACCGTTTGATAGAAGATCGACAGCTGAGATTCATCCTCCGAGTGAAGGTGGAAGCGGACGGTGGTATGGATGTAGCAAGTGGGTGCCACGTGACGTGCCATGGACCGTTGATTTGATGATCAACGGTCAGAACTTCTTGGGCCCATTGCGGGAGCTTTGGATGTCGGATTTGGCCGATTTTGAGTCCGTTGGACTCCGTTCGTCGCTCTGAATCCATCCGTGTGGTCTGATTGCTCATCTGAGGCCTCCTTTGACAAATACTTATACAAATGGCCATTAATACTACTTTATGAGTAATTTTGATGTATGATGCATGCAATGCTCCCATTCTATTTATGATGTGTTATCTGTGCATTTTGTTGTTAAGATGGACTCCATTTAACAGGGTTATCACCCCAAGATGCAGTGTTATCATACTAGTGTGGCCAGCCATGCCACATCTGGAGGAAATACCTGTATAGGGCTGAGCGCAGCAGATGCTCCCCGCACCGACCACTGAAGGCGAGCAGGTGGTCGTGGTTCCCAGGCGCGTGGGGGAGGACAGTAGTCGCGGGGAGGGTACCGACCAGCGGCTACCCGTCCGACGTAGAGTGTGGCTGCTTCTTCTGCACCGAGAGCTGAGGGGCGTATCAACACCTTGACACACAGAGACGCCAGGGCATCGGGTTCAGTGGTGGCAAATATGATTACAGTTTCCGGCAAATTCGTTTAGGTACTTTTTGATTCCGGCGCCACGCACTCGTTTATTGCTGCGAGTTTCGCTGTCAGATTAGGACAGGACTGTGTGTTGTTAGAGGATCCATTTGTGATCAGAGGTCTGGGTAGTAAGCTGTTTGTAGCTGAGGAGGTCTACACAGACTGTGAGGTCAATATTTGGGGACACAGCCTCCCCGCTGACCTGATTGTGATACCGATGGAGGATTTTGGTGTTATTCTGGGGAAGGATTGGTTGTCCGCTTACCATGCTTTGGTGGACTATTTTGAGAGGAAGATCGTCTTCTCCATACCGGAGATGCCTTCCTTTGAGTTTCTCGGACAGCTGGTGGACGGTGGTTTCAGGTGCTTTTCTGTACTTTGAGCAGCGAGACTTTTTGGCCAGGGGTGTGAGGGCTTTCTAGCTTGTGTAGTGGTATAGCTCAGCCTCGTGGCAGACTTTTAGAGCATCCCGGTTGTCAAGGAGTACCCTGACGTATTTCCAGAGGAGCTACCAGGACTACCGCCTGAGCGTGAGATCGAGTTTGAGATCTCATTGGTACCGGGGACTAGCCCCATTTTCACAACACCGTATAGGATGGCACCACTTGAGTTGCGAGAGCTCAAGTCATAGTTGCAGGACCTATTGGAGAAGGGCTTTGTGAGGCCCAGTGCATCCCCGTGGGGAGCCCCGATGTTATTTGTGAAGAAGAAGGATTGTACCCTACGCCTTTGTGTCGACTACAGACAGCTGAATAGGGTCACCATCAAGAACAGGTATCCACTACCGAGGATTGATGATCTGTTTGAGTAGTTGCAAGGTGCCATGGTATTCTCCAAGATAGATCTAAGATCAGGTATCCACTACCAAGACAGCTTTCTGCATCTGGTACGGACACTACGAGTTTTTGGTCATGCCGTTTGGGCTGACCAACGCCCCCGCTGCCTTCATGGATTTGATGAACCGGGTGTTCAGACCGTATCTGGATCAGTTTGTGGTGGTATTTATTGATGATGTGCTCATTTACTCGCGGGATCAGACACAGCATGGACAGCGCTTGCGGATGGTTTTGGACACTTTGAGACGACGTAGGTTGTATGCCAAATACAGCAAGTGCAAGTTTTGGTTGAGGCAGGTAACCTTCTTGGGTCATGTGATTTCAGGGGATGGCTTGGTTGTGGATCCAGCCAAGGTAGAGACAGTACTCAGGTGGGAAAGGCCACGTTCAGTGATAAAGATACGAAGTTTCTTGGGACCGGCATGTTACTACTGGCTGTTTATCAGAGGTTTCTCGAAAATTGCACATCCTATGACTTAGTATACCTGGAAGGACGTGTCCTTTCCTTGGACAGACGCTTGTGAGGTGTGTTTTCAGGAGTTGATGGAGAGACTGACTTCGACTCCTGTGCTTACCATCCCAGATAGTAGCGGCGGTTTTGTTGTCTACATGGACGCTTCGTTGCAGGGGTTAGGGGGTGTGCTCATGTAGCGGGGTCATGTTGTCGCTTTTACTTCGCGACAACTGAAGCCCCATGAGCATAGCTACCCTACCCATGACTTAGAGCTGGCAGCTGTTATCTTCGCGCTGAAGACATGGAGGCACTACCTTTACGGTGACACCTTTGAGATATTCACAGATCATAAGAACCTCAGGTATTTGTTTTATCAGAATGAGCTTAACATGAGACAGAGACGTTGGTTAGAGCTCCTGAAGGACTATGATTGCAGCATCTCCTACCATTCGGGGAAGGCCAATGTGGTGGCTAACGCTTTGAGCCGGAAGGTGCCTGCCCACTTGGACAGCTTACAAGTACAGAGTTGGAGACTTATGGAGGAGTTGGGCAGTTGGCGACCCCTAGAGTTACAGGGGCGTTGTGGGGCGGTGACAGTGACACGACAGACGAGACTAGAGCTGATAGACGGCATCATCACAGGACAGATGACAGATCCGTAGCTGCAGTCGTTGCGAGACAGAGTATTATCAGGGGACCCACGAGACTTCTCTTTTACAGACGAGGTGCTGCGCATGAGGGGCGTTTGTGCGTTCCCAGGGACGAGGAGTTGTTGAGAGAGCTTCTGATTGAGGCACGCGGGTCCAGGTTTACCATACATCCTAGGAGCACGAAGATGTATCAAGATCTGAGACGTGACTTTTGGTGGAGAGGGATGAAGCGGGATGTAGGTGAGTTCGTTCAGCAATGTTTGGTGTGCCAGCAGGTGAAGGCTGAGCATCAGAGGCCTGCAAGGCTGTTGCAGCCACTTCTTGTGCCAGAGTGGAAGTGGGAGAGCATCACCATAGACTTGGTGGTGGGGTTGCCCATTACCCAGCAAGGACACGACGCAGTCTGGGTGATTGTAGATAGATTGACGAAGACGGCACGTTTCTCGCCGATCCAAGCCACCTTGGGACCAGCACAGTTGGTAGAGAGGTATATTCGTGATGTGGTACGTCTGCACGGAGTTCCGCATGAGATTGTATCCGACCGGGATACCCGTTTTACTTCCCAGTTTTGGGTTGAGTTTCAGCAGGCCTTAGGGACATGGTTGAGGTTCAGTACGACGTACCACCCTTAGACGAACGGACAGTCAGAGTGCATGATACAGACACTTGAGAACCTTTTAAGTGCCTGTGTACTGGACTGGAGGGGCTCTTGGGAGGAGCAGTTACCCCAGATAGAGTATAGATATATACTGTTTTACAAAGAAGATTAAAGAAAGGAAAATTTGATCTTCTTTTCTTTTCTCTCTCTTTCTTCTTTTTCTTTTGCCTCTTTCTTTCTCTGTTCAGAAATCTGACGCAAAGGGTCAGACGACTTAAACTCCACTTGCTACAGTGTTCTGCTTCTTCTACTGGTTCTTCCTCCTCTTGGCTTCTTCTCTGCTGCGCCACGTCCTCTTCTAACTTCTTTTCTTCTTCTCTGCTGCTTCCCTTTCTCTTCTTCCTCTCTGCTTCCCTGTTGTGCGAGGCCTTCTCTCCTGACTTTTTCTTCTTTACTTCTCTTCTCCTCCTTCTTCTCCTGCTTTCCTGCACAGTGCAAGGTTAGGCAAAACCTAACCCGTACCCTCCCCACGTCTCTCTCTCTCGAATTCACTCCAAGGTTCGCTCTCCCAGAGTGTTAATTGGGTAAGCGAGTCGAGTAACGTGCCCAGGACCAGGTGCATCGGCGTGGGTGGTGCGTGAGGTGTGCACAGGCAAGGATTAATCGGATCCGGGTGCTAGGTTCGTGGGGAAAGTGTCGCGGACGAGGCATGGCGGGGGTGCAAGGGACCTCACCCCAGTGTGTTTCGAGGCGATAAGCCTAAAACACAAAATCAATTTATGTGTAGGCGCCCGCCCGCACACTTTCGAGGTGGGACTAAAGTCCCACCCGCTTTCGCGCTTGCACCCGCAGTAGAAGTGTTCGCAATTGCAGCAGGCGTGGAGTCTCTTGGCTCCACTCGAAGTCTAGGTGCATGCATGCTGCAAACCCGCACCACCTAAGGGCTTCGCCTGGAGCTGAGCGCAACCTGGAGCAACTTGAAGCTTGCTTCAAGCTCAGCGATAATGGTGGAGAGCGGCAGACGTCTGGACACATTCCCAGATGTATAGAAATTGAAAATTTGGTACGTGACTTCGCGCTTGCGCGCGTGCTGCGCGCAAACAGCACCGCCCTTCTCTTTCTTCCCTCTTCTCTTCCCCCATCCGAACCCTAATGCACCCTTATAAAACCCCTCTCCCTCTCTTCCTTTCTTCCCCACTTCACCATAGCCACCCTCCTTTCTCCCCCTCCATTGCAACAAGAGGGGTGAGCGCGAGAGAGAGTGTAAGAGCGGGCGATGAGGAGGAGAGGTGGCGTCAGGAGATGAGGAAGAGCTTGAGCTCGCAATCTCGTGGGAGCTCGCCGGAGGACGCACGGTCAGAGCGACGCGTGCGGGAGGAGGAGCACGTCGAGGGAGACGTCCCCGACACTTGCTGCAGCCGAAGCTACAGGCTAGGAGGCAAGGCCACAGCCGCATGCGGCGAGGGAGAGCAGCAGGTCATTCTGTTTCTAGGTTTTTCCCAGAATCAGACGTCTGGCGTGATGTCCAGATGATGGAGTGGATGTCTGCTGATGACACTGGACGTCTGAAAGTAGTATTCCGCGAAGGTATGTTCCTTTTGCGGATACGGCCATGCAGGCCGCACCACAACCTCGATCTGCATGGCTAAAAGTGGTTGGTTTGCCAGTCGTGTGCAGAGACTGCTTCGGAAAGACGTGGGACACGCCCTCCCACGTGATTCAGACGTTTGGACAACTTACCAGATGGCTGGAAGCACTCGTAGATGTTCGGAGAAGTCAGACGTCTGGAGCCAGGTCTAGACGGTCTAGAAGTGGTTTTGCATGTCTGAAGTCGACGCAAAACCTGAGGTGAGTTTCTGGTTACTTTTAAGACGACTGGGCATTGTGCCAGACGTCTGATTTAGGTTTGATTTAGGTCTGTAGTCGTGTTTTTGACTCGTTTAGGTTCCATTTGTGGTCCGTTTTACGCAAACAAGATATCAGTGTTTCTCTTGTGAGTTCCTCTACTTGTTAGAAGTCCTTTTATACTGTTCTGAATGTTCCATTGTGGTGTGTTCCCTGGCATAGGACTTCGATCAGTTGCTGGTTCGAGGTTTGCTGAGGCACGTGAGCCTGCCATTCGAGCCCCCTAATACTCCCGGGTCGTCTGGTAGAGTGGTTTTCCCCTATTTTAATTATAAAACCTGAATGCATATGTAAAATTGGATAACTAGAAACCTAGGATGTGGCATGAATCTTAGGACGAGAAGTAATTGCACTATTTGTATGTGTATTTGAAATTGCAGTCTTAAATGAATGAATAGAAATGTGAACAACTGCTTGTTAATAAATAAGAGTTGCCTGTGAAATATGAAATGCATGTGCTAATTGAACAGTTACTTGTGACATTACTTGTTGTATATGTAAATGGTGGAAATACGAGCTGCATGTGTATAATCTGAGAATGGAAATGTGAATGATGAAACCTGGTATGGAATGACATGAGAAATACGAGCATGAACCCAACGGGGAATTAGGAGTAGAGCTCCTGTGAATAAATGGAATGGATCTGGAAATGTGAGTGGAAAGTGTGTTGTCCCTTGAGTACGTGATACCAAGGAGAGTGACTGTCCCCTGTTTAGTGTAGAGCGGAGCTAACCGCCCTTGGGTTGGGACCCAGGGTTAGGATTGGCCACTCTACACCGACTTCTTGGACCTCACGTACACTGTACCGGGGAGAGTTACTAGTGTAAGGAGAGAGCTAGCCACCCCACGGGACTCGGAGTTCAGCTAGCCACCCTACACCGACTTGTTAGGCCCACTCGGCAAACCAGGGTAGTTAGACGAGGGTGCGCGTACTGTGGAGGGGCGAGACCCCTATTTGGTTCTAAGGGACTAGACCCCTGTTACTGAGAGGGCTACACCTTATACTATTCTGTGCTATACTTTGGGCGTACCCATTAGCGGAAACGACTGACCGCGTACCAGTGCGGGGTAGCTACCCGTGCGCTTATCGTGAGTGCCGTAGTCATCACTACGTCTGTCCGTGACCTTGGGGTGGTTGACTGGGTATAGGATCACCACGAGGGACTCTCCAGGCCAGGAGAGCACCACGTGTGCCTTCTACTCTTCGGAAAAGACTGCAATAAAGATCGTTCTCACGTTGAACATTCGAGATCAAGAAAGAGATCTGAAAAATAAACCAATGGGTGGAAAGGAATAACTTGTGAAATAAAGTAATTGGAATATATAGTTTACCTGTTAGCTTTTACTGCTTTAGTTAGTTGGTTACCATTCTACTCAGCGTTCGCTGACTTCGTTTACTCATAGCCCTTTTAAGATCCAGGTGTTGAGCAGCCTGAGTCACCGGCTGCAGAGGGTGCTGGACCCAATCGAGCCCAGCAGTAGTCTTCCTGTTGTAGTATTTTCTTTTGTTAGTGAGTTCAGACTCTTGTTACTGTTTACGTTTCTGTACTTTGTTTCCGTTTTACTATTATGGTGGTGATATGTACTGTTAGCAGATTTTACTTCTTTTACTATTAGTTACTTAACATATTGAATGTGGTTTACTTTCCTATTTTTTGGTTATTTCTTGTTGGACGACTGGATTTTGAGATTAGTCGAGTCGAACCGATCTTGAATCCTGTAGGTATTCAAAAATCAAGTCGTAACACAATGCCTTGTTCCCTTTACTGAAAGCATTGTTTTATGCAAAATAACAAAAAAAAAAACAACAATGAAAGAAGGAAAACTATATAGTATTGGAGATGATTTACATTTTCTTCGATGATATATAAATCACAAATTGTTAAACAATCTGGGATGTAAGCAGCGAAAGGGTTTTTTTACTGGCTTTCCATAGAAATAGTGTTTACCAAGGAGTAGTGTCCTTCAAGGCCCAAATTTATTTATAACCACTAATTGCCTGATCTGAAATATTTGCATGAAACACGCACCCAATCTAATTTGAAACCGATGCACCCATACTATTTCATTTCGCTGAGCTGGGATTTGTAAAAATTTTGGTTGCCACATTCAAATCCGTTTCCTTCCCTTGTCTGAATAGCTCGTTCACAAAATTTGAATTTGGATGAATTGGAATCCATCCCTGGAGTATACAATGCAAGTAGATGCAATTGTCACAGACGGTGGAGTACCTGCTACAATGAGATCTGACTAAGGTCTCAACCACAGATTGTGAAGATGAATCTATCGCCATTCAAAGAGGCTTGAGATTTGCCTCTCAAATGGGCTATTGCAATTCGATGATCCTTAGGAAACATGGGTCAATCTTTAGGCGTGACAGGCCATATGATTGTGCTTATCTAGGAAAATCATCTCAAAACAGATCCAATTATTAAAAGTCGATGCTTGATCAGCTGTGCACATAAAGAGTGTCCTCATTTTCACCTGACCCAACATCATCCAATCTCAAGTCAATCATGATTCGAATCCAACCATTCAAATTAAAATCTAATAGATATAATATCTAATTATGTTAAATTGAATCATAGATTACGTTCAATATCCCATTAACTAATTTAATTAAAACATAAAAATATAAAGACATAAAATATAATTTTAAAAAAATTATAAATAAATAAAAAACATATATGATAATATCCATTAAAATGATAAAATATTTTTAATATATAAAAATATTTAAAAATATATAAAAAATAAATTTATAAAAAATATAAATTTAACAAGAAAAATATTATTAAATAAAAGTAAATTTAAAATAAATAAATAAATAAAAGATAAAAATAAAAATAAAAATAGATCTCACATTAAAACTTTAAATATATAATAATATCTTGAAGATGAAATTAGAAGAAATGTACGCGACAATCTAATTATCTACATACTAACAATAATGGAAAATGATGCACAGATATCACACGTCGAGAATGCATGTGTGACCGAAGACAATGGAGAGGTTTGTCACATTAAAGGATCAAAAAGAGAGCACAGATTCTTCAATGGCAGAAGCCACACGAGTTCAATGGACCACATCTGCAACCTTACAAGCTGAAACGTGTCTAAATCCACCAGCATAGGAAGCCTAGACATCGCATCTATCAACATCAACTGCGACACAACCTCCACCTCCCGACTTGCCCCCCGCTAGCAAGCCCCTCTCTCCAATAATAACCAACGGATTGAAATTAAGTTGTGAACACAATGAGAATCAAAGAAAGAAGAGTTACAAGTTGACTTAGTTAGATTACGTGATTGACAATATGAATAAATCATGAACGAATCATATGATGGACCAATTAATTAGTAGTGGATGTATCAGACGGATATCCAAAATTAACAAATTTTTTGAACACCCACTATAAGCGTGAAGCAGAAGATAATTCTCGTATGTACTTCGAAGAAGACAGTGCCTGTTTTATGTACAATAGAGAAAATAGAGTTGAAACAAGCCACATTCACATCGTAAACCGGAGTTAAATTTGGAAAATATGAACAGAAGAAGGTCTGAGTCATCTCACCATTTCACCAAGCACACTAACATAGATTCACCGTAAACATTAATGATAAGTTTCCTTGTGCACGTTAATATTTATAAAGGATACATCTAAATACATGAATTTCGTCAATGACAATGGAAACCCCGAACCCAAAGACAAACAAATCTATTCAAGAAGATGCGTCAAAAAAGTCTGATCCAAAACGATCCTCATGGCCAACCCACAATCCACATATGTAATAAACAATGTTCGATGTAACCGATTTTACCCTTGAAAGCAAAGCTCTATTCTAATAGCACGCTGCACACGAGACAGAAAAGAACATATCATCAAAACTAATCTCAGATTAAACCAAAATATTGCCACTAATTAGCAAGTACCAAAACCAGTAGAATTAATAACAAAATTTTCAAGGAAAAACAAACATGTGCCACACCAGAACATATAAATATGGTGCACGACAATAGCAAATGCTATATATATAATATCCAGACAGTTCCAGGACAAAAGAAACTCTGATTATCCAATTCCTTGGGAAAAAAAAAGGTTCACTAGAAATCCATACTCAAAGAACTAGGCGAAAAGGAAGTGCTTAGGCTTCTATCTTCTCAGGTTCTTCAGTTATCAAGGCCTTGGTGGGCTTCGCAAGAAAATCGGTATGCTCCTGGAAGGGAGACTTGTTAAAGCGGGTTTCTCTCCAGAAGTCTGGTGTGAGGAATCCATAGGTCTTCATAAGGCAGTCGAATGTAGCCTGCGAGAAGCATAGTCAGTGGCACCTACCATCCGGTAAAACAATGCTACGGAGCTACAGAACATGAACAGATTTAACAAGAAGATTGGATTATAGAAGGTTCGTACAGCGTGGTAGATTCGCATTGGGCAGGTACTATCATACCATTAACCGATAAGGACAGATGGGTGGAAACCATCTGTAAGCTGCAAATCATACTCTTAATACAAAACTCAACACATGCTCACATGGTGACTAAATTGCATCTCGATAGTGCAAGTTTGAATTGAAAAGAGATTGAAGGGTGTAAACAAAACAAAATTGACTAATCCCGATGCACGACTGACTAACAAAACTCACGATCATTGGTGTGAAAAAACAACTGGAACCAACAAAAATTGGTAAGACGGAGAGACCAATTAAGAAATAACATAGATGAGAGGTTGCAACGAAAAGAAATGATCATACATGAATCAATTTGTAATGTTTAGTGCAATAAACCAAATCTATAAATGCTGTCAACTTTTTTGATATTGTGCAAAAAATCATCCAATCATTCACCGTTGTTTACGAAAAAGCATCTATAAAAAGCAAAGAATCCAACAAACATCTCCAAACTGCAACAAGACTCTTATCTATTTTTATTACAAAGCATTTGACATAAATAATATAACACAAAAAATGGCCCATTCAGATGCCACATCCACAGCTATCAAAACAAGAACTACAAATTTCAGCCACTTGGTTAAAATATATCAAATGCACACTCTCGGAATCAAAACCTCATGTGCAATGATTAAGCCTTTTTTAGTAAAAAGGGGAAAAATCTAGAGAACAATGTGAACATTGTCATCTTCAGTTTATATATTGCAAAAAGAAAGATAATGCAAATTGAATGTTAACAAAGCAATCAAAATAGAGTAATCTGATGGAATCAAAAGAGGGCATGCATGGATAACCTAGAAAACATGGGCACTAAACAATACCTCTGAAACTAAACAAGCAAAACACACAAATAAATTGAAGTCTCGTCTGCTTTTTAGCATTTCGACCTTGCATACTCTAACCTACACTCTGTCTGTTGTTTCACAATCTCTAACATCTGCTACCTGACGGAATAACAGCAACCCTATTTTGATTATGATAGCTACAAAGCAAAACAAGTTGTGACAAAGAATAATCAAAACAACCCAGATCCTGATCTTGCTAAATTGCCTTCACTATCAGTATTACTGGCTTATGATCAACAGAATCATATCCAACGCAAATTCAAATCAACATATTAATCCCCAAGTGCTTTTCAATACTCTGCTAACAGGAATCCTCAACTACAATTAAACAATACTTAAAACAACTCTCCCAAATTCTGTCATCATCCTATTAACATCCATAGGGGTTTACAGTCAGATGAAAAGATTCAATCTGAATTAAGACCACCCGATTAATCATTACGTGCTTTTCACTACTCCCTACCTGCAATACTCAACTACATGTGCCCTATATTTCATATAGGTTATCTAGCAATCCAACCAATCAATAAATCTAGAACCAAATAATTTCACCTTGAAATTCCAAACAGAGTATAGCTTTACTCAAGCTGAATGACAAGCACAGGAAAAACAACAAGGCATCCCAATCAGACCTTGATGAAGCTCATGGAAATAATTTGGCAATCCTTGTTAGTTCTGAAAACAATTAGTTCTGGAATCATAAATTCATTAATGTAAAGCCAGAGTAACCCAACCATGCTCCATTTAAAAAGAATAAGCCCTGAACTATATTTCATGTGTTTTTCACCCCAGGTAACTGAAAAGAAACCACCTGAAAAAATAAAATCAGAACATTCACGCATCTTATCACTCATGCACACCAATCACCAAATCCAAATAATCCATCATATTTTGTTCCAGTTCATTTTCCTTGAAAGAGTTCGCATTCCACAAAATTCCAAATTTTTGGGAAAGAGGGCAAGGAAAACATAACAAAAGCAGTGTTCCTTTTTTTGTAAAAGGAAGAACAGAGTTCCATTTTTACTCAGTTCAACTACATTACAGAGCACTCAATTCCAAATTACCAGACATTGCCACATGGACAAAGTTGAAAACAAACAAATCATAATCTTATTTAGATCAATTTCGTCGGTCGAGCTTAAAATTCCAATCCACATCTACAAACATTACAAGAAAAAACAACATTTCTGGATTAGACTAATCTTGAAAAAGAGTTAAAACTTCGATATGTTTTGCAAATATGATGCAGTCACAGCAAAACCATAACGTGAAGGGATTGATCTGCTGAAAGAGTTCAAACTTCTGAAAAATATCAAAGCTCAAACAAATAGCAGACATGTTCCAACAAAATCTGATCAATTCCCTTAAAGGAGACCAATCCAGACATCTGGCAAGCA
This sequence comes from Thalassia testudinum, assembly GCA_037157565.1. Classification (NCBI taxonomy): domain Eukaryota; kingdom Viridiplantae; phylum Streptophyta; class Magnoliopsida; order Alismatales; family Hydrocharitaceae; genus Thalassia; species Thalassia testudinum. The sequence goes on along the minus strand of JAZHRO010000013.1, from coordinate 71,092,995 downwards.
GAATGCAGACGCACATTGCAATCTGAAACACATTTAGTCTATGATATAGATTAAATAAGCTTAAACTTGCCACAAACCTCCAAACATTCGGAAAGGAGAATACAAAAACACATTGCAAACAAAAAAAAAAATCACATTTTGCTATCTCATTCCAAGTGAATGCTTTATTTTTTTCAATTCCATACTCTACCCCATGTAAAGACGCAACTGAATTCTATTTTCACATATAAGGCAAACAATACCAATACCATTCACTTCCTTTTGTTAAGAATTCATTTGTTTTCAACTGCCTTCATATCAACTTCCACCTAATTATCAGTTACAACTTTATTGCGACACTCACAAGAAATCCAAGACACACCCTGATACGATTGACTTCCTTAACCAACAAAAATCAAAACTTCACAATGCACACCTAATTATCTAGGGGAGGGATGCAAGAAAGTAAGTTTTAAAAAAATCATATCTGACCAATTCCCTCAAATGAGCTCAATATTTCCAACAAAAAAAATCACTGGCAAGGCGACATGTCCCCCAATTAAATGAGCTTACCACAAGCAGCGATCCTGAAACCCCAACAACTCATATCCCAACATCTAGCTATAAGAACAAACAAGCAAACACGAAGACAACAAAAAAAAAAAAACCAAAAGATTGCATCTTGAGCATACGTATCCCCTCAAAACCACCCCAAAAAACTGCAACCCAAAATCCCAAAAACCAGCAAAGCAGGCACGACACAATGTACCAAGCAGCCAGCCACCCCCAACCACAAAAAAGCAAGACAAAACCTGAAAAGATTGCACCTTTACCACAGTACTTCCCTTCCCGAAAAATACCCAAATCGCCAAACAAACCAAAGAAGCAACGAATCGACAAAAAAGCCCCACTTCACCTTGACGAAGTTGCCTAGGGTCTTGGTGGACCCCCTGGAGCTGGTGAAGACATCCTCGATCCCGGCAAACTGCAGCACCTTCTTGGGCACCCTCGCGGCGACGATCCCCGCGCCCCTCGGCGCGGGCACCATCCTCACCGTGACGCTCCCGCACTTGCCCGTGACCTTGCAGGGCACGGTGTGCGGCTTCCCGATCTTGTTCCCCCAGTAGCCCCTCCTGACGGGCACGACCGAGAGCTTGGCCAGTATGATGGCCCCCCTGATGGCCGTTGCAACCTCCTTGGCGCACTTGACCCCGAGGCCCACGTGGCCGTTCCCGTCCCCGACGACGACGAAGGCCTTGAAGCGGGTGCGCTGCCCCGCCCGGGTCTGCTTCTGGACAGGCATGATCTTCATGACCTCGTCCTTGAGGGTGGGGAGGAGGGAGTCCACGATCTGGTGCTCCTTCACGGCAAGGGAGTGGAGGTAGATCTGCTCCAGGGAGGTTATCTTACCTGCCTTCACCAGGCGCCCCAGCTTCGTCACTGGCACCCACTTCTCCTCCTCGTCGCGCCGCCCGCCGCGGCGTGGGCCACGCCCGCGGTCCCCGCGACCGCGCCCCCCGCGCCCGCCGAAGCCCCGCCCGAATCCTCCGCGGCCGCGATCCGCCATAGGTGATGGGATTAGGGTTATGGTGCTGAAAGGGAAGGGAGATACGGGTCGACGTGAGGATATGTGATAATAAGGAGGGCAGGAGGCGGCGGCGGCGGAGATTTATATGGGAAGGGAGTGAGGTAGGGCTTGGGGAGGGAAGGGGGTGAGGGTTTTTTGCGATTGCACCAAAAACAGATTTTCCAGGGGCCTTAACCAAAGTTATTCAGTTTAATTACGACTCCAAGCCTCTGAATGCAACTTTTCTAGCACAAGAAAACGATTCGTGAACAGCTTGGAAAAAAAAAAAGTGTACAGCAGACCCATCCCCTCCTTTACCAACAAGCAACAAGGTCTAACCATTTGATAAGGGGAGTGCGGTTGAACGTATACTTCATATACAAATCAGTTTTCCTTCACCGTTTTTCTTTTAAAAAGTCACCCAACCATTCTATCCCTTGAAAATTCTGACCATTTCTTTTCGTGTCGTTGCGAGGTAAGGTAGCGGTTTATTAAAGCACCTTTTATTGATTCATATTCTTATTGCATTTGCATATTCATTTACTATCTTCCTCCTCCTTACTCGTTTAAATATCCTTCCTTTCTTTCCATTTCGATAACGCACCCCATGGAGAGTTGATGGGAAGGGACTTGAAATCACAAGAAACAAAGTTAAAAAAACTTTGCTTGCTTCAGCAAGCTTCTTTCTGGAAGATGCCTCGACAAGATTCACGTCGAGGTTAAAGGTTAAGGCCTATTTTATTTGAGAGGTTAATTTTTCAAAAGGGAGATTAATCTCTATTTACCTGACTATTTAATCTTCAATTTACTCACCTGGATTTACCTACTTTAACACAGGTTTGTCTAACATCAATTTCAATTGATGTTAGTCAAACTCGTGTTAAAATTATACACCACTCGTATCTCTAACATGTCTTATGTAATATATACTTAACACTACTATTAAGTAAACATCACAAGAGTTAACACTACAACTTAACACCAATTCAAGTAAACACAAACTGGTGTTAACACTACTATGTAAGTAAACACAATTGTAGGTTAACACTAGTTTCACATTTCTTAACACCACTTTTCTAACTATTACGATCCGGTTCCCGAATCCCTACAGATCCAAAATCGGCTCGTCTCAACTAATCCCAATACCTAGTCGTCCAACAAGAAATAACCAAAAGCAAGGACATAAACCACATTCACGCATGTAATATAACTAAGTAGGAGAAAAATAGAAAGCAGTAAAGAAAATAGAACAACTATCTCAGAACATGCCACCACAACATCAACAACTGAAAGTGGAAAGGAAACAAGAATAGCAGAAACAGTAAACTAGGTATCCATTACTTACTACAACAGTAGAGAAAAAGAAAGTACTGAAAGAACGACTACGGATGGGCTCGGCTGGGCCCAGCACCATCTGCAGCCGGAAACTCAGGCTACTCAACTCCTAGTCCTAAACAATGTTATGAAAAGACAGAGTCAACGAATGTTAAGTAAAGTGGTGTTTATATTATCTAAGTACAAAACAGTGAAAATAACAGATTTAATTCTCATTTCTATTTATCTCATTTATGTGTTTCTATTTCATCTATTTCTCAAAGTAACCAAGTTTTCCTTGATCTTGCATGTTCCTCGTGGGAACGATCTTGATCGCAGCCTTTTCTGTAGAATAGAAGATACACGTGGTGCTCTCCTGGCAGGGAGAGTCCCTCGTGGTAGTCCTACACCCGTCAACCACCCCGAGGTCACTGTCAAGACATAGCGATGACTACGGCACGCGTGATAAGCGCACGGATAGCTACTCCGCACTGACACACGGTCAATCGTTTCCACTAGAGGGTATGCCCAAAGTACAACACGGAACAGTATAGGACCTTACTATCTCATAATAGGGGTCTCGCCTCTTAGAACTAAACTGAGATCTCGCCCCTCCACGGCCCGTGTACCCTCGTCTGACTACCCCGGTTTGCCCAGAGAGCCTAACAAGTCGGTGTAGGGTGGCTAGTTGAACCCCGGGTCCCGTGCGGTGGCTAGCTCCCTCCCTACACTAGTAGCTCGCCTCGGTACCACGTACGCGAGAACCAATGATGAGTCTATTTTAATGGACTATTATTACGCCTAAGTTAACTTTAATCTTACCTTTTAGATTTGTTAATAACTAAATTAAGTTATAGAATGTTTACATGCATCATTATTTAAGTTTACATTTATTTTATAGCATTCTATAACTTAATATATAATAATTTTATGTTTTTATGTGCAGGAAGAAGATTTGGCAAAAGAATAAGAAGGGGAGGGTAAATTACCCTTTCAAATAACCAGCCGCAACTCTCCCAACGCCCGCCGGCCAAAAATAGCAAAGGGATTTTGAAAATCCCTTAACTCACACACGTTGGGAGAGAGGAGTTAAAGAGGAGGCGGAGAAAGGAGAGGGGCATCTGCATCTTCCCCCCTGCGAGGAATTGCTCCACCGCGTGCACTGTGCCTGTGCCCGCTCCTTCTCCACCTTGCGCGCTCGCAGGTGCGCGCCCATCCCTAGCCGCCTCTCCAATCACCGCACCAACCTGCACCGCGCCCTCCAACCAGCCAACAGGCGCGCACCCCTCTGCAGACCCGCCTCGCCTCACCAGCCGCTCCCTCTAGCCGCGCCTGAAGGCGTTGCGCGCCTTCACCATTGCCAGGCCCACACCCGCAGGCGCTGCATTGCCGCTCCGCTCATCCGCGCCCCTGCCAAGCACCACAGGCACCGCACTAGCGCCCGCCTTCGCAACCGCAGCGCTTCCCCTCTCTGTAGACCACCCTAGCCACCTGCAGGCGCCCCCTCCTTCTCTACAGCCGCACCGCCACCCGCGCCCGCAGGCACACCCGCCTCGCCACCCGCACCCGCAGGTGCGCGCCCTACTCTAGCGTTGATGCCACTCCAGCACCCGCGCCCTCACCAAGCGACCTGCAGGCACTGCCTTGCCTCACCCACCCCCGTGCAAGCGCCTACAGGCGTTCGCCCTCCTTCACCCTGCCAGGCCGCGCACACCTCCGCATGCCCCTCTCAAGCACCCGCAGACACCATAGCACCCCCCCTCTGCAGGCACTGCACAGCCGCAGGCACCGCACCGCACTCCTCCAATGCCCTGCACAGCCACACTGCCCCACAGGTGCGCCTCCTCCAACGTTCTTCTCCTCCGTCGGCCGGCCATCTTCGTCGACGCCGCAACCTCCATCGGATCGGCCTCGTCTTCGCCAACCTCCCTTGCATGTGAAAGCCCCGTCGGTGCTCTCTCTCTCGTGAGGAGAGAGATCAAATGCACTGTTTCACATTCAATTAAAAATTACATCTAATGCCATTGCCACCAGAAATTAAATTTTGATTTATTATTATTTTATTGTGGTAAACTTACGCATGCATACTCATACTTTCTAATAATTGCATGTTATTGTTATTCACCTATTTCAAGATTGGTTTTGGGATTAACGTGTGCATCAATTTTCTCTAGTATATGTCAATCGAAAATTACATAAAATCATCATATATTTATTGAAGATTTTAGTGAGAAAAAATTGCACATATACCCTTATTTTTTTAAGTTATTGTGAATCTACTTTCCATCGCATTTTATGTCAGATTTGACTAGGGATTTTGCACTTAACCGAAAGAATGCGAAATAATCGAGAGTTTATTGCATAATTGCCTCCTTGTGGACACGACCCACTCTTCTATGAGTGGTTATTTTTATTGTTGATTAGTCGATTTTTCCACCACTTAACTACTACAACGCATAGCGGAAAATCGACTCGTCAGCCAACAAGAGTCGGTGTAGAGTGGCCAATCCTAACCCCGGGTCTCAACCCAAGGGAGGCTAGCTCCGCTCTACACTAAAAGGGGACAGTTGCTCTCCTTGGTAGCACGTAGTCAAGGGCCAGCACACTTCCCGTCTACATTCCAGATTCCATTTATCCACAGGAGTTCTACTCCTAATTCCCCGTAGGATTCATGCTCATGTTCACCTCATTTATCCAGATCCAGATCACATGTTTCATAATTCATTTCTCATCCATATACAAGCAACTCGTGTTTTCATAATTCAATTCTCAATAACATGCAACTGGTGGTTTCACAAGCAATTACTCATTGAATACAGGAAACTCATAATTATAATATAGGCATTTGCTAGCAATTTATCTTAATCATGCATTCAAGTAAATAGTACAGCACAAACAGGCTCATTCATTTCTCTACCCTAGGGTTCATTCCACATCCTAGAGTTCCATTTGGCTATTTCAACCAAGCACATTCTTATTTAAATATTAATAACTGAATTAAACTACTCTACCGAGTATCACTGGAGGAATGGGGGCATGTGCTGCAAATCTCGTCGTCTTCGCGGGCCCAAACACGCCACCAACTGCTAACTTGTACCAACGACCAATGTACATTAGACAAGCTCAAAACAGTAGGTACTCAACACGAATACGTAGAAGAACTTGAGTAAAAAAAATAGTACATCGTTTGCGGAAATTTGATTCCGTTTGGGCCTTAAATAGGGCCAAAACATGGTTTCTGATCAAAATCAGTCGTCTGGGACTAATCCCAGACGTCTTAAACGACATCAAAACTCATCTTGTGTCTCCTGCGGCTGATCAGACATCTAGACCACCTCTGCGACCGTCTGAGGACAGTTCCAGACAATGAACAAGGTCTCCGGTTGTCCGGAAGCACCTCTGGGCATCTGGTGATGTGATCAGACATCCAAAAGCGCATGGAAAAGCATCTCGCGCTCCTTCCCAAAGCTGCACCTGCGCACGCAAACATAGGCACGATCAACCGACAACGCCTCCTGCGCTGAGATCTTCTACATGGGAGAAATCAACGTAGGAACGTACATACCTTGTGCGATACGTGCTCTCAAACGTCCAACCTTAGATCCGAACGTCCAAGTCCCTCGCTAATCATCTAGACGTCACGCTAGACGTCTAATACTGGAAAACTTCCAGTATCAAAACCTCCTTGTAACTTACTCTGCTCGCACCTCCGCCTGTGGCGGTAGCTCCAACCACTACAGGAGCTTGGGCAGCTCCTCACCGACGTCCTACATGCGCACACGCTCTTGCTGCCAGCCGTGCGAGCTCCACTGAGCTCCCGAAGGTCCTCTTACCTCTCTCGTCCGCCCTCGCCACTACTGCACAGGAGATCTGAAGGTGGTAGTGGCTGGTGGTGTGTGGAGAGGAGAGGAGAAAGTAGGGTATAAATAGGAGCGAAAGTAGGGTTTAGGGTTCAGGTGGGAATGAGGGAGAGAGAGAAGAACGGCCTCTGCGTGCCGTATGCGTGCAAAGCGCAGTATGAAATAATCCACTTTCAAATGTTCAGGGACGGGTCCAGACGTCTAGACAGACATCTGACTGAAATTTCAAATATCTTAAATGGCTAAAACGTAGCGGGTCATTACACTAACCCTCTAAGTAAACTAGCCCTAAATGAGTGATCCTACAAGATCAATCATGGGTTGTGATTGATGTGCCTACATCCTCTAGCCCTACGTGTTAGAGCTGGGATTGGTTGAAATAGATGGGAATTTGAAGGGTTAGTTTACTTGAGGAGTTAATCCGCTTTTCTAGAGATTACCCTTTGTTTACTTGAAGGGTTAACCTCCTTTTAGCTAACATGGGTTAAGAGCTCTTAACACTAGTTTGTCTAATACCAGTTGCTACTGGTGTTAGGCAAATCTTTATTTAAGTCTCACGATTTTGTTGTGTTCTTGTGATCTCTGATTTAAATTCTTAATACACTAACAAGTAAACACCACAATAGTTAACTCTTCAATTTAACACCAATTCAAGTAAACATAAATTGACGTTAACACCACTCTGTAGATAAACATAATTGAGGATTAACACCAATTTTATATTTCTTAACATCACTTCCTTAACTCTCTAGTAAATTAATCCAAAAAATTCACTTAATACAAAAGGATTATTTCGAACTTAAGAAATATGATGAAGCCAGAGGATTTGTAATACTAGGGTCAAGGGGCTCAATGGACTATACGTACAAACGTAGAGAGTAACTTACCAGGTTATACTCTTTTTGGTAGCCCTAGGGATTTCTAGGTAAGTGCCACCCAAAACATTTAGATATTACAAATGTTATCATATATGAATTTCGTATTTGCATATGTACCACGAAAAACTTTCCTCTTTTGACATAAGTGTCATTAAATTATTGTGAGATTAGACTTTATTAACATTCAAGTAACCAACAAAGTTAAAAAAAACTATGGAAGACAAAAAGGTGGTGCACATCTTTAAATATGTTGAATGGGTCACGGTGTTTCAATGCCGCGATATCAAGATGGTGTCAAATTGACCTCTGGCAGGCAATGAGTACCTGAGTCGGAAACTCATATCATCCGGGTGTAGTATTACGGGGAACGCCACCTCCCCCTCTTTACCCAGTAAGGAATCTGAGTCACCAAAAAAATTCAACAATAACAAGTTGGAAGGGAGTAATAATCAAATAAGTAAAAAGAGGAGCAAAGATGCATAAAAGCAATGTGATAGCTTTTTACTTTAATATCAAGATACAATTTAGAAGCAAAAATAGCTATTGATTAATATTTTTAATTGAATATAATAGATTATATCAATGGAACTTATTTTTGTAAATCTAAACTGTAATATCCCAAAATCTAAGTTCTGAATTATTTCAAAGTAGTTCGGGTTTGTTCGAATCCAAAAATCCAATTAGAATTTGGTGCTGGTGTCAGAATCCCTTAAATTGCTAAAAATGTGTATTTCGAGTCAACCCTTAGTCAAAATTTGTCAAAAGAGTACCATATGTGATATCACTTGATTCCTCACGTCGCACGTCACAAACTTTCCAACAATGCTTGTTTTGCGCGATTCCGAGCTGTATAGCTCAAGTTATGGCTAAAAGAAGTCACCAGGGACCTAAATGTAATGTGAATCCAACCCTAAGGGTAATTTGGATATTTCACCCAACTAAACCTATTCTAAACCTCCCCTAAAACCTATTTAAAGAACCTTTGGGTCCATTGGGTCGTCATTCATCCTCAACTCTCTCTAATCAAGAGGAAAGCAAGAAGCTTAGCTTTTCTTCTCCAAAAATCAAAAATTACTTTGTAGGAACATGGTTGCGATTCCGCAAAACCCGAGGTTCCCACCGTAAAAACCGCGGCAGCGATTGCGACGTGCAACAAGCACGCAACACGTGGCGGCGACGGCGTGCAAGCGGGTGACGCGTGGCGCAAGAGAATGCATAATTTCGCACGAGCACGCGCGTTCACGAACAAGGCCACACCAAATTGCGACGAGTGGCAATCAAGCAACTGCAGGTGGGCACGCGTGGCGATCCACGGAGCCCTACGTGTGCGAATCACAGCGCAACAAGTGGCGCATGCAGCTGGGTGTGCGCGAGCACGTCGACCAGGGAGTGCATGGGTGTTCTGACCTGACTCTGGACCCCCTCAAGTTGTTTCGTTTGATTCGAAGCCTTCCCGACCTCGGATTTTGACAAATAAGGTACCGTTAGAATCGTATCAACGCATATTACACGTTATTATGATTTGTTTTCACCTTTGAGTACATTATACTTATTGAAAAATTAGAAACGTAATTAAGTGTCTCCGACCCCATCGTGGGTCCGATTGAACCAGGTTCTCTTCCCAGTGTGTGCACGAACCCCGAGGCAGGCGTGGGGACTATTCCCAGGCCTAGTGAGCATGGTTCGAATTTACAGTGACCCTCCGTGGCATTAGATAGAGTAGTTTATCCTTCTTTCAATTCAACCGATTTCTTTTGAGTCCTTGTGGACCCATCATGAACAATCTTTTCCGTATACAGCCTCAGTTGACGCGTATTTTCCTTTTTGTTGAGTTTGGAACCCCTCCAGTATTTTCTCTGATTTATGGGCACTTAAATGAGAAATAATAGGTTTTATGTAAATAATGTAGATTTGTAGATTCCCTACTAGGAGGGGGTGACGTAATAATTACGGAAATAAATATAAACAATCTCACAAAATAGACAATCACACAAGTACACAAGTATTTTTTAGGTGGAAACCCAAACCGGGTGAAAACCACCACCTAACCCTCTCGAGTTAGGATTTTCCGATCAACCAAGTTGATCAAAATCCACTAAGCGAATCACTTTAAACGAGGGTGATTCAACCTCAAATACAATCACGCTACAAGTGCGAGGGTAGCGTTCCTCAACCCCTTCTCTTCACGAGAAGGATTTTGTCCCTCGAAGGAGACGGGAATTCGCAAAGCGAATACCCAACCAAATAACAAAGATAAAATAAACAAGTAATCCTATAGAGCCAACAAAGTAATTTTTAACCTAAGCTTCTATAGGAATTAGGATGCTTCCCTTTGAAAGGCGTACGTCGACGACGCGGATGCGTGAGCCACGCGACGGCGCAACTTCGCTCTCGTGAACTACGGCGGGAGAGCTGGTGCGCGAAGGCTTGATGCTCTCAAGATGTAGAACTTGAGCTTTGAGAGCAAGAGAGACACAAAATGGTAGAAAGTATGTTCCTTAGGTGTGTTTTTGTGTTGCAAAGGTTCCCCTCTATTTATAGAGGCCTTAGGAAAGGTTTTATAGCCGTTGGGTGCAAAGCCCAAGTAAATCAACCCGAAATCAGGAACAATCATTGCACTGACAGGGTTATCAAATGTCTAATTCTAGCATCAGACGTCTGGAAGATCACTTTAAGTCGTCTGAAAATAAGGTCAGACGTCTGATTTTGGGCGGGTCTCTTCCTGACTTGGATCAGATCTAAACAGGGTTCTAGCGCAAGTCCATCAGACGACATACAGGACGTATGGCACTGTGTCTGGACATCTGGAAACCTACTTTTTCGTGGGAATGGATTTGCAACGGCTACAAAATCTCTGAGAAGAGATTTTCGGGTCAGTCGAGGCAAAACGGTCAATTATCAGACATCTGGAAGGGCTTAAGGACGTCTGATAAGGCTCTAACGGTCATATCCTCGAGTGTTTGCTAAGAGAGCCAACGGTCCACTAATTGGACGTCTGGCAAAGTCATCAGACATCTCCTAAGACGTCTGGTCTAAGGTCTGGACGTCTGATTTCATCAGACAGAACTAACTTGTCCATCCTAAATGTTATCAGACGTCTGAATCAACAGTCAGACGTCTTAAAACACTTTATCAGACGTCTGATTTGGGAATTAGACGTCTGGAAATGCTGTTTAAACCCTATATTGATTTTCTAAGTTCTCTACAGAAAACCTAAGTATCCTATGGTTGTGCGGGTGTTCCTAGGACTACTGTTAGGGTACTTTGAGGCTCTTTAACATAATGTTCTAAGGAAATAGAGAGCAAGAAAAAATAAAGACAAAAGTACATGAAAGGAATAAAATGGAATTATATCATATTCTTCTTGTCCTTCCATCTTCAATCTATCGCTCCTCGCGAATCCCCTCTGTTCTCCATCAAGCTCCTCCAATTCGTCTTAGATGCGAGCTTGAATTCCGTCTAAACACGTCTACATTTGCAACTGATCTGAAATCTAAGACTCCAAGTGCAAATGTTAAATAACACGCATTTTGTTATCATCAAAACAAATGATCGTGGTACTCTAGCACCAACAAGATTAATGTACCCTTATTATCCCTTGTTGAAACGAACCCCATCTTCTGTAAAATGAGTTTTGTTATTTCCAGTAACTTCTAAGTAACATGGCGCCACTATCACAAGATTGAACCTACTTATAAAAGGATAAGTTAAAAGATAATATGAATAACTACAAAGCTTGGAATCAGTAATATGAAATTACTAAAATTTTTCTGAATTAACAAAATATGAGATACAGTTATTTGGAAATTAATATGATAGATATGTCAGAAAAAAAAAAGAATTAAATAACTGGTTTCAGGCCCACTACTTGCCGGGATTTCGGTCGTAGCTTTAGGTCTTTTCAGATCAGGTTGAGAGGCTGGTTTAGGGAGTTGCTGGCCTCCCTACGACTCTTTGGTTAGGCTTAGCGGCCAACTGGGATAGCGGATTTGCAGGGCCCAAGGTTTGGAGTAGTTCTTTCAGCCAGTGGGTGTGACATTGGTTGTTTGTAATTCAGCGTATACAGCGCTTGTACATGTTCACGATACACAACATAGCCGCCATCCCTTTCCACGATGACCCCAAGGTGATGGAGCGTAACTACTCGATGGGTATAAGTAGCCCTTCCAGCCAGGAAGGTGGATTATATCGATCATGCACCACAGAAAGTTACACGAAATCGTCTCGTACCTGAGACATTGATTAACAATTTGAGAATAACAAGAATATAGGCAAATTGTATAAAAAGAACTGGATATAAAATAAATTGTAAGGTGAGAAACTATCAAGATAGTGCATTTATACTGTACTCTATACTTGAGTTACTTGTACTACTCTATTTAGCTTTCACTGACCCTGTCTCGAGTGCCGTACTCAAGTGTTGCTGAGCAGTCGGGTGCCACAGCTGCAGTTGGTCAAACCTTCACAAAATCGAGTCCTATTTGAGGAGATGGTCTGTACCGAGTCGATGGCTCATAGTTATTGTTCCTTTGGCACTAGTAGAATTTTATTTCCTATCTTCTTGGTAGTTGTACAAGACTCTCATTTATTTCTACTCTAGGTAAACTTTACTTTTATTGTCAGCACTTTTTTGTTCCTTTCATTTAATGCTTTATGAATACATTTTGGCTATTGATATTTTATGACTCTATGTTAGGTGACTGTAATCTTGTGGATTTTCATATTAACTATTAGCACATGACGACTCGAGTCTCATCAATTGGTGGGATTTAGATTCTCGCATAAATAATTTTACAATAACGTATGTTTAAATATTAAAATTATATGGAAAGTATGTAATTTATAAGTTTACGATAACACTCACGTGAAAAAAAAACCTTTTCTTTTTAGTGTCATTCTCAAATAATTCTTATACAAGTATCAAATTTGATTTTGCATACCTTTGGGTGATTTCTAAACAAGTGTTCAACCATTTTGAACAATGAACTACACCTAAGCCAATAAACTTTAAAAGATATTAATGATTTAGTTTAATTATTGCAAACTATGGTTGATCAGTGGTTAAATTAAGTTTTGTGACCCTTCGTTGTTACGACCTGATGATCCCCTGTTGTAGGAACTCAAGTCAATTTACATATTACCTCAAGATTTAATCACCTACGTATAAATATAGAATAATATAAAATCATACACAACACATCACATCACATATATATATAATAATAATAATAATTAACTAAAATGAATAAGTTAAGAGAAACAATCATAGCCATCACATGTGTGATTACATAATTAAAGAAAACTAAAATTAAATAGTACCGAAGGAAACTAGAATAGATTCGATGGCATCTATCACAACTACATTGCTACACTTGGATTGGCACCGTCAACTCTTGCAGCCGTAGGATCTGACTATATCTCACTGGGACCTAAGTACAATGTCTATAGAAAACGTAGCTAATGGTGAGTAGTGAAAAAGGTGGAAATAGAGACAAAACTATGCAAGTGCAAAAAATAAGAAAAACATATACTATTTCAATTATTTTAATTTTTCATTTATTAATCTCAATCTATCCTTTCATATTTTAATTATTAATCTATTCATATTAGTTCCCTCGGAAGGCTCCAAGAGATCTCACCACGTTATCCTAAACAATAGATTGGATACAATACACAACTTTTGGCCAAGAAGATGACCCACAATCGATCTATTATCTAGTAAATTACCTCGAGGCCCGAACCAAGCTAAAGTGATCACTACGGCCCAAGTGATAGGAATGCAGATAATTACTCTGCTCTTGCATAAGATCGGTAATTTCCACTGTAGAGTACAAAAACAACAGCACCAATTGCTTGTAACAGTATTATATACCCACTTCACCTCACTACCTAGTTGGCCAAACGACCTAACAAAACAAAGTCGTAAGGAGACCCTCACTTCCTGAACTAGTCTCTACCCCTAACACATATAGCCGATCATGCTGTTGATACCAGGCACGAGATTCACTTCCGGTGGATATCACAATTTCCAAGCTTACCAACCCATTATTACTCGCTTTTCCATTATTAATCGTGTCATAATGTGTAACAACTATTTCTCATTCATTGATGTTCTGTTCTTTCATAGCTTCACAGTATTTCCATATATCATCAATATTACCGGATCTTTGGTTCCATCAATTCACCCCATTATCCAATTATCAGGATCCAATAACGTCAGTCCAGTTACACGTTAGATTTGTATATCATTATCAACACCCAAACAACAATTATCATTTAATCACCAAATAATAAACTCTACTACTCAATAAAAGGTAAAAAGACGCACACTGCATGAAAAATGCATAAACAAAAGCTTTATCATAAAGTTCATGAAAGTACGAGTATGACTACTCTACCTACGATCACCTAGGGGTCATGATGGAATATCAGTTAGATGATCGTTGAGCTCCGGGTGTCAACTTTACGCCAAAACATGGGAGGAATAAGGTCAGAAATGCAATTATAAGAGTATCCACGGGAAAAAGCATAATTCAACAGTTATGATGTGTGATAACTCTGTACTCAATGATGATAATTCCATCGACTGAGGTTAGTTTTGAGGACAAATGCACACTAATAACATGTCATGATGGGCATAGGGATACTGCATGCATTGCGATTTAAGATTACGTATAAATCAATGTTTAATGGTCATATGTACAAGTGCATGTTGAAACAGGCTTCAGATGAGCAATCAAACCACACAGATGGATTCAGATTGACGAATGGAGTCCAACAAAATAGAAATCACTTAAATCCGACATCCGGAGCTCCCTCGACCAGCCCAAGAAGTTCTGGCTGTTGATCTAATGATCAACGGCCCACAAGCGGCCACGTGGCGCTCTCCACCACACCCTCACTTGCGCAGCACCCTCGCGCTCATCACAAAGAAGCATTTTAAGCCGTCCGATCCTGAGATTCCGCGCGGTCAACACTGCATCCACCGCGCCCAACTCCTTCAGCGTGAAGATCTGACCGTTGAATCACCATCGCTAACGCACGCATCTAATCTCGTCTCCTCGACTAAGCGTGAAGGCAGCGTAGCGGTAGCACCTCGCCCTCGCAAGCGAGAGGCGAGCGTTTGACTCTCACCGCGCCTCAAATTGCATCCAAGCGTGCACCGCGGGCGATTCAAACTGTTTGATCAACACTGAGCGATGCAGATGAAAGCTACACAACACACCCTCAAGTGCCCGATGGGCACACGCACGATAACGCGTGAGGCACACGTTCCCCTCACACAAGCGTGATCTGACCAGTGCTCAGGGCGCAATCTCAACCGTCCGTTCTTCGATCGGACGGTCCACATGGGGCGCACACGGATCTCGCGGGCGAAGGAAGAACGCGCGCGCACTTGGACCGACGGGCGAGGGGCTTCACCAACTTTTCTGGAATGGGTTTAGCGACGTCCCAAATGTCGCTAAAACCCTTAGTTTGGAAACCCCTCTTCTCTATATAAACCCTCCCAACCACCCCCTTCAAGGGCATTCAATACACACACCTTCCATACTACTCCAGCCTTCTCCTAGCTCCACCAAATACTCCATACTTGCCTCAGAGTTGTCAAGCCACCGACGAAACCTCCCTCCACCGCCGTGGTCGCCTTGACTCCTTCTCACACTCTCTCTTTACTTTAGTTTACATTGTACTTGTTTAAGCTTTCATCTATTGTTATAGTTGTAAGCACACTTTAATTGCATGCTATATATTAATGAAAGTTTCATATATTGTAGCTTACATCCTCTTAATGCTTGGCATGTTTTAAACACGATCTCTAATCCTACTCTCTCTCTCTCTCTCTCTCGTTTTCTCGTGAGCAAGCAAACCACCCATTCCTGTGACAACTAAAGCAACAAAATAATCCGATTTTATGCCTCTTGTGTTCGACACTTGGACTCACCAACTCCACTTCTTAAATTAAAACCAACATCGCGAACGCGTACTACAATGGCATAATTAAACAAACGTGTCCCGCGTACACCAATGTGTATTTGGGACTTACTAAATTGAATATCATCTTGAGACAATTCCAAAGGCAGGTGGCACGTCAAGATTTGAGCACGACTGCCCCCTAAATCGACCTCAAGAGTCAAAGAGTGCAAGGTAATTGCAAAACTAACTTAGACCAGCTCAACCCACACGAACCAACCGTCAAATTAGTTCTACACGCTCTACAAGCACCTTTCGCGTGCCAACAACACAAGCCACACACCTCTCGCGCACACAAACCTAGGCCAGCGCCATTATTGTGCATGTCCTCCCCAACATGCGTTGCTTGTGACTCACTGCGCATAACGCACATATTCGCCATGCTACACACCTGTGTGCTATGCACACCCACCACACTCACTATGTAGCTGGTGCATGCCCACTACGCTTGACGTGCACACGTAGTGTGCAGCTGCTGCCTCTCTCTCCTCCTACTTCCTTCTTTCTTCTCTCTCCTCTCCCTCAAGATGTGTGTAGCTTGGGACATGATTAATAACCCAAAGCCCTACTTAAGGATTTATATAAGCCACTAATTGGGGTTGGGTGAAGTGAGGTCTCCAAATAACATAAATACCCTCACAATATTGATTCAGCCTACCTCAATCTTATTCATCTTGTTTTTGATGTAACTTGAGTTACAAACATCACATTCACGTGAAACAAGTATCGTTGGAAAGCTTTCGATGAAAGAAATCCTAAGATACTACATATGACCCCCTTTTGAGAAGGTCTGTACAAGAGTTGACCAAAAATACATGAGGTGTTTTGACTCATCCCAAGCTCAATGAGTATCAATAGGTCCAAAATGATGCAAACTCTTCTAAAACTATTTGGAACTTGTATTTTAACAAAGATGACCCTTGGGACTCCCGATTTTGATTTATGTATGCCTATGTCATCGTTAAATTTATGTCATGTGTATCTTTTGCTACACAACTTAAATTTCCGCGAAATAAGACTATTAGAAAAATTACGACGAAAAAAGTCCAATTGTACCTTACATGATACCTTTCAAGAAAATTTTACCAAAGTGTTAAACAAGTTTGACCAAAACTCGCATTCCATTTTTGAGGTACACTAACCCGCTTTGCACCTAATAAGCATCGACGAGTTCATCTCAACAAAATTAAACTATATCTAGGCTCGGATCTGGATTTTGGGATCTGAATTTTGCGCCATAACAAATATAATCTTAAAGTGAGTTTCTCCCATGAAACTCGAGTAATATTATACGCGTAAACGAAGCAAATAAATAGAAAGTCCATAACTTTAAAGAGGTATAACAACCGTAATGAAGACAAAAAGAGGATTTCAAAACTTGCCAATGAATTAGTGTAGGTGTCGTTCTTTCACATACACTACAAGTTTCCAAGTTGTCTCTTCGTACTTTTGGCTCCTCCAGAGTACCTTGACTAGAGGGACTTCCTTCCTTCTCAGCATCTTCACCATCCAATCTAAGATCTGCATAAGCTGCTCCTGGTTGGTTAAATTCTCCTTAATCCCCACATTGCCATGCTCAAGATGTGACTCCGGTCTGGAATGTGCTTCCTCAGATTGGAGACGTGAAAAACGTCCTGAATTCCAGTTGACTACAATGATATGGCAATTTGGTATGCAATGGGTCCAACCCACCCAATGATCTCAAATAGACCCACGAATCTCAACAATAACTTGCCCTTCACCTTGAACCATTGTATACCGTTCATGGGCAAGACTCTAAGGAAGACATGATCGTTAGTTTCAAACTATAACTCCCGGCATCTACGGTCTGCAAAGCTTTTCTGGCAGCTTTTCCCTACAAGGAGTTTCTTGTAGATCTACTTTATCACCTCTTAACTCTAGCAAATCAATCTTGGTTTGACTTCCTATTTCGCTCCAACCTTCATTTAACATAGAGGAGACATACATTTCTATCCATATAATGCCTTGTATGATACCATCTCAATCCTAGAGTGATAGCTGTTGTTGTACGTGAACTCCACCTGTAAAGACCTGTTCTGTTTTGAGCCTTTAAGACGTCTGGTCAAACATCTGAACCCCTTCCCAAACGTCTGGAAATTAAAAAAATCTGTACGTAGGGTCGGTTCTGTGCGCTGGCTGCGCGCAGACAGCTTCCTTCTCTCTCTTCTCCTTTTCTCCCCCTCACCGAACCCTAATCCCACTCCCTATATAAGAGCCCTCTCCCCCTTCCTCTTTTCTCCACTCCATCACCACCACTTTCCTTCCTCTCCCCTGCCGTGAGAGCGACGAGCGAGAGAGAGGGAGCAAGAGCGAGAGTGAGGAGCGAGGAGGAGGAGCAGCATGAAGAGAGGGAGGAGGTTGAGCTCGCAAGCTCGGAGAGGCTCGCCAGAGTGTGCACGGCCATCGCGACGCGTGCAAGAGGAGGAATGCGTCGGGGGAACTGTCCCCGACCTCCTGCAGCGATCGGAGCTGCAGCCGAGAGGGAGTAGCCGCGGCAAAGCGCGGAGAGAGGAGCAGGAGCTTGTTCTATTACTGGGATTTTTCCAGTATCAGAGGTCTGGAGTGCCTTCCAGACGACGGGTTGGACGTCTAGTGACGACACCGAACGTCTGAAAGCAAGGTTTCGCACAGGTACGTCCTTCTTACGGTTACGGCCATGAAGGCCGCACCGTAGAGCTGAATTGTTTGACTAAAAGGGCATTTGCTACTCTGTCGTGCCCAGAAGCAGCTTTGAGAAGGTGCATGGCACACCCTCCGATGCGTTTCGGACGTCTGAACAACTTACCAGACGACCGGAGGCACTCCCACACGACTGAAGAATAGGTCAAACGTCTGGAGCTGAGTCCAAACGGTCAAATAAGAGTCCTGGACGTCTGAGGTTGATGTAGGAACTTGAGGTGAGACTCTGGTAACTTTTAAGACGTCTGGACCTTGTTCCAGACGTCTGATTTGGTTCTGCAGTGTTGTTTTTGACCCGTTTAGGGTCCATTTGGGGTCTGTTTTACGTAAACAAGATATCTGTGGGTTCCTTGTGAGTTCCTCTACATGTTAGAAATCCTTATATACTGCCCTGAACATTCCGTTGTGCTATGTTCCTTGGTATAGGACTTCGACCTGTTGCGTGTTCGAGGCTTGCAAAGGCATGTGAGTCTGCCATTCGAGCTCCCAGTACTCCCGGATTGTCTGGTAGAGTGATTTCCCCCTATTCTTTTTATAAAACATGAATGCAGTCATGATAATTAGATAACTAAAAACCTAGGATGTGGCATGAATCCTAGGACGAGAAACTATTGCACTGTTTGTATGCGTGTTTGAGATTGCAGTCATAAATGAATGAACTGAATTGTAAACAACTGCCTGTTAATAAACAAGAGATGCCTGTCCGAATATGAAATGCCTGAGATAACTAGACAGTTACCTGTGATATCACTTGTTGCGTATGTTAATTGTGGAAATATGAGCTGCATGTGTATAATACAATAATGGAATTGTGAATGATGAAACCTGGTATAAAATAATATGGTGAATATGAGCATGAACCCTACGGGGAGTTAGGAGTAGAGCTCTTGTGGATAAATGGAAAGATCTGGAAATGTGAGTGGGAAGTGTGCTGGCCCTTTAGTACATGGTACCAAGGAGAGCGGCTGTCCCCTGTTTAGTGTAAAGCGGAGCTAGCTGCCCTTGGGTTGGGACCCGAGGTTAGGATTGACCACTCTACACCGACTTCTGTTGGCCCTCGCATACACTGTACCGGGGAGAGCTATTAGTGTAGGGAGAGAGCTAGCCACCTCACGGGGTCCGAGGTTCAGCTAGCTACCCTATATCGACTTGTTAGGCCCACTGGGAAAATCGGAATAGTCAGATGAGAGTGCGCGGACTGTGGAGGGTCGAGACCCCTATTACTAAGAGGGATAGGCCCTATACTGTTCCGTGCTATACTTTCGGCATACCCGCTAGCGGAAACGACTGACCGCGTACCAGTGCGGGGTAGCTACTCGTGCGCTTATCGCGTGTGCCGTAGTCACCGCTAAGTCTGTCCGTAACCTCGGGGTAGTTGCTTGGGTGTAGGATCACCACAGGAAACTCTCCTGGCTAGGAGAGCACCACGTGTGCCTTTTACTCTTCGGAAAAGACTGCAATCAAGATCGTTCCCACGAGGAACATGTGAGATCAAGAAAGAAACCTGAAAGTAAACTAATGGATGAAAAGGAATTACTTGTAAAATAAATAATTGGAAAAGATAAATTTACCTGTTAGCTTTTACTGCTTTAGATAGTCTGGTTACCACTCTACTCAGCATTCACTGACTCCGTTTACTCATAACCCTTTACAAGTCTAGGAGTTAAGCAGCCCGAGTCACTGGCTGCAGAGGGCGCTGGGCCTAGTCAAGCCCAGCAGTAGTTTCCTGTTGTAGTTGTATTCTTTTTTCTACTAGTGAGTTTTAGACTGTTGTTACCATTCTGTTACTGTACTTTTGTTTCTACTTTCCTGTTGTTGTGGTGGTATGTACTATTTAGCAGCTTTTACTTCCTTACTGCTTGTACTCTTTTACTGTTAGTTACCTTACATACTGTTGTGGTTTATTTTCCTGCTTTTCGGTTATTTCTTGTTGGATGACTGAGTCTTGGGATTAGTCGAGTCGAGCCAATCTCGGATCCTATAGGGATTCGAGAACCGGGTCGTAACACTACCAAAGACAGGTGATCCTCTGATTAGCCTTTCCACTTCAAAATTCAGGATCGCAATAAATCCTTATAGGTCTAAATCATATGCTCGAACTATCTATCCATCTAACATTGGTAGGTTGTATTAAATCTCAATTGAATCCCCAAGGCCTACTGCATTCCTTCCCACAACTAGGCAGTAAACCTGAAATTTCTATTTGAAATAACCTCCTTTGGAATTCCATGAAAATGCACAATCTTTTGAACATATAAGCTGACCAACTGCGTCGAACTGTAGGTAACCCAGATTAACATTTTCGTAAAAAGAGAAGTTTATAGTGGCATAAATGTAAATATAAATTCTATAGTGACATGTAATATCAAAAAATTTTATGACATTTACGTAAAAACCCCTAGGGTCGTAAGAGGAAGCCTATTTGAATGATTCCATAGGAACTCCATCAACTCAACAAAGCAACTCTGGCTATCCTGTAACCCCATTAACTCAAAAAAGTAGCTTTAATCATTGTGGGTTGGCTATCTTACCTCTGTTTCTTGTTTATCTTGACATTATTTATTGAAGGAGGCCACCATACTAAGGAGATGCCACCAACAGCTTAAGAAGCCAGCACCTTATATTTTGAAATGGCAGTTTTTTATGTAAGACACACATAACAAACAATTCATTATTTCATAATGACATCTAATATGACCCAATGGTATTTCCTTTTAATCACAACTACTGTAAACCATGGATCCACATTGATTCATTGGTGATTCACATACTTTTCTCCGTACCTTCTCTTTAGAATCGTACTTCTTGAGAGCTAGACCATTCCACACTACTCTCCTATAACTAAGCTTGATGCCAAGATAATGCTTATCATTCATTTGACACAAGCATTTTAATCCGCTCGATATTAATTGGCTAACCTACCTTCGTAACTTCATAACAAAAGATTAGGCATGATACAACATATAAGGAAACAATCCAAAGATCAGTAACAAATGAAGTTGCAACAAAAAAGTAATCAATTGTAGACTTCCATTCAAACACTGATCACTCCCTACTTATCACCATTTAATGTCATGTTCAGCACTAAGGAACCGTAAGAATGGAGGAATTTGGCTGATAATTCCCTCTTTGTGTTGAATAATTCCAACATTAATTTCTTACAAAATTAACCTCTTAATTCAAAAATAAAATAATTCCACACCCCTTAAGTGAAATTATTTTACTCCTCTCCTATTTTCTACAATGTGATGCTTACTCTCAACACAATGTTTAATTCCCCAAATGAAAAGATCCGTAATTTCTCCACAATTCCCCTCCAATTCTACTAACGATCGAATGACCCAAGTCAAAATAATGATCAAACACATAGCAACACAGGAAAAAGAAAAAGAAAGTCACTAACACAATGCAACTAACAGTGTATATCTAAAGAGGGAACTTAATCCTCAAATGTCCACTATATTGAATTTTACAGTTAGAAAAATGCTCAAGATTCAATTTCACTTTAATAGGAAATGGTCTACTCTTTTTATAGGGTGTTTTGAAACAGTAAGTACGAGGGATGATCATTCCCTCGTTCATTGCCCAATGCTAACCCTTCTACTCCTCGAAACATCCTTAGTGTCACTTTCACCTTCCAGACAGTTTTGCATACCTTGGTTGGGAAGTTTGCTCAACATCTTGCTAGTCCTACCAAGTTCTATCACTTTAGTCTTGATCATTCAACAATTCTAGGTCTTCTCTAGCAGCCATCTAGGACAAGTTCTCTAGCAATTATCTGGGTCGACTCTTCTTATAGTTATCCAAGTCATATCTTCTGATGATTATCCAGGTCGTATCTTCTAGCGATTATCCAAGCCATCTAGACTAGGCAAGTCACAGACTACTTGAGGCATGTGGATTTGTCAAGGCTCATTATTTTTGAACATATTCTTTTATAAATCCATTATTTTTGGACTCATTCTTTTCTTCCCTCATTAGCTACTAATTTCTTTTTGTTTTCTTCCAACAACCAAATAACCCGTAAAAAAGAAGCTAAGTGATTGTATTTCAATCAGAGTAGGTCAAACATTTACCAAGTTAAAAGCAATGGCAGTGCATTCCACGGGTACAAAAATATGAAATACACAATTCCAATTTTTAAGAGACAAAAACACAAGCAACTACACCACACTTAAATTCCTTTCAAAAAAAAAAACTACACCACACTTAAAATATATGTTAATATTTGACTTATTTCTTGAATTACTTATTATGAATAGAAAATTCTATATTTGTGTCATTTAATATTTTGATAAAACTACATTTTCTGTATTTGATATTTTAGGCATCATCCCAAATATATAATGCATGTTTCTGAATACATGCATGTGCATATAGTAATATAGCACAAAAAATATGTCTAAGTTGTATGTAGTTCACAAACAAGCAACCCACAAACAAATACATGCACACGTATACAAAAATGCATGCACTCACACATGCATTGATACATAGATGCATGCATACATAAATATGGGCATCCACACATTCATGCATTCATGCATAGACATCCATGTATGTATCTAACTATGTACAAAAGCATACATAGATATAAGGTGCAAAAATCAATACATGGTATTCAATTACGTAGGTAGGAGCACAAGGTATGCAGGAGAACAATCGATCATTAACTAATACTGCATTTTTTAACATTTATATTGACTTAGCGAATGTAAAAATCATAGGATACAGTTTGATACGTAGAACTTAAACACTTTATAAGTAATACTTGAAATAAAGTTAAAAATGAGTATAACTCACATCGAGAAACAAAAAATGTTAATAAAAATTTTTATATCTAATAAGCCAAAAGATTTATGCTCAAATATACATTAACACCAAAGTCCAAACAAAAATTCACGAATCTCCCCCTTAAATTGAATTACACCAATAATATTTAAGTATAAATAAATAATATTTAAATTTTTAATTATATTACATAATTAACATTTCAATTCCTACTCAAATATCACCAATAATATTTAAATTATTATCTGTGATAATTGAATACTTCATTTCTAAACTAAATTTTGCTAATAATACTGGTAAGTTTTTAATACCACCCATATAATATAACAAATAAAAAGGATGCATAAACTTTTACAAGAACTACTGTTTTTGTAAACCGCAATCCAAAATTTACATCTGATCAATAATCCAAGAAACGAGTTAATCAGCCTAATTAGGTTCCCCAATTACCAATTCTCGATTTTGCCAAGTGACCAACTGGAAAGAGTCAGTTGAAACGTTAAGGTTAGTAGAGTCAGGAAGGTAGTACAAAGTGCCTTAAAATAGAACTTGAGCCATCTAGAACTAGCTACTACCGTGTAAAACTACATAGATCACTCCTGTACTTTGCTCAAGTTTCTCAAATTGTCTTAAAGAACAAAACCAGTCTACATGATACTCATATACAATGAAAGCCATTCTGCTCAGATGAAGTTCATTAAAAAGATTGGACATTCAGGGGGCGCACGCCCTCGACCTATTCTCAAAAGATTGCACACTTTGGGATATATTAGAGTTAATGGCATTGTAGGGACGAAGTCGAGCAAAAGAGGAGCAGCAGCTCTTTGTGCATCAGTAGTCCTTTGGGGTTTCAAACCTTGCTTTGTCCCTCTGTAAGATGAAAACACCAAATTAATCAAAAGCAATGAAGCATCCAAGTCAACATGAGTCCATGAACAAAAGATTCCCCAAAATATAAAAGAGAAAAAGTGAAGTGGCACATAAGGACATCGCAATCAGAGTATCTCATGCGGTAAACTTCACCGCATGTCACCAAATTGGGTCCCTGAATTGGGGGAGCCCATGAATGTCCATGTGCACATACAACCTAAATAATCAAGCATTCACAAGCAATTACACATGTTTGAGAAAAAGAGTTCTATTGTCGAAAAGAGGACCACCACGTATAACTGACTTATCACTTTAAAAATTTACACAACTCCTAGAGATGCGATGCCAAATAAAACCGATGTTCTCGCTTTCAAAATTTACAACTCCTCAAGATACATCAAGAAGGAAGAAACCAAGATGAGTATCAGTCCTCACATAATGAAATGCATGCGATCTTCAAGTGGTACATGAAACTAAGGCAGCACAGCAGAATGACATGACAAAGCTTAAGTAAAAATACGGTAGTAAATCCCTGTGCGGATCAGTGGGATAGCTAGAAACTGATATGGCCCACCTCCTGCCCAAAATGAGGAGGGGAAACCCAATTACTCTCTATGTTTCTACTGAAAATCAACAAATCAAAACTTATTAAGACTAAAAATCATCTACCCCCTCATGGTGTGACAACAAAACCAATTTGCCACCTATTCTTTCATATCCCACCATTTCACCCCCTAAGCTTTCCTTCATCAATCAAATTACCCCTTCCCACCATTATCACAAGACTAACACCATAAGATAGGACCTGAGATTACAAATTTACCCCTTGGAATATTTATTCTCCAAGGAGGCAGTATCCTCTCCCATTCCACATGATCACAATGGAGAACAACCATATGCCATTGAGGGCTGTGACACTTGTTTTTCTCCTTAATCTAGAACGGTTCTTTCACTTCATCTCTAGCTTCATTGTCATCAACCCCCAACAGTACCGCACCAAACTCAGGAACAAGATGATTACAAGCAACAAAGAGATCATGGACGTTAGGAAAGCAAGGCTGCTGCTCAAGTCGGTCACACAAACGAACCAGACAGCACCTACCCAGCTGGATCGGTGTGCACAGTGAGGCTAAGGGAGATGGCCGAGAGGATCCAGTCTTCCAGAGAGCAAGATGATGAAAACAAGGCTGCTCCTCTGGTTGGGCAAGCAGACAGTCTTTCCCTATCCAGCTGGATCACCAATAGCGAGGCTAAAGGAAGTGTTCAGGAGAATTTAGACAACTCATGAGGAAGGTCAGTGTCGCCAAGGAGCAAGGACATTTGGTTCTAGCTGGGAAGCCCCAACAAGGTAAGCGTTCGGAACTCAATCGAGGCTGTAGAAGTCAGTCATGAAACTTGTGCATGACGAAGCAAGGCTGCTGTTCCATGGGGTTGATGAGTGCTGCCTACACTACATCAAGCTGTGGAAAGGGCCCTATTTCAAGGCTTTGACAAGTTTTTCTTGAGATTATGGAAGATATGTTTGTTCTGGAGCTTGTTCTGCATGCTCTGAAGCCTTTTGCAGATAGTTGGATTTTTTTTTGAAAAAGAAAAGGATAGTTATCCAGAGTGATAACTACCCAAAATTTTATATATTAGAAACAAACATAAACATTACAATAGGCAGACACCAGGGTCCCCCACTCACAAGGATTCAGCCCAAAGAGAAAACAAAAAGTCAATAGACTCAACAAAATTCTCTATGTAAGGTTTCTGGCCCCAAAAAACCACCGCATTTCTGCCCAACCAAATTCCCCAAAGGACTGGCAACGGCCTGGCTTTCTCCTTCTTTGTACGGAAAACAAACTGTCCGCCAACACCACCTCCACTTCTGAAGCTATGCCAGAATTCCTTAAACAGCCGATACTCCCACCACCTCCCACCCATCCTGCCCCAAATCTGCATCATAAAAGGGCAAGCGAAAAAAAGGTGGTCAACGTCCTCCTCACCATCCCCACACAAAGAGCATACCTTACATTCTCCAAGAGCCCACTTTGCCCTACACATCTTAGTCACCAGCCTTCTCCTCCTAAGCAGCTAGGCAAAAATCTTGACCTTCAGCGGACACGCAGCTTTCCAAATCTGTCTGCAGTCCCTTACCAGGTCCAGCTCCACCTCTGGACCACCAGCGGACAACCTCCTGTATGCGGCCGCAACTGAAAACTCACCTTCATCCCAACCAAACATGTCTGTACCAGCCGTCGGATGCAGTCCCTCCAACTCAGCAAGGTCTGAAAATCAAGCGTTCTCGCATCTGATAGACTGCTAACAAAGCGCGGGCACCACCCATCCTCCCACACCTCAGCCACAGACGCCATCTTGTCCTGGGATAAGACAAACAGTCTCTGAAATCTTCTGCAAAGCGCTCCATCACCGGTCCAGTCATCCTGCCAGAACCTGAAAATCTCCCATGTTCCCAAGACAGGGACAAAGCAGTTCCTCACCCTAGGGGCCACCGTCGACAAGCCTTTCAAGAAGTGAGAAGCATCCCTAGGCGGAGACACAAGGAGATCCCAACGCATCGGACAACCATACGCCGTCTCAAACACATTGCCCAACAAATCCCCCCTTCCTTCCAACAGGCACCCCACCCATTTCGCCAACAGGCTGTCATTTGATCTCCCAAGACCCCTCACACCGAGCCCCCCGTCTTTTAATGGTCTGCAGACCTCCTCCCAAGCAACCAACCTGGTACCTTTTCCACTCGTCCTCTCATTGGACCAAAAGAAACTCCTCATAGTTCGCTCAATCTTTGCAATCACTTGTCGAGGCATCTTCAGTACAGAAATAAAATACGACGGCATCGCCGGCAGAACCGTCTTGAGCAGGACCAACCTCCCACCTCTAGACAGAAGCCTGGACACCTACCCCTCCAGCCTCCCAACCAACCTCTCCACCAAGGAGGTCCAGTCTCTCACCAGAATCCTCCCATCCGACAACGGTAGGCCCAAATACTTAATCGGAAGTTTACCCTGTTCCGTGTCAAGACTCAAACTGCATCCCCTCGCCTCTGTCTCAGTCATGTTGAAAGGGACAAACTCCGACTTAGCCAGGTCAATCTGCAATCCAGACGCCTCACCCAGTAAGAAAACAAGGAACCTCAACCTTCTGGCCTCCTTTTCTCCACCTTCAATGAAGAAGATCATATCATCCGCATACTGGAGCAGTGGGATACTCATCCCGTCCCTCAAGGAGAAACCACTCACCAGATGTCTCTCACACGACCTTCTCGCTGCCCTAGCAAGAGCATCCACGGCAATCACAAAGAGCATCGGGGCCAGCGGACAACCCTGCCTCACCCCCCTCCTAGGTTGGATCCAACCCCCAGCTGGGTTTCCGTTGATAAGAATCGAGAAAGACGTCGTGGTGACGCACCTTTTCATCCACTCAATCCACACCGGTGGAAACCCCCTCCTCACCAAAGATGCCCAAAGGAACGACCACTGGATCGAGTCGTAAGCTTTGCTGAAATCAACCTTCCATAAGAAAGCATTCTTCTTATCTCTTTTCCAGGACGAAAGGATTTCTGAGGCCATCACAAAACCCTCCAAAACATTCCTGCCAGGAGCAAAGGCCGTCTGCACCGAGTCTATAATCCCACCCAGCGTCATCAATCTATTTGCCAGAAGCTTCGCCACCACCAGGTAGATAGCATTCGAAAGAGCTATCGGTCTGTATTCCTGAATCTCCTCAGCGCCCTCCCTCTTCGGTAACAAGAACATATAGAACCTGTTCAGCCTATTAAAACCCAAGTTGCTCGTTCTAAACTCTTACACCACTTGCATTACGTCTTCTTTCACCACCGACCAGAACTCTCTGTAAAAGGCAACCGGAAAGCCATCCGGCCCCGGACATCCATCCGCGTTCAACCCCCAAACTGCCTCACGGACTTCATCTTCCCCAAACGATCTCGTCAAGAAGTCAGCGTCTGTCTCCCGGATCTGTGGTATCCCAGATCCTAACCACCTCCACCTTCCCCCCCATCTCCACCCCGTAAAATCTCTAAAATAACTCGCAGCTGCCCCTCCCACCACCTCCCTTCCCACAAACTCCTCCCCATCTACCACCAATCTGTCAATCCAATTCCTCATCCTCCTGCCCGACGTAGCCATATGAAAAAAACGAGTGTTGGAATCACCCTCCTTTAGCCACTTCTGCCTAGACCTCACCCTCCACTCCACCTCCGCTTTCCGGTCTTCCTCTTGAATCACCTGAATCTGCCTCGCTCTGTAAACCCTGTCATCTTCTGAAAGGAGCCCAACATCCTCTGCCCTGTCCAGGCGTGTAATCGCAGCAAGAGCCTCCTTTTTGTTCCTCCCGCGTTCCTCCTTAACCTATTTGATGTGGGTCTTCAAGAAAGATCTCAAATCCTTCAGTTTCGCTTCCAGTCTGGCAGCCGCCAACCCATCCGCCTGAGATGACTTCCACCGTTCCTCAATCAAACCCCTAACGCCCTCCTCAATGAGCCACGCTTTGTCGAACTTAAGTAAGTGCCATGGCTCCATTCCTCGTTCGACGCCCATAGCAAGGGGGTGTGATCCGAGAACGGGTGCTCCAAAGGCCTGACCTCCGCCATCGGGAATAATTCTGCCATCGCCGTCGAAGCCAAAAATCTATCAATACAGGATCGCTGCTCTCCAGAATTCCTCCAAGTGTAGAGACAGGACAACGGAGGCATATCAACCAGCCCCTGATCTGCCACAAAGTCTGCAATCGCCTCAGAGCCCTGGTCCAAACCTCCTCGGTCGCCCGGTTTGTCTTCAGCCCGCAGAGTAACGTTAAAATCACCACCAATCAACCAAGGTAACCCCTGGAAAGCTGTCGCAACCTGGTTCAGATCTTCCCATAAGACCTATCTTCTCCGACCCTCCGTCGGGCCATAAACCAAGGAAAAGAGCAAACACATGCCGTCCCGACGTCTCTGAAGTCTGATAGTGACAACGTGGGATCCAACCAGAGTGTCCAGCAAGGAGAACTCCCTCCACCCAACAGCAATTCCTCCCGCACTCCCATCCGCATCCAGGACCAGGAAACCCCCATAACTCCCTCCCCCCACCTCCCTCCACAACCTTCCATCACAGCTTCCCCACTTCGTCTCTTGGAGAAAAACCACATCAGGCCCCCATCTCTGAATATACCCCCGCAAAACAGCTCTTCTCGACGGGTCATTCAGACCCCTCACATTCCAAGACAGGACCTTAGTCATGAGGTCTTCCGGGAGTCGCCTCCAGACGTCAGCCGTTTAAACCCCATCATTTCTGCCACATGATCCTCCTCTTCCATCAACAAACGTTGGACCTCCTGGCTCCCCTCACCACCACATACCATACTTTCTTGCCCCGCAATCTCCAGACCACCTACAGCCAACAACTCCCCACCACCAACACCAGCCCCCAGCAACCCAGCCTCGTCCCCAAGCAGCCCAGCCGCTTCATTTGACCTCTTCTCCGCCCTTATAGCCACCAGCCCCCCATCTCCACCACTGCATCTGCCACCTCCGCCCTGCCACCTGCATGCCTCGTCCCTACCTGCATCTGCCACCTGCTGCCCCACTGCCACCTCCGAAGCAGACAAACCTCCACCGCCGCCCTCAGCAGACGCCGTCGCTGGCGACCCGGCGCCACCAGATGTACCCAGCCCCTCCGGCGACCAACGTCGGTCGACCCCAGCCACCCCCCCAGACGGGGTCTTCCGAGCCAACCCACTACGATACGACCACCGCGGCCGGTAGAAGAGTCTCTGCGAACCAGCCAACCTCCGCTCCTGTCGTCGCCCGCTCCCCTCTCCGCCAGTCACGTCATGTCCTGCCACTCCCTTCTCCGCTCGAATCGGACCAGCCAAAGAGCACCTCGAACCCTTTCCAGTAGCATCCCGTCTCTCCTCAGCAAAGATCTGGGGGCGCGGAGTCGCGCGCGCAAGAAGGCCCGACCCGGCATGAGCACCGAAGCCCTCAGACCCTGTAACCGGGTCACGCACACCGACCCGAGTCCGCTAGCCACCACTCCTTCAAAACCAGGATTCAAAACGTCGCCGCCAGCACACCCGCATTCAGCGGGGTCACCCGACCTCAGCGCCGCATTCACCTCCCCCGACCCCTCCACAAAGATCGCAACGGTCCTCCGCATCCCACCCCTTCGCCTGCCACCGATTGCGCCACGGGAATCGCAACTGCCCCGAGATCCCCGCCGCAATCTTCGCCACGACCCTCGACCTTCCCGAAAGTAGTCCGGCCCTCCTCCGCCCACCCGCTGCTACCGCCTCCACACATCGCCGCAGCTTCGCCACCCACCACCTCAGCAAAAGATCTAGGGTTCCCGGAACCCCAAGAAATACGAAGGAGCCAGGCGGAGCTGCCCCACCTGAGCACCGACCTCTCCACCAACCGCTGCCCCGGCCTCATCTCCACCCAAGCCTCGATCCGCAATAGATCAACCGCCTTCAGGCCGAGGCCCCCGCATCCGCGCAACCTTGCAAATGGGGCAACCACCGCCGCCACCACCTCCACCGTGCGGAGGAAGAGTGGAACCCCCTCAATCAAGACCCTCCTCCTCACGCTTGACAGCGGTCTCTCCGCTAAAGCTCCATCAGACCTGACCGGCCACCGGCATCTCACCACACCACCAACACACCGGAGCACCCTGAAAACCAACTGCCTCAACTCCACCCGGCTCAGACCCAGCAACACCATCCGCCCACCTCCCAGAGAGGCCACCCCCAACCGACCTCCGTCGATCCCCAGGTAGGCGGCGACCGCCTCCCTCAGGGCCTCCACCTCCACCAACCCCTCCAAAACCACCGCCACCAGCACCGACTACAGCCTCCCTTCCAGCGCGCCCATCTCCAGGAGATAGTTGGATTTTGGGAGAACGATGGAATACTGAGAGGATGTTTCCATAAAACATAAGCATGAGGACCAATCAACTCACCATCAAAGTAACATGAAACAAGTTCAATTACCATAGAAGATGAGCTACACGTGATCTAACCAATCAAATAAAATGGTTGGGAAAACAACTGGATTTGTCAAAGTAGGGAAAAAAAACCTATAAACTAACCCAACATAAAATACTTCAAGAAACATGATAAGCTATCAAATAGAGATGTTTAAAACCACATGGGTGGACGACACTACCAAAGCAAATCCTGAAGCATTTCATGTTTCCAGAGATCATATACTTTCTCTCTTTGGAGCTTTGATGTATCCTACTGAATTCATGAGAGCTATGTTGGATCTGCTTGCCAAGAATCAATACATTTTTTATGCCTAGGAAATAGTTTATGATACCAAAGGGTTGTTTGTACACGGCACAAGCCTGATGCCCAAGGACATGCTACAGGGATTTCATTGAAGGGGAGGGTATGTTGCATAGGGTCCAAAGAGAATTCCCAAGGACAGACTTGTAATCTCAGGTCTTTTCAAACTGTTTTAATTTTAAGGTGATAGTGGGAGGGGATAATTTGATTAAAGAAAAGTTCGGAGGTTGACATGATGGTATATGAAAGAACAAGGGGCAACTTGGTTTTAGAGCCATACCATAGCGGGGATAGATGATTATTGGTCTATTTTTAATGGTTTTCCTTCCCCCTTTAATACTCAAACACTGCATATACGCCCTTAAAATAATAGCATGCTTATACCCGGTGAAAATCCCTCCTCAAGTTAGACAATGCATGGATCTGAGTGGTTAATCCTTGCATTCTCAGATCATAAGGGCTATGAAAGGGTTCAAGAATAAAGCTTATGACCCATCCTGGATACATAAACAATTCTTCATACTCTTACTCACAAGGTGGAATGTATGACTGGCATTCATCCATTCATGATGTTAACATATAAATAAGACAAAAGACAATGTTCCATATACTATATACCATATCAGGTATATCCTTTTACTTAGAGGTTGGAGTAGATCTCGAAGAAGAAAACACCATCAAAGTATACTCATAAAGAAACCATCAAATATTTTATTTGTATATGCATTCCAGGACATTCAATAAAAAATACCCCATTTCTATGCTTCTTTATAAATAATTCCTTTTCCACAAAAAAAATCTTTTGCTTTGTGATCTTTCTCTTTTTATCTGTTTATGTAATGGGAGCCTTAGATGCATCCTATGATTAACTCCATGAAAAACACAATACCAAATATTGCATTTTTGCCTTTTAATACTATGTTGTTAATTATTGTAAGGACAAATAAAACATCAAATTTTATTTATGAATAAACATGAATATTCTCTCTCTCTCTCTCTCTTTTTGAGTAAGAAGATGAACATTCTGTTATATACTCTAAGCATAATGAGCTTTTCGCTTTAAAATAGTATAACAATGCCACGACAGTTCCTGTGAATTCATAAGGACTTGAGCTTTTTCTTTTTAGAAGGATATGCAAATTGTGTATGATTGGAATTTGTTAAGATTTTGGGTGCAATCGGAGCATGAAGGCTTCTTCCCACGAGGCAAAGAGACATAGCAGCAGCAGCAAAAAGCCGACAGGGCTTGCTGTCCTGTTCATGTGTGTAGAAGAGGGAGAGGAGAGAGAGGGCAGCACATGGAAGAGAGAAGAGAGAGAAGAGAGGAGTTGTAAATCTGATTTTATTTTAATGACAACTCAAATAACAATGATAATGTTCTCTCTTTTTCATAAAGAGATTACAATCCTACTTCCATAAGAACTCTTCCTAAAATTAGGAAACAAATCAATCTAAAACAGAAAACACAACTTACTAAATCACCAACTAATCAACACCAAATCCTAATTTATTCTTAACTAATTTGGGCTTTCTTAGCCTCTAAGCATGACTGGTGGGTCTTCTCTTTGTTGCAGCCGGTGGCTGCTGATGGGGATGGCCTCGTGGACTGTCCACATGGCCTGCTGTGGCACATGACAGTCCACGTGGCATATTCCTTTTGTTTTATTTTGTTTTTTTGATTCCCAACAGAATTAAAATCCAATTTGGCTAACCAAATAGTTTAAAAGTTTCCTTGTACTCTCGAATCTCACAAATAATGTAAAGGCCTCTTTGTCTTTATTTTACGAAGAGGGTTATCTACTCACAAGATAAAAAAATTTTCAAGCTTCAGGTTGATATCATGCCCTAATTTACCCATTTGTTCACTATGATACAACCAAACATCTGATATTTAGATTTTCTTGGCAATGTTGTAGTAATCTAGGCAATGAGCCATGCAGAAATTGTCCAAAAATAAAGAAGCAAGCAGAAGATTGCAGCCCCAACACAGTAGCAACCTTGTTCACCACCAATATTCCTTGGTCATGATCCTACTGGACAACCAGCCTCTTTGTGTCCCTCTAGCAAGCTAACATCACTATGCATGATCTTGGTTGTAATTAAGAGTACAATTGCAAGAAAATACAACACAGACCTTGTCGCAAAACCCAGTTATTTTGGAAGAATGACGGATTCTGGTTAGATTGTATCATATATTCCAAGTATTAAATGGGCAAATCGTATACTACATCTACAACATAAGAAATTCAATCCAAAACCATGTATCATGCATCATCTGCAATCACCAATAGCTTCTAAAACAAATTGCCAATTACAATCCATTTTCCATTTTCATTCAAAAATTTAGCATGTAGGCACAACCATTGTTTTAAAAGACGCACCTCGAAGCGAGGCGCTAGGAAAATGCCTCAAGGCTATAGCCTCAGGGTTGTACCATGAGGCATGAGCCTCAGTTGGTCGAGGCGGTGTCGAGGTGCTGAGGCGAAAGTGAGGCTATAGCCTCGGTTGAAAGGCCCCTAACCTCAATTGAAAGACCCTTTGAGATGGTTATGTGACTTGCACATGATCTTTTCTCACAAATAAATCCCTCGAAAGTATAAGAGTGATGGAGATATCATATATTTATCATATTTTCTAAGACGTCAATGATACCATATGTTTGTCAATGGTTTGTTTAGGTTTCATTTAGGTTTTTTATGTTTATGAATTATGACTTGTGAGTTACAAGAATAGTTATTAAACTTATTACTTATAATTTGAGTAATAACAATTGAATTTTTTTTATAGATAATGGGTAGAGTCAATATAATTCATTATGTTTATTTGGTTTACTTGTAATAATTCTCATCATATGAACCTTAACTCATTTTAGAGTTTTAATAAATTTAATTTCTAATTTTCTATAATATTTGGAGGTTTATATTTTATTTAAATGTCATCTCTTATCTAAATTTACTCTTTAAATGTTGTAATATAGAAAAAATTGCATGGATGTGTATTTTTTACTTCTTTTTTTTTATTATTAGTACTTAACAAGTATATATTTTTGCTATTTTTTTATTTTTTATTCAAAACTTGAGGCTTACGCCTCTATTCAATGAAGGCAAATCGCCTCGTACTGCCTCGCAGTTTTTAAAACCTTGGACACAGCATCCATGCTAGGTGGATTCAATGTTCAGTCTCATCAAGAGAAGAAATTTACCTCTGAACAGCTTTTTAGGGAGGTAGTAAACGACAACTAGAAGACAGTTATTGTCAATTCCTTCGGCTGATTACTGCAAAAGTTATTAAAGGCAGGAAAAGTTTTCACATGGAAAATTTTACAGGACATAGAATATTTTACAGATTGAAGTGTAGATATTAATCTTGTGCACTACAGAACTGGTGA
Organism: Thalassia testudinum; assembly: GCA_037157565.1. Classification (NCBI taxonomy): domain Eukaryota; kingdom Viridiplantae; phylum Streptophyta; class Magnoliopsida; order Alismatales; family Hydrocharitaceae; genus Thalassia; species Thalassia testudinum. The sequence goes on along the minus strand of JAZHRO010000013.1, from coordinate 71,058,384 downwards.
AATTTGTATTTGCTTTCTTCCTTTTTCCTTTTTTTTTAGAAGGTTTTCGCTTGTTTTCTTAAATCATGAGTAAAGCTTGTACATTGACATGATTGGTCTCTGTTACAAGGAGAAAAGTTATCATCAATCTCATTAGAAATCCTAATCCCCTTCAAATATAAGATTAGTGGGAAACCACGAGAAGGTCCATAAGGTAAAAGAAAACGGAAATAAATGATAGAAAAGAAAGATGTAACACTTCCCCTCTCAGCTTGGAGAGACAGTTGCTAAAGGTTGTCAATGAGAGAGCTTTCGTAAAGATGTTTGCAAGTTGATCACCAGTAGACACATGCTTGCAGAAATGTTTTCTTTTTCAATCATATCTCTTATGTAATAACAATCGACTTCCACATGCTTGGTGCATTCATGAGTATTAGGATCCATCGAGATCCCTACAAGTTTCACACCAAGCATTCATGTTTCCAGAAAAGGTTAGTAACATACTTCCGTTGTGTCAACACAATATCTTCGGCATTTCTGGCAACCTTAATGCCCAAAAAAATATTTGAATGATCCAAGATCCTTCGTCACAAAATTACATCGTGGTATTCTTTGGCGCATTTGATTCCTTCAACATCATCTCCTGACATTATTATATCATCCACATAGACTAATAAAACCACAATGCCAATGCTAGTTTTCCTCACAAAGAGTGAGTGGCCAGTTGTAGATCTAAGCAATCCATCCTTTTCAACGACCTCTGAAAATTTATGAAACCACTCTAGGACTCTGCGTTAAATCATATATTACCTTCTTCAGCTGAAAGACCTTCTCACACTCCCCTCGAATCTAAAATCTAGGTGGTTATTGCATATAGACTTCCTTAAACAAGTTACCATACAAAAAAAAATTCTTGACATCATGCTACCACAACTACCAATCCAAATTAACAATAATATAAATAATAATACATACAGTACTCAATCATGCAATACGAGAAAAGATATCCAAGAAATCAATACCATAGGTCTAGGTATACCCTTGTACAATGAGACACTTTATAGTGATCAATACTCCCATCTACTTTGTACTCAACAGTAAACACCCATTTGCTGCCTACCATCAATGTCTTAAGTGGTGGTAGCACTAATTCCCAAGTATTACGGCTAACCAACACTTCCATCTCTTCCAAAATTGCTTGTTTCCAAATATCACTCATCAAGGCTTGTTGATGATTTTTACGAGTAGACATGGTAGATACATTCATAGCAAATTTATGAAATAAAGGACAAAGCCTCTTGAAGGAAACATGATTGGAAATTGGATGCATGGTACATTGCCTTTTCCCTTTTCTTAAAGCAATATGAAGGTCTAATTCCATATAGATATCACCTAAAAGAGTATCATTATCATTTGTTGAGGGAGATGAATGCTTTTGTTGGGTAACCAAATAATGTGTGAGAGTTTTAGTCCCACATAGTGGAGTAGGAAAAATAAAGGATGTTGTGGCCTATAAAAAGGCTCTTGTACCCCCAATTTGTCTTTGAGAAATAACATTATGAGATTACACCTATAGGAGTGTTTCTCCCATGGTTTTCTCCCCTTTAAAGAAAAGAGGAGTTTCCATGTAAACCCAATTGTTCTACATTGTGATGCTTTGATTTCGTATTCATTTTATTTCAATTATTTATTTCAACATAATATCAAAGTAAGTCATTCTTGGGATTCTATCTTTTTTTTTTTTAAAGCTAAAGGGTAGTTATTCAAATGATAACCACCCAACTTCATTTCATTCCACAAAAATGAATTACATCAGAAGTTACAAAATAGATCCCAGAACTCCGCCTGGGAAGAAACGGAAGAGACAATTTTCAACATAAGGTCTCTCCCCCCTAAAAATCACTCCATTTCTTCCCATCCAAATACCCTACAGGACTGCCAGGACCTTTGCCCTCTCCTTCTTGGATTTAAAGGAGATTCCTCCATCCTAGGCATTACCCCTACGAAATGAAAACCAGAAACCAGCCACATCCCAATGGACAATCCAGTCGATCCCCATCCTCTGTCACACCTGCAGTACAAAAGGACAATAGAAAAAAAGATGTTGGATGTCTTCCTCCGCTCCTGCACAAAGGGGACAGCTCAAATCATCTGTCTAGGCCCATCTCGCCCTCCACCTCTTCGTCATAATCCTCCCACTCATCAAGCAAGCAAAGATCTTCACCTTCAGCGGGCACTCCACCGTCCAAAGCAATCTGCAATCTCTCAAGAGATCGACGTCTGTGTTGACTACACCGTTACCCAATCTGCAAAAGACCTTCGCCACAGAGAATTCTCCCTCTTCCCATGAGTAGGAGTCACCACCCTCCTCTGGCTCCCATCCCTCCAACTCCTACAATAACCACTGAATATCTTCACACCTCTCGTCGGATAGGCCCCCTCGAAAGATTGGGCACTAGGCCCCGGTCCAACAGACTGCCACAGAGGTCGAAGGGTCCACCACTTCCCCAAGGAGGCGAGGAAATCTGTCACCGAGAGTTGAGCCGACCCCCTGCCAACCATCCAACCGGAAAACATCTCCCTCCCCTAGAGTAGGCATTTTATCTTAGTTCGTGCTTTATTTGGATTCTTCGCATTTGATTTTTCTTTGAGTGATTAGAGTACAAGTCTCGGGTAAAGGCAATTGCAACCCCTTTGTTCACCTCTTCCTTCTTCGCCTTGAGACTCGCCAATCCACCACAAGCAATAGCATAAGTCACAACAAGAATGAAGAACGTTAGTATCATCAATAGCATAGCTGTCAAAGCTGTCGAACCTGATGCGCATGGAGCACATCAACGTGCACTCGCACATCTGAGGACTCAACCTCAACTCCTTGGTGATGCGCCTCATCAATGTCATCATGGATGGCCTCGTGTCACAGGTTGGCAGCTGCCGGACCCTCCTCTCCCTAGTCTGTGAAGGCTACATCATCGTTGTCTAGCTCGTTGGATTGTCCCCATTCTCATCACACCCTTTCCCCTTCTTTGGAGGATCATCCACAAGGCCTTCCTGGTGACGCCCAAGGAGGCCCTCGGTTCGACAACGTGCTCTTGTTAAGTTCTTGGAACCCTATTGAGTAGCCATTTTATATCTTTATCCATGTCTTTTAGCTAGTCATTGTTGAGCTATAAAAATTTGAGAGGAAAAAATAATGAAAAAAAAGGAGAGAGACAAAGGTTAAAAAAATAAACAAAAAAAAGGAAAAATGATGAGCAGAGAAAAAAGAAAAAAATTTGAAGTGGAAAAGAAGAGAAGCTCTTCTCTAGTTGTTTTCTTCTCCATATGGTTTCTTCTCCTATACAAGATGGGAGAAAGGGGAAGTGTGAGTAATAAGAGCCTATTGTGACCCCATATGAAAGAGACTCATTCTTCAACGTCCCCATATGAGAGAAGCTCACTATTGATCCCTATATGAAAGGAACACTTTCCTTGTCCTTGTTTAAGAAAAGTTTACTGAGAGATTTCCATGTGAGAAAGGCCAGTCTCAAGTTCTCTAAGAAAGAGGCCCACTTCGAGTTCCCTTGTGGGAGAGGCCAGTCTCGAGGTCTCCAAGGGAGAGGCCCACTTCAAGTTTTCATGTGAGAGAGGCCCAATCTCGAGGTCTCCATGAGAGAGACCAATGAAAGCCAGCTTCAGCATTTCATCTACCAGACTCCAACTTTACCGATGTGTTGTCGTCAACAAACCTGCCTACAAGCAAGAATACGGATGTAGTTGTCGTCATTCACCTAGAAGAGTTGGGTGTTGTGTTATGCTTATGAGAGTAAAGATTTATGTTGTACAAGTTGAGCATTCTATGCTCCAACTTGAGGGGGAGTGTTAAGAAAGATAAATGTTGTTGGTAATTGGATAATGTATGAGATCCAATTACAATTATTTAAGTCCCAAATAGTGGAGTGGGAAAAAGAAAGGTGTGTGGTGGCCTATAAAAAAACTCTTGTAGCTCCCATTTGTCTTTGAGAAAAAAAAATTATGAGATTTCAGCCATAGGGGCACTTCTCTAATGGTTTTCTCCCCTCTTCGTGAGAAGAATTTCCTAAACCCAAGTGTTCCACATTATGATGCTTTAATTTCATATTCATTGTATTTCGATTATTTATTTCAACATTATCATCAATAGCATCAAAGAATGTAAAATTGTTACCTAAGAGTGGGATAGTGGCTCTTGCTTGCAAATCTCCATTAGGAGGTATAACTGGCGTTGTATAGGAGGAGGAGCAACAAGTAAAAGAGGAGGATCCTAAAACCTAGTAGGAGCAATAGACAACACACCTCCATCAGTAGAAGGAAACTCTTCCAAAGGAACAGGAAGAGGAAGAGGAAGACTGTCAAACTCATCAAGAGAAACTTGAGAACATGTTGTAGAAAAATAAAGTACCAACTCAAAAAAAGTAACATCAGCATTGACATACTCGAAGAGAAGAACTAGATATAGCACATGTGCCCTTTGGGTTCTCAAGTAACCTAGAAAAATGCATTTCACCGCATTTGTGAAAACTTGTCCCTCCTAACACTAAGTGAACGAAAGCAACACATCCAAACATCCTTGATGGCAATGTAAAAAGTGATTTGTCTAGGAAAAGAATGGAATAGGGAATTTGCTCATCCAAGACAATTGAAGGCATCTGATCATACATTAACATGAATTAACTCAGAACAACTTAGTACTACTCGAACTTTAACTACCAAGAAAACTAAACCGATGATGTTTTCCCAACTGACATGCTTCACAATTAAAACTTATTTGACAAGGAAATTTGTGAAAAATATGGTGCAACTTCTAGAAAGGTAGATGACTAAGACATAGGTGCCACTAGTAAGGACTTGACACCTCAAAGTAGAACGTATAGTCTGAGCCAAAATAGGAGACTGACGCAAATAATACACACCTCCTTCATGGCCAACACCAATCTTCCCTATCAGAAGATCTTGCATCACAAAATGCACATCAAAAATAACTCACCAATTCAACTCCTTAGTCATATTACTAGCATAAAGAAGATTAAGTGGAAAATCAGGAGCATGTAGAACATGAGAAAGTTGCAGAGAAAGGGTACACTACACATCCCTTTTTCCTGTAATAGGAGACTGCCATCAACAAGTGTCACAAATTGTTCACCTGACTCTATATGCAACTGTCTAATGTGGGAAGCATCTCCACAAAGATGGCGAAAGGCACTAGAATCCACAAGCCAATCTGTAGAAACTAAATCTCGTGTAATGGCAAAGTATGAAGTGTCAATACCTCCAGATTGCACAGTAGCAACAAGTGTAATAGCAGTTGGCACTTGGCACAGTAGCAATAGATTGGAGTCATAATAGCTCCTCTTGCTCCTCCTTGGGCACCGAAACCGTCTCTATAGTAACAAATGGCTGAGACTAAGCAATAACAATTGATGAAGGCCTTCCATGCTTATTCTAGCATTGATCCTTAGGGTATCCTTGTTTTCACAATAGGTGCATTATAACATGCCACGTCCAACAGAACCTCCTTGCACAAACCCACTATGACCACAACCACAGCCAGCACCACGACCTCGACCTCTCATGCTTCCTACAAATGATTGACCACAACCACAGGAAACTGTTAATGCTGAAGCAGATGAGCCCACCTAAGTTGCGACAATCAGCTTACTCAGTCCATTATAGGCCTCCTCTAAAGTAGGGATAACTTTCTCTGCCAATACCTGATCCCTTACAAAAGTATAATCAAGGTCCAAACCACCAACAAACTAGCCAACTCTCATATTCTCTCTCTGATGCTTTTACTCATCATGACACATTGGTTGACAAGCATTAAGCTTTTTGAAGAGCACCTTTACCACTAAATAGTATTGTGGAAAGGTCAAATCTCCCAAATATAAAGAAAAGAACTCCTGATAGAGATGTAGGACTCTACTGACATTCTACTCTTGTGAGTATGCATCTCTCAAGTTGTCCCAAATCTCCTTCATAGTATTATAATAGCTCATCTCATCTATAATTCTGAGAACTACTATTGTCCCCCTTCCACTGAAGGCACTTCCTATCCTTCGTATCTGGTACTGGTGAGAGAAGTATATATTCCTTGTCATGGCTACTAACAGAAAACATAAACATTCTTAACCAACTATGGTTGGACTCATCCAACTTTTACTATGGATCCATATGAGAATGGATCTCACAACATCTTCATATCTCCACTAGAAGCCTCTTCATCACTAGATGATGCCTTCGATTCCATCGACATGATTTCAAGACAAGGATTCTCTCCCAACTATCAAAGATCACAACCAACTAGATATAAAATGTAGCTAACTCATCAAAATAGGACAGGACAAAGCCCTAAATGATATAAGGAGGCTTGAAGAGACAAAAGCCAACTACGAAATGTCCCAACAATACTTGAGACCCAACAAACAACGCCCAAGCAACCTTGAAAGTCACATTGGAAGCATTCCGAAGACGTGGCAGCACCACTGACCGATCACCAGACCTCTCGCGACGTGGTAGCCAGTCGTTGGAGGTCAGGTGACCATTGTAGCGACCTGTTCTGGGTAGAACAGGCACTGTTGCAGGTGTTTGCCGCCACTGGCTGCCTAGCAACACTGGCTAGATGCTTGCCGATGCTGGGTGGCATCAGTTGGAAAACTAATCTCATTAAAAACTGTAATCCCCTTTAAATAGATTATTAATGGGAAAACTACAACAAGGTCCAGAAGATAAAAGAAAATAGAAATAAATGACATAAAATAGAGTTGTAACCATTGTATTTCATTGTATTAAATTGACATTATTGGTCTCCAGTGTGCTTTTGCTTTACAAGATGGCTTAGAAATGGTCAAATCTGGGACCATTTCACATAAGATCATGTCAAAGCACCAAATCATCAGCAAGGAATTGTTAAAAAAAATCATTACCAACCATGTATTCTTACTCAAGCAAGAAATCAAACCCTTATTTTTTGAAAGGGTAAAGGAGGATCGCTCAAGAACAGTGATCTTCCATTTCATTAAAAACTTTAATCAATTGTTACAACCAACAAAGGGGGCATCACCTTCACATTCAGCCACCCACAAATCCATAAAAGACATCACGCCTCGAAACAACACTACACACCTAAAAGCACTGATCTAAAAATGATCCCATTAATTTTAACCACTACACTCAAAGAATGGCTAAAGGGAACACCCTTTTCTAGTTAGACCTAAAGGGACTAGCACCAAAGCTCCTCCAAAAGCTCATGTGGAATGAGTGACCTATCCAACACTAGGCAGCTTAAGAAAAAGGTGAGAACAATCTTCCACTTCACCTCTACAGAAGGAACATGTGGAGAGTCTGGAGACCAAGGAGAAACTTTTTGCGATAAGCCTTGGTCATCAACTTGTCCCTCCTCAGCAACTAGGCAAATATCTTTTCCTTCAAAGGGGCCTTCACCTTCTAAATCAACCAACACTCTTAACGTAAGTCCACATCAAGATCCAGGCACCTTGCATGCAGATACTTGTAGGCAGATCCCACCAAAAAATGATCATCCTCCAATCTCCAACCATCTCTCTGCCATTCTACCGGACGTAAATCTCTCAGTACCTGTCATAACTATAGGAATTCCTCCACCCCATGCTCAGACAAATTACCAAGGAAAATTGGCATCCACGAACAACCTCCCTCATTCAGCCCTTCCTTCTAATAACCCACAATGGATGCAAATAGGTCCAAGGCAAAAGCAAAAAGGCCTCACAAACCAATGAAAGAGCTCCCCTTTCCATCCAACCAAAACTTGAAAGAGCCACTATTTCCCAACTTCGCCTCAAAAAACTGCATAACCAAGGGCATCGCCCGCATGATTCCCTTCCAAAACCCAAGTGCTCCCCTAACCTGAAGCATCCTCTCCTCCATAACTGCCAACTAAGAGAGGAGATTGTCCTCTAATCCCATAATCCACACCATCCACTTGGTCAAAGGGCTTGGTTCATTGTTCTTAAATGCAATACACTAAACAGCCATCATTTACTGCCCTGCACACCTCCCCTCTTGGAATGAAAGCCATCCCCCTAGCCATCTGCACCCACTCCCTTCCAAAAGAATCCTGCTACAAGTGGACTCTGAACTTTTCTCCACCTTCTATGGCATCAAGAGAACGGTCGTAAAATATGGGATGATATTAAGAATCAAGCAAAACAGCACCAGTTAGCCACCTCTAGAAAGTAACTATGAGTGCCAACCTTCCAACCTCACTCTGCCTAAAACTAGAAGCCAATCATCAAAACTAAGATTCTTAGCCATGAGTGGAAGACCTAGGTACATCAGAAGAAAATTGCACCTCAAGTATGTAGGATATCCACACAGCAGCCCACCTCCTCTTCCTGCATCCAAATGGAACAGACTTGTCCCTATTTACCACTAGCCTTGAAATGTTCCCGAAAAGATCCACCAGAATAGAGAGATTACGAGCTTCACAACTGATCCTTCTACGAAAAAAATTATGCAATCCACGTACTGAAGAACTAGTATCATGATCCCATTGGTCCCTGGACTGAAGCCTCTAAAAGAAACCACGGTTGCGAGCAGCATATGAACAAATGGGCAAACATCCACCACCAGCACAAATAATAATGTAGCAGAGGACACCCACAATGAACTTCTCTTTGAGATTGTTTCCAGCCACCTCTTGACCACTATACATCAAAATAGTACAGCATCTCAAATAATTGCAAGGTTTGTTGCCTATTCTATGAATCCATGTCTTGATTCACAGACTAGCAACTTTGGTTTTATATCAAATTTTAGTCAACAAAAGCATATTGCAGTGGCTCCACATGAGGAGACCATGGGATTTCAAGAACTCAATAGAGAAAGGAACACAATATGAGAAACTGGGTGCCAAGCTCTAGGCTCATTTTTTATGTTTTTACATTATTTCAACCGTTCGCTCTCTTCAAGTCTAAATTTTCTCTTCAGGACGAATACTTCCAAAAGTTAAAAGGGGCACTTCAATGTTTCAAGCTAGCTGTCAACAGAAATTTCTTTTTATTGCACAAAGAAAAAGATATGATTTGAATAAAAGTTGGAATTCCAGAAAGAAGAAAATTGTAATTGTTCTTTGCACACACCTAAACGATAAAGCAGCTTGAACAGCATTGACAACAAAAGAAACCATGATATGAGGTCAGTCTTCACAAAATTGATGCAAGGCAGATTTTCCATCAATTGCTCTATCTATTACATGCACCCTCAAATCCTGCTTGACAGCCCTGTTTGAGGTTGCGTACTATACCATCAAAGGAGGCAAGCAAACCCTATGGTTTTATCAAAATATACACCATGTGCCTACTGCTCATAACTCACTATGTCCCTACAGGCAGCAAGGAGTACTAGTTATAAGAGGCATTTAAGGCCAAGAAATTAAAAGCAAGAAACAACTTCAGAATACTGTAAGAGGATTTACCTAGAAACCTGATCTCGCAAAGCTAGTCATTAGTGAAGGCCATCTAGTCATCCGATGGCAAGAGACAACGATACATGTTTTTTAGAAACCTAACCATATGGTCAAAAAGAAGGAACGCATTGTGACTTTAATCTAATGACCTTGTTTACAACAAATATTTTGCCAACCACAGTAAGGAATACAGTTCACTGTAAATCAGAATCTTAATATCACAGTTAAGTCAATGGTAAAGTTAGATGAACAGATATATGAATTGGTAGCAGACATGACTCATGCAGAACCAGCTGCCTATATGTTAGCTAAATAATGTACACCTGCCAATTGATCGAATATGCACATTAAAAAAGACACGAGACAACAGGCATGAATCATGATTCATGATACAAGATTGAAAACAAGAGCCTTGGTTACTATCAAATGGTACAGGCCAAAAACACAATCTAAAGAGAAAATACTAAGAGCCCCAATGATGTAGATACCTATAAAACAACCAAACACAGAAAATTTAAGAGACTTGTGAGATTATAGCATCCCAGTTCTACTCAATCTAAAACAGTGTTTACTCCAGGAACCTAGCACGTGGCATGCAAGATAGCAGAAAGAATTTTGTAAGAGGAATTTCAGACAGATGAAAGTCAATAGTAGGTGGAGGTATCAATTTAATTTGCACAAATCAGTATCCTGTGATGGAGAGACTGGTTTGTGGCCAAAGCATCACCCATTGTAAATTTACCGTTGAAATCAGAACGCATCCTACAACAAACCTACAAAGTGGTCCATTCAGTGGCGTGCCTTACATAGATCATTGCATTAGAACCTAAAATCCAAAAACTGAACACTACCATCTGCAGTAGAGAGCCACAAGTCCTTCTAAACAATACATCACAGTAAAATAACACTACACTAGAAGTAACGAACCATAAGTTCATGACAAAAAACAACAAAAGCACCGAAAACTTCTCGAACCTCGAATGCATTCTTCAGATACTCCAGCTCCCTATCAAGATCATTGATCGCCTGGTTATATGCTTGCATAGGGGAAGATTGGCTTGTCGTGTGAATCTACCCAATATAATGAAAACGAACTCAAATGTCAATAAAATTAAAAGAGAGAACAACAAGAAAGAAATATATATAGCCAACAAAACCAACACCCTTTCACCAACATTGCAAAAATCACTTCTGCGAGAATGCCCAGAGGCTATACAGACTCGCAGGTAGCATTTCTCTGTCCATACTTGATAGGCCCAAGCAATTCATACTTTCAAGTATTACCTGCACCTCTTACCTTTTCATCATCAAAACATCCCCATTTCTTCTACCTCTCCTTCACCTCAAAGATGACGTATAAATCATGCACGCCTTGCATGTTAAGACATCCTATCTCATGATCTCCATACTCATCAGTTTCCACATATCAATCCCCTATCTTCGCTTAGATATCTCAAGATGCAAGAGATATCAGTCCTCTAATACTCCCCTACACTCCTCACACAATAACCTCCCCGACCGAACGTCGAGTACCGATATTCGCAATTCGACTATCAACACACGCAACGCGCAGATAGGAATGGAAAAACCGTGGATGCAAACGCGGGAAAACACGCACCCTGACAATGATCTTGTACTGCAGGGGGTGGGGCAGCTTGTATCCGGCGAAGAGCACGTTCGGGTCCCGGTGAAGCTGCCTGCGAGATGCCATTTCACACATAGACAAACCGCACATGAGATCAAGGGGTTGAATTCGAGTGGAGCGATTGGGGCGTTACATGCGGAGGATGTTGCCGATGGTGTGGTCCTCCCTCTCGATGGTGAAGGAGGCGGCGTTGATGATCTTCGTGTCCCTCTCGTAGGAAACCCTGTTTGGGTTGGGGAAAGGGGGGAGGATGTTGATTAGGGATTTCGTGGGTGGAGGAATGGATGATGATTGAAGAGGAAGGAAGGAAGGGAGGGGTATGAGTACTTACTTCTTGACGCCTTCGGGGACGACGAAGCGCTCGTACCGGTCGGGTGCGTTCATGGTGGGAGCTTCTTCACCTCTTCGCTTCTTGGTCGCTTGGAGGAGGAGGGGCTTCTCTGCAACTGCGACGCCCCGAACCTTTGCGTCCCTGCGATTTGGGTCGGGTGGGACGGCGGGGGGTTTTGTGTTTCTTTTGCCTCGCAAGACGATAGTCCTCGGCGCACTTTGTTTAGGAGAATTGAATCAGGGGATTGAAAATTAAGGTATTGAAATTATGGCTCAATCGTGGGATAGAAAGAATTTTTTTGTTTATGCATTACAACGAGTAAAGAAGGGATCGAAAAGAGTAATTTATTATTACGTAAAGTTGTAATATTTATTTAAAATGATAGTATATATAAAAAAAGTGAAAGGATATGAATTTTATCGATATATTTACATATATTTTGATCAAGTAGTGTTTCAAACTGTATTCGAATATGAAAAGTTATTAAAAATATTGGTGGATTCGAAAAGACATTATATAAATTATTTTCAAATACGTAACGACACTCAACGTAAACTATCAAGAAGTTACCGGTCTCGAGTAAATCGCATCCACCGAAGATTATAAAGGGTACCTTCGTCGAGCAAGTAAGGACGTTGTCAGAGAGAAAGCGTCTACGAAGAATAATGATAAGAAACAGCAACAAGGGCAGCAGCGACAGTGGCATCCGAGTAAGGTATGGTTGTGAAAATAGTACAAAGAAAGCGTCAATCGACAATGGTTCCGACACTTGCATGCCTACTTTTATTTGCATAGTACATCGATGTATGACTTATATTTTGAGTATTAGCGAAACACAACTCAACATCGTATTCAATCAATACACTGTTGTATTCATCAAATACACCCGTATACTTTACCAATACGCATCCATGTATTATAAATACACCGTTGTGGTAGTAAGTTCTTTGATGTTGTACGCAAATACACGGGTGTACCATACGTATGCATCGATGTATTATAATGACACACCGATGTATCATAGAATACACTGGTATATCATTGGAATACACCGATGTAATTTGAGAATACACCAGTGTATTGGTAAAATACACCGATGTATTTTAAAATACATCGATATATTTGTATAATACACCTATGTATTATTATTATCCGTGGGTGTATTTTAACAACAACACCAGTGGATGAAGCTCATCTAATTCGTAGATATTTGTACCGTAGGGAGATGGCTCACGGATGCACAAATGCCTTCATGAAGAGAGCACTGAAGTGTGCAAGGGATGGCATTGTTGAGGCATTTCAGATGATTCCATTCGCTGTCCTCGTTGATAATGAAAAGTACTTCCTTCAATATAAAGATAGAAAATTGTATGGGCAAATGGTGGATGCATATAATGTGGAGATGAATGAATTTCACTTTGGTCAACTGATATCTTAATAAAATGTTAAAATTATCTTAATGGAAGATATACGTTTGAATCTTACGTATGTTATTGCCTGGAAATACAAGAAAAAGTAGATATCTTTTTTTCTCACGAGAACTATCATCTATAAGTGATCATTGCGAAAAATTTTAAATATAAAAAAAGGAAAAAATCCAATGACTGGAAAATTTCCATTCTCTTTAGAAAATTTATTTATATACTCTTCGACATGGTAGGTATATGTTACACAAAAGGTAAAGAAATGATATTCCTTTCAAAATGAAAATTTATTTATATACTCCTCAACACATACACAGCAAACCTATCATTAGATAAATGCCATGTGGAATCAAAGAAAGAGTTTCTTTTGGTGATAAAAATTAATTATCATGTACAATTTATTCCATCATACCTTTTATGGTATTTTGTCCTTTACTAAAAATATTTGAATGAAAATTAAATCAAATAAAGCACATCTCTATGTGTTTCTATTGAACGGATGCCGATGGTATTTCTCTTTTATAATATCAACGAATGTCAATAATATTTTCCTTTAATTTTTCATTAGGGTATGTATTTTTATATAATTTTAAATATCCAGGTAAAAGAACATGCAAGTAATGCTTATTATATTTCACTTATTTTTACAGCTAAGATTGGTCTAAGATTTGAATAATAACTTTTACTTAAGTTTCATTGAAAATTAAATTAGAATGAGATGACAACTTCCACTTTTTATCGCAAATGATGATGACTTTTTAATGATAATGGTGGTGGCACTTACGACAATGGAGGCTTTTGGCTTAAATGAAAGTTGCACAAGGAACAATGTAGGTGACACCTATAATGTGGATGGCTTCCGTGGAGGTGGTAGCATGAATGATGAAGTAAGGGGGGACAAGAATGTGATAGTGTCAATGTTAATGATGAGGTGGTTACTACATTCGAGATGGGATAGATATGGCACCTACAACAACGATGGTGGCACCTAAGATGGAGGTGACACCTATAATGTTAGTGGCCCCAACGGAGGTGGTGGCATCGACGATGGGGAAGGTAGGGGAAGTGGGGATGTGGAGACAACGATTCCAATGATGAGTTGGTTGTTACATCGGGGATGGGATGAAGATGGCACTTGCGACAACAATGGTGGCCACTTTGACTAAAGGAGTAGCACCCACTGTGGAGGTGGCACCTATATTGTTGGTGACTCCACTAGTGGTGGCGATGTCAAGGATAGAGTAGGAGGTGGTGGTGGTGTCAATGTCGAGCTTATTGTTGCATTGGAGATGGAATCGAGGTAACACCTATAATGAAGATGGTGACACCTACGACAATTGTGGTACTTGGGATGATGGGGATAGCACATGCTTCGAAAGTGGTACATAAGACAATAGAGGTGACACCTATAATGCTGGTGGCTCCAACGGAGGTGGTGATTTCGTGGATGGGGCAAATGTAGGAGGTAGGGACATGACGACATCAATGATGAGGTAGTTGCTATGTCGAGAATGGGCTAGATGTGGCACCTACAATGGAGGGGGCATGTAAAGATCCATCCTGATTTTAGCCTTTTAAGACGTCTGGCCAGACATCTGGACCCCTTTCCAGACGTCTAGAAATTGAAAAATCTATACGCACCCTACGGTCTGTGCACAAGCGGCACGCAGACTCTTCTTCTCTCTCCTTCTTTTCCCCTCCGAACCCTAACCCCCCGGCCCTATATAAGAGACCCCCTCCTCTCCTCTCTACTCCACCACTACCACCACACCCACTCCACTGTCGTGAGTAGAGGCGCGCACGAGAGAGAGAGAGTGAGAGCGAGGAGTGGGCGTGAGGAGGAGGAGAGGGTCGAGGTCGTGAGCTTCGTGGAAGCTTGTCGTAGGCTCGCACAGCCACCGCAGTGCGTGCGGGAGGAGGATGTTGGGGCATTGTCCTTGACCTTCTACAGCAGTTGGGGCTGTAGCGGAGCGAAAGGAGACGCGGCGGAGCGTGGAGAGAAGCACAGGAGCGCGGTTTGGTATTGGAATATTTCTAGTATCAGACGTCCGAAGTGTCTTCTGGATGATTGGCTGTACGTCTAGCGTCGACACCAGACGTCTGAAAGCAAGTGTATCGTGAATGTACGTCTTCTTCGTGGTTACAGCAATGCAGGTCGCACCGCAGTTGATTCGGTTTAGCCTAAAGAGGGTGCTGCTCTGTCATGCGCAGGAGCAGCCTTGGGAAGGTACGCGAAACGCATTTCCATGCACTTTTGGACGTCTGGACAGCTTACCAAATGACTGCAGGCGTTCCCAGACGACCGAAGGACTGGTCAGACGTCTGGAACTGTGTTCAAACGGTCGCGGGGGAGTCCTAGACGTCTGAGGGCCCTACAGGAGCTTAAAGTGAGTCTCTGTGACTTTTAAGACGTCTGGACTTGTTTCTAGACATCTAATTTGGGTCTGCAGACACGTTTTTGACCCGTTTAGGGTCCAATCGGGATCCGTTTTACGCAAACAAAGTATCTATGGTTTCCTTATGTATTCCTCTACGTATTAGAAGCATTTATACACTGTTCTGAATCTTCCATTGTGGTGTGTTCCTTGGTATAGGACTTCGACCTATTGTGTATCTAGGGCTTGCAGAGGCACGTGGGCCTGCAGTTCGAGCCCCCAGTACTCCCGGATTGTCTGGTAGAGTGGTTCACCCCTGTTATACTTATAAAATATGAATGCATCAATGAAAATTAGACAACTGGAAACCTAGGATGTGGCATGAACCCTAGGACGAGAAATGGTTGAACCGATTGTTTGCGTAATTGAAATTGTATTTATAAATGAATGAGCTAAATTGTATTAATGAATACGAGCTGCCTGTTAGAATATGAGCTGCCTGAGATAACTAAACAGTTACCTGTGATATCACTTATTGCATGTGTTAAATTGTGGAAATACGAGCTGCATGTGTATAAACGAGAACCGAATTGTGAATTATGAAACCTGGATTGGAATAATATGGTGAACATGGGCATGAACCTTAGGGGGGGTTAGGAGTAGAGCTCCTGTGGATAGATGGAAAAGCTTGGAATGTGGATAAGAAGTGTGCTGGCCCTTGAGTACGTGGTACCAAAGAGAGCGACTGTCCCCTTTTTAGTGTAGAGCAGAGCTAGCTGCCCTTGGGTTGGAACCCGAGGTTAGGATTGGCCACTCTACACCGACTTCTGTTGGCCCTCGCGTACACAATATCGAGGTGAGCTACTAGTGTAGGGAGGGAGCTAGCCACCCCATGGGACCCAGGGTTTAGCTAGGTACCTTACACAGACTTGTTAGGCCCTCTGGGCAAACCAAGGTAGTCAGACGAAGGTGCGCGGACTGTGGAGGGGTGAGACCCCTGTTTGGTTTTGAGGGGCAGACCCCTGTTTCTAAGAGGGCTAGGCCCTACACTGTTCCGTGCTGTACTTTGGGCGTACCCGCTAGCGGAAAAGACTGACCGCGTGCTAGTGCGGGTAGCTACCCGTGTGCTTATCGCGCGTGCCGTAGTCACCGCTACGTCTGTCAGTGACCTCGGGGTGGTTGACTAGGTATAGGACTATCACGAGGGACTCTCTCGGCCAGGAGAACACCACATGTACCTTCTCCTCTTTAGAAAAGACTGCAATTAAGATCGTTCCCACAAGGAACATGCAAGATCAAGAAAGAAATCTAAAAGTAAACCAATGGGGTGAAAAGAAATTACCTGTAAAATAAATTAATAGAAAAGGATAAATATACCTGCTAGTTTCTACTGCTTTAGATAGTTTGGTTACCACTCTACTCAGCGTTCGCTGACTCCGTTTTCTCATAACACTATTCAGGTCCAGGAGTTGAGCAGCCCAAGCTACCGACTGCAGAGGGTGCTAGACCTAGTCAAGCCCAACCGTAGTTTCTAGTACTTTTGTTGTACTCTCTTTTCTACTATAGTGAGTTTCAGGCTTGTTGTTACTGTTCCTGTTATTGTTACTTTTATTCTACTTTCCTGTTGTTGTAGTAGTATGTACCGAACTAGCAGCTTTACTTTCCTTTACTGCTTATACGCTTTTACTGTTAGTTACATTGCATAGTGAATGTTGTTTATTTTCCTACTTTTCGGTTATTTCTTGTTGGACGACTGGGTCTTGAGATTAGTCGAGCCGAGCTGATCTCGGATCCTTTAGGGATTCGGGAATCGGGTCGTAACAAAATGGTATCAGAGCAAGGTCTTCCCGAGAAATGAACTAACTAGCTTGAGAATAACCATTCACGTGCATGTAACTAGGGTAACCACCACAACGTACCGCTTGACATATGTTCTGAGTCCCTTTTCGCAAAAGTCCACTAGAGTTGACCTCTTTTGTTCTGTCTTCCGCGTCTCCTTGCAGGAGACGCCTCGTCGGGGAGTTCTCGAGGTGGGTTACGAATGCAACCATGGACGGGGTCGGAGGGGCGAACGTGCCGAGCCCGAGGTGCCAGTTGACCCACCACTTCTCCTGGGCATTTAGGCCCAGGACCTCGCTCAGCTAATCAGAGACTAGTGCGAGAAGAGATCCACCAGCCTCCACAGGCACCTCTCTCTGAGGACATGGAGGGGGAGTCCTCGGTGGGACTGAGAGACCACCTCAACGCTG
The DNA here is from genome assembly GCA_037157565.1 of Thalassia testudinum. NCBI lineage: Eukaryota > Viridiplantae > Streptophyta > Magnoliopsida > Alismatales > Hydrocharitaceae > Thalassia > Thalassia testudinum. The sequence continues at coordinate 71,040,921 of JAZHRO010000013.1, read as the reverse complement.
GACGAGCAGGAGGGGGTGGTCCTCCACTGCCCCCACCGCACTCTGACACTTCTGAGAATGAGCCCTCCTTGCCTGGAGGCGTGCCCGTTCCCCCACTGCAGCTACACCACAAGCTTTTCGGACAGTTCCAGAAGCTGAAGCCCCCCTCCTTCAAGGGGGATGAGGACCCGTCTAAGGCAGAGGACTGGCTGGAGCAGATAGAGAAGGTGTTTGACACCCTTCGCCCCCCTGTGGAGTGCCGCGTGGCCTTTGCCATATACCAGTTAGAGAGTGCGGCACACAGGTGGTTGTTACGACCCGGTTTCCGAATCCCGACAGGACACGAGACCGGACCGACTCGACTCATCCCAAGACCCAGTCGTCCAACGAGAAAGTAACCCAAAAAATAGTAGAATAAACCACATTCACCATGCAAGCAGCTAACAATAACAAAAGTACAGCAGTAAGGAAGTAAACTACTACAGTACATACCACCACAACAGTAGAAGATTAAATAGGTACAGAAATATAAAGTTCACAATAAAAGAGTATAGAAGTGTAACAAAGTTACTTACTATAACAGGAAACGGAGTACAACAAAAAGGTACAACTATCGGGCTCTACTGGGCCCAGCACCCTCTGCAGCCGTAGGCTCTAGCTGCTTAAGACTTGGACCTGAAAAAGGCTACGAGTACAAACGCTGAGTAGAGTGGCAACCAGCTAACTAAAGCAGTAAAAAGTGGACAGGTAGCTGTTGTTTTTCAATTTCTTTCTTTCTTTAACTAATTATTCTTTCTTTCATCACTTGGGTTATTTATCAGGTCTCTTTCTTGATCTCGAATGTTCCTCGTGGGAACAATCTTGACTGCAGTCTTTTCCGAAGAGTAGAAGTAGCACGTGGTGCTCTCTTGGCCGGGAGAGTCCCCCGTTGTGGTCCTACACTCAGTCAACCACCCCAAGGTCACTGACAGATGTAACAGTGACTACCGTACGCGCGATAAACGCACGGGTAGCTACCCCGCACTGGCACGCGGTCAGTCGTTTCCGTTAACGGGCGCGCCCAAAGCACAGCAAAAACCAGTATAGGGCATAGCCCTCTCAGTAACAGGGGTCTAGCCCCTAAGAACCAAACAGGGGTCTCGCCCCTCCATAATCCGCGCACCCTCGCCTGACTACCTTGGTTTGCCCAATGGGCCTAACAAGTCGGTGTATGGCGTCTAGTTGAACCCCGGGCCCCATGGGGTGGCTAGCTCTCTCCCTACACTAGTAGCTCTCCCCGGTATAGTATACACGAGGGCCAAAAAGTTGGTACAGAGTGGCCAATCTAACCCCGGGTCCCAACCCTAGGGCGACTAGTTCCGCTCTGCACTAAATAAGGGGACAGTCGCTCTCCTTGGTACTCCGTACTCAAGGGCCAGCTCACTTCCCCATTCTCATTTCCAGTTCCATTCCATTTATTTCCAGGAGCTCTACTCCTAATTCCTCGTAGGGTTCATGCTCATGTTTCTCAGCCCAAGCCATACTAGGTTTCATCATTTCTATTTCCATTTCTCAGGTTCTACACAGGTAGCATGTAACTTTTGTATTCACATTCCAGGTTTATTTGCGAGTAGCTCGTGTTTCCAACATTCAATAATTCATATACAGGCAGCTCATATTTTATTGTAAACAACATGAATTTACATGCAACAGTCGCTAACAACAGTACTTTACATTTCACAGGCAGCTGTTATCCATTTACAGGCAATTGTTATTATTCTATTTATTCATTCAAGACTGCAATTCATACATTCCATACAGCTATTCCAGTGTTTCTAGTCCTAGAATTTATGCCATACCCTAGAATCTATCATTCATTGCAAATATGCATTCATGTTGGTAATTAAATTAGGGGAAGCCATTCTACCAGTAAACCCAGGAGTAATGGGGGCTTGATCGGCAGGTCCACGTGCCTCAGCAAATCCCAAATCCACAACAGAACGAGGTCCTATCACAAGGATTAAACACAAGAAATCACTCAGAAAAGGATAAAAAGTATTCCAACAAGTAGAGGAACTTATACGAAGAACAACGGAACCTTAATTGTGGAAATCGAACCTCAAACGAACCCTAAACGGGTCAAAACAGAAAATTCTTATTCATATCAAATGTCTGGAACACCTTCTAGACGTCTTAAAAAGTCCAGAACCTTACCTCAACTCTGCGCTACTCCTCAGATGTCCAGGGACTCTACTGAACCGTCTAGACCTAATTCCAGACGTCTGACCACCTCTCCGAACGTCTGGAGACTCTTCCCGACGTCTGGTGCCTCACCTAGACATCTGAACTGCGTGGGAGGGCGTGTCGCGCCTTCCCGAAGTGAATCCTGCACGTGCGATGCAAAATCTTCTCAAAATGGCACGGAACAGTGCCTCGGCGGAACAGCCTGCATGGTTGTATCTGCAAAGGGAGGTGTACGTCGCGAGATTTACCTTTCAGTCGTCTGGAGCCTCCTCCAGACGTCGTCTACATCATCTGGATGTAGATCCAGACGTCTGATTCTGGGAAAATCCCAGAACTAGAGACTGCCCTCGCCTTCTCGCGTCGTGCGTGGCTGTGCCGCGCCCGCTCGACCGCTGCTTTAGCTGCAGCAGTGTTGGGGAGGACCTCCCCGACACAACTCTTTGCTTCGCGCACGCGCCGACCGGCCATGAGCTCTCCGACGAACTCCCTCACGAGCTCGCGCGCTCTCCTCTCTTCCCCTCGCTACTCCTCTCCTCCCACGCCGCTCATGCTCGCCACGTGTTGCCTGCTGCTCACCACTCTCGCTGGGGAAGAAGGGTGGATGGAAATGGGGTGGCGTGAGGAAGAGGAGGGGGTTTATAAGGGTGAGGTTAGGGTCCATCGGTGAGAGGAGAGAGAAGAAATGCGGCTCTGTACTATCTGCGCGCCGCACGCGCGTAGACTTGAGGACATACACAAAAAAAATTGATTTCCAGATGTCTAGGAAAGCGTCCAGACATCTGACCCAAGTCCCAAACGTCTTAAAGGGCTTTAATAGTACGGGTCTTAACAGTGGTGGAGGGCAGTCGGAGCCAAGAGAAGGGAGAGCTGACGTGGGACCAGTTCGTGACCCTCTTCTGCGAGCAGTACTTCCCGCAAACTTGGCAGGACCAGAGGATGCGGGAGTTTCACACTCTCCGCCAGGGGACGATGACTGTTAGCGCATATCACATGCGCTTCCTGGAGCTGTCACGTTTTGCTGCGACAGCCGTAGCTACAGAGGAGGAGCGCCTGTGAAGGTTCACTCAGGGGCTTCGGCCTGCTATTCGGGGGTATGTCAAACCCTTGAAGCTGCCCACCTTCTCGAGAGTGGTGAAGGCAGCCATGATGTACGAGGAGACCAACCCGACCACGCGAGACACCGACAGTAAACGGATGAGGCCCTACCAGCCAGAGTACTCTCAGGGCCGTAGAGAGAGGAGGCATGTGGCACCCGCGGGAGAGCCGTCTCATTTTGCGGGGCTGTTAGTGGCCTTTGGGGGCCCCAGACAAGGGCCAGCTATCAACACTGGACCCCCGCCCAGCCGTCAGCAGGGACCTACCGAGGGAGGGAGTCGAGTCCCCCTCTGCTACCAGTGTGGCCAGCCGGGCCACATCAGGAGGGACTACCCATCTGGGGCTAGAGCACAATAGATGCTCCCTGCACTAAGCATTGGAGGTCGAGCTGGTGGTCGTGGTCCCCAAGCGCATGGGAGAGGGCAGTAGTCACGAGGAGGGTACCGACCAGCGACTGCTCGCCCGACCCAGAGTGTGGCTACTTCTTCGGCACCGAGGGCTGAGGGGCGTATCAACGCCTTAACACAGAGACGCCAGGGCATCCGGTTCAGTGGTGGCAGGTATGGTTACCATTTTTGGCAAATTAGTTTACGTACTTTTTGATTCTGGCGCCACATACTCTTTTGTCGCTGCGAGTTTTGCTGTCAGTTTGGGACAGGATAGTGTGTTGTTAGAGGATCCATTTGTGATTAGAGGCCCAGGTGGCCAGCTGTTTGTGGCTAAGGAGGTCTACACAGACTGTGAGGTCAGTATAGGGGGACATAGCCTTCCCGCTGACCTGATTGTGATACCGATGGAGGATTTTGACGTGATTCTAGGGATGGATTGGCTGTCCGCCTACCACGCCTTGGTGGACTGTTTCGGGAGGAAGATCGTCTTCTCCATACCGAAGATGCCTTCCTTTGAGTTTCACAGACAGCCGGTGGACGGAGGTTTCAGGTGTATATCTACGCTTCAGGCAACGAGGCTTTTGAGCCAAGGGTGTGAGGGCTTTCTAGCCTGTGTGGTAGCGGAGCCCAGCCCCGTGGCTGACTTTCAAAGCATTCTGGTGGTTTGTGAGTACCCCGACGTGTTTCCAGAGGAGTTGCCAGGACTACCGCTCGAGCATGAGATCGAGTTCGAGATCTCACTGGTACCGGGGACCAACCCCATTTCTACTGCACCATAGCGGATGGCACCACTTGAGCTGCGAGAGCTCAAGTCACAGCTACGGGACCTGTTGGAGAAGGGCTTTGAGAGGCCAGTGCGTCCCCGTGGGGAGCCCCTATGTTGTTTGTGAAGAAGAAGGATGGTACCCTGAAACTTTGCGTGGACTACAGACAACTGAATAGGGTCACCATCAAGAACAAGTATCCGCTGCCGAGGATTGATGACCTTTTTGACCAGTTGAGAGGTGCCACGTTTTTCTCCAAGATAGATTTGAGGTCAGGCTACCACCAGTTGAGGATCAGGGAGACCGACGTCTTCAAGACAACTTCACACCCAGTATGGACGCTGAGTTTTTGGTCATGCCATTTGGGTTGACCAACGGCCCCGCTACTTTTATGGATTTGATGAACCGGGTTTTCAGACCATATTTGGATCAATTTGTGGTGGTATTCATCGGTGGCATGCTCATTTACTCGCGGGATCATGCACAATACAGACAACATCTACGGATGATTCTGGACACTTTGACATGACACAAGCTGTATGCCAAGTACAGCAAGTGCGAGTTTTGGTTGAGGCAGGTGACTTTCTTAGGCCACATGATCTCATGGGATGGTTTAGCTGTGGATCCAGCCAAGGTGGAGGCCGTACTCAGGTGGGAGAGGCCACGTACAGTGACAGAGATACACAACTTTTTGGGACTAGCAGGTTACTATCGACGGTTTATCAGGGAATTCTTGTAGATTGCGCATCCTATGACTCAGTTGACTTGGAAGGACGTGCCCTTTGCCTGGACAGATGCTTGTGAGGCATGTTTTCAAGAGTTGAAGGAGAGACTGACTTCGGCTCATGTGCCTACCATCCTGAACAGCAGTGGCGATTGTGTGGTCTACACTGACGCTTCGTTGCAGGGGTTAGGGGACGTGCTCATGCAGCGGGGTCACGTCGCTTACGCTTTGCGGCACCTGAACCCCATGAGCATAACTACCCTACCCATGACTTAGAGCTGGCAGCTGTTGTCTTCGCACTAAAGACATGGAGGCACTACCTTTACGGTGAGGCCTTTGAGATTTTCACGGATCATAAGAGCCTCAAGTACTTGTTTGATCAGAAGGAACTTAACATGAGGCAGAGACGTTGGTTAGAGCTCCTGAAGGACTATGACTGCAGCATCTCCTACCATCTAGGGAAGGCCAATGTAGTGGCTGACGCCTTGAGCTGGAAGGCGCCCGCCCACTTGGCCAGTCTATAGGCACAGAGTTGGAGACTTATGGCGACCTCGAGAGTCACAGGGGTATTGTGGGGAAGTAACGGTGACACAACAGATGCGACCAGAGCTGATAGACCAAATTATCACAGGACAGATGACAGATCTGTACTTACAGGCGTTGCGAGACAGAGTGTTGTCAGGGGACCCAGGAGACTTTTCTTTTATAGACGAGGTGCTGCGCATGAGGGGATGCTTGTGCGTTCCTAGGAACAAGGAGTTATTGAGAGAGCTCCTAACGGAGGCGCACAGGTCCAGATTCATCATACATCTCGGGAACACAAAGATGTATCATGATCTGAGACGCGACTTTTGGTGGAGAGGGATGAAGCGGGATGTGGGTGAGTTTGTGCAGCAGTGTTTGGTGTACCAGCAGATGAAGGCCGAGCACCAAAGGCCTGCAGGGCCGTTGCAGCCACTTCCTGTGCCAGAGTGGAAGTGGGAGACCATCACCATGGATTTGGTGGTGGGTCTACTCGTTACCCAGCGAGGACACGGCGCAATCTAGGTGATAGTGGACAGATTGACGAAGACGGCACGTTTCCTGTCGATCCGAGTCACCTTGGGACCAACACAGTTGGTAAAGAGGTACATTAGTGATGTGGTACACTTGCACGGAGTTCTACGTGAGATTGTATCTGACCGGGATACCTGTTTTACTTCCCTGTTTTGGGCTGAGTTTCAGCAGGCTTTGGGGACACGGTTGAGGTTCAGTATTGCGTACCACCCCCAGACGGACGGACAGTTAGAGCGCATTATACAGACACTTGAGGACCTTTTGCACGTCTGTGTACTAGATTGGAGAGGCTCTTGGGAGGAGCACTTACCCTTGGCAGAGTTTGCATATAGTAACAGTTATCACTCGAGCATCGGCATGGCACCTTACGAGACTCTGTACGGACGGAGGTGTACTACGCCCTGGAGTTGGGTTAAGGTGGGGACCAAGTGGAAGGTTGGCCCCAGGCTGATCCGGCAAAGTCAGGAGGTGATAGAGCAGATTCACAGACAACTCCGCACTGTCAGGAGTAGGCAGAAGAGTTATGCTGATCGGAAATGCAGAGAGGTGCAGTTCGAGGTTAGGGATGACACCTTTCTCTATGTTTTGCCCATGAAGGGCCTGCAGCATTTTGGGGTGAAGGGGAAGCTTGCACCGAGGTTTGTGGGGCCCTTTGAGGTCTTGGAGAGGGTAAGACCCGTGGCTTATCGGCTTACCCTTCCTCCCCAGCTTTCTGGTGTGTACGACATGTTCCACGTGTCCAACCTCAGGAAGTACGTCGCCGATCCCAATCACGTTTTGAGTCACGAGAGTGTCGAGGTGGGCGATGACCTGACCTACCCCGAGAGACTAGTGCAGATACTAGACAGGGTCATCCGGAGTCTGAGATGAAAGCAGGTACCCCTTATGAAGGTATTATGGAGAAGTCAGCGGTACGAGGAGGCTACCTAGGAGCCTGAGGTGGCGATGAGAGAGCGATACCCGGAGCTTTTTGAGGGTACGTCTTTTTGGACCGACTTCGGTTCTCTTTAAGTTTGTTATGCGTTTTATATCATTTTTTCTCCCCCTAGCTAGTTCAAGTTTCGAGGATGAAACTTCCTTTAAGTTTGTTATGATGTAAAGACTCATCCTGATTTTAGCCTTTTAAGATGTCTGGAGTGTCAGTCAGATGTCTGGACCCCTTTCCGGACGTCTAGAAATTGAAAAATCTATACGCACCCTACTGTCTGTGCGCAGGCGACGCGCAGACTCTTCTTCTCTCTCCTTCTTCTTTTCCCCTCCAAACCCTAACCCCCCGACCCTATATAAGAGACCCCCTTCCTCTCCTCTCCACTCCACCACTACACCACACCTTCCACTCCACTGCCGTGAGCAGAGGCGCGAGAGAGAGAGAGAGAGCGAGAGCGAGGAGGAGGAGAGGGCCGAGGTCGTGAGCTTTGTGGAAGCTCATCGCAGGCTCGCACGGCCATTGCGGCGCGTGCGGGAGCAGGAGGCATTGGGGCGTCATCCTTGACCTTCTGCAGCAGTTGGGGCTACAGCGGAGCAGAAGGAGCTGCGGCGGAGCGCGGCGAGAAGCGCAGGAGCGCGATCTGATACTGGAATTTTTCCAGTATCAGACGTCCGGAGTGTCTTCCGGATGACTGGCTGGACGTCTGGCGTCAACACCAGACGTATGAAAGCAAGTGTATCGTGAAGGTACGTCTTCTTCGCGGTTATGGCCATGCAGGCCGCACCGCAGTTGATTCGGTTTAGCCTAAAGAGGGTGCTGCTTTGTCATGCGCAGGAGCAGCCTTGGGAAGGTACGCGGAATGCATTTCCACGCACTTTCGGACGTCTGGACAACTTACCAGATGACTGGGGGCATTCCCAAACGACCAGAGGACTGATCATGTTAAGACCTATGCCACCAAAACCCTTTTAAGACGTCTGGGAGTTGGTCCATACGTCTTGTCAGACGTCTGGAAATTAATTTTTGCGTGCGTACGACCGTGAGTCTATGCACATGCCGCGAGTAGATTGAACCCCAGCCGCCTTCTTCTCTTTCTCTCCCCTCGCTGACCTGCAGGACCTTTTCTCTCGTGCCTACAAATACTCCCCTCCTCTCCCTTACGCCACCCCACCCCATCCGTCTCCTCCTTCCTCCAACGCAAGAGCGAGAGTGAGAGAGAGCAGCAACTGCAGCCAAGTGCAGTGGCGGAGAGGAGAAGGGCAGTGAGAGAAGGGAAGAGAGGAGAGCGTGCGAGCCGTGAAAGAGAGCTCGTCAGAGTAGTTCGAGGTCAGTCGGGCGTGTGCGAAGCGGAGTGTTGTGTCGGGGAAGTCCTCCCCGACGCTGCTGCAGCTAGAGCAGCGGGCGGACGAGCGCGGTGCAGCTGCGCCTAGCAGGAAGAAGACGAAGGAGGTTCTGATTCTGGGATTTTTCCTAGAATCAAACGTCTGGACCTACATCCAGACGACGTGGACAACGTTTGGAGGAATCTCCAGACGACTGAGAAGTACGTTTTGCCTCCTACGCTTCCTTTTGCGGACATCTGTTGTGTGCCATGTGGAGAGATTCTGTGTACGCGTGCAGGTTTCACTTTAGGAAGGCGTGGGACACGCCCTCCCATGCGGTTCAGACGTCTGGACGAGTCACTAGACGGCGGAGAGCGTCTCCAGATGTCCGGAGGGATAGTTGGACGTCTGGAACGAGGTCCAGACGGTTCAACACAATCCCTGGACGCCTGAGGAGCAGCACAGAGTGAGGTATGGATCTGGACTCCTTTTAAGACGTCTGGAAGATGTTCCAGACGTCTGATTTGAGTCAGAGTTGTCGTTTTTGACCCATTTAAGATCCGTTCGAGGTCTGATTTCCGCGTTTAAGATTCCGTTCTTCTTCGTATAAGTTCCTCTACTTGTTGGAACGCTTTTATCATATTCTAAGTGGTTTCTTGTGATTGATCCTTGTGTTAGGACCTCGTTTCGTTGCGGATTTGGAGGTTGCGGAGGCATGCGGACCTGCCGATCACGCCCTAATTACTCCCAATTTTGCGAGTAGAGTGGCTTCTCGTAGTTAATTACAAACATAAATATATATCTGGAATAAATGATATATCCTAGGGTATGGCATGAATCCTAGGACCAAAAACACTAGATTGAATGATAGATCCTAAGGTATAACATGAATCCTAGGATCAGAAACACTAGATTGAATGATAGATCCTAGGGTGTGGCATGAATCCTAGGACCAGAAACACTGGAACGAATGTATTGAATGCTTGAATTGCAGTCTTGGTTGAGTAGATAGAATAATAATAATTGCCTATAATTGGATAACAGCTGCCTATGAAATGAAGAGTACTGTTGTTAGTAACTGCTACATGTAATTCCTGTTGTTTGAAAATTAAATTCGAGCTGCTTGTATATAAACTGGAAAAGAAAGATTGAATGTTGAAAACACGTGCTATATGCGAATAAACCTGAAATGATGAAACTTTGTATGGCTTGGCTTGAGAAACATGAGCATGAACCCTACGGGGAATTAGGAGTAGAGCTCCTGGAAATAAATAGAATGGAACTGGAAAGGTGAATGGGGAAGGGTGTTGTATCTTAGGTACGTGGTACCAAGGGAAGCACATATTACCTGTTTAGTGCAAAGCAGAGCTAATCGCCTTAGAGTTGAGACCTGGGGTTAGGTTTGGCCACTTTGTACCAACTTTTGGCCCTCGGTACACAGTACCGGGGAGAGCTACTAGTGTAGGAAGAGAGCTAGCCACCCCATGGGGCCCGGGGTTCAGCTAGCCATCCTACACCGACTTGTTAGGCCCACTGGGCAAACTAGGGTAGTCAGGCGAGGGTGCGTGGACTATGGAGGGGCGAGACCCCTGTTTGGTTACTGTGGAGGGGCTAGACCCCTGTTACTAAGAGGGCTCTGCCCTATACTGGTTCCGTGCTGTGCTTTGGGCGCACCCGTTAACGGAAACGACTTACCGCGTGCTAGGCGCGGTAGCTACCCATGCGTTTATTGCGCGTGCTGTAGTCACCGTTACGTTTGTCAGCGACCTTGAGGTAGTTGACTGAGGGTAGGACCACCACGGGGGACTCTCCCGGCCAGGAGAGCACCACACGCTACTTCTACTTTTCGGAAAAGACTGCAATCAAGATCATTCCACGAGGAACAATCGAGATCAAGAAAAAGACCTGATAAATAAACCAAGGGATGAAAGAAGGAATAACTAGTTGAATAAAGAAAGAAATTGAAAACAACAGCTACCTGTCCACCTTTACTGTTTCTCTTAGTTATCTTGTTGCCACTCTACTCAGCGTTCGTTGACGTGTCATACTTACCACCTTTTTCAGGTCCAGGTGTTGAGCAGCCAGAGCCTACGGCTGCGGAGGGTGTTAGGCCTAGTAAAGCCCAGCAGTTGTACTTTTGTTGTACCCATTTTTTGTAGCAGTGAGTATTTTTGTTACACTTTTGTACTCTTTTATTGAACTTCATATTTCTATACCTGTTTAAAATTCTCTACTGTTGTTGTGGTGTGTATTGTAGTAGTTCTTTTCTTTACTGCTGTACTTTTATTACTGTTAATTGCTTGCATGGTGAATGTGAGTTATTTTACTGCTTTTGGTTACTTTCTCGTTGGACGAATGGGTCTTGGAATCAATCGAGTCGGTCAGATTCTCGTGTCTCATAGGGATTCGGGAATCAGGTCGTAACAGGTCGGACATCTGGAACTGTGTTCAGACGGTCGCAGGGGAGTCCTGGACGTCTGAGGACACTGCAGGAGCTTGAGGTGAGTCTCTATGACTTTTAAGACATCTTGACTTGTTTCCAGACGTCTGATTTAGGTTTGCAGACATGTTTTTGACCCATTTAGGGTCCGATCGGGATCCGTTTTACGCAAACAAAGTATCTGTGGTTTCCTTGTGAATTCCTCTATGTATTAGAAGCATTTATACACTATTCTGAATCTTCCATTGTGGTGTGTTCCTTGGTATAGAACTTCGACCTGTTGCGTGTCTAGGGCTTGCAGAGGCACATGGGCCTGCAGTTCAAGCCCCCAATACTCCCGGATTGTCTGATAGAGTGGTCCACCCTTGTTATACTTATAAAATATGAATGCATCAATGAAAATTAGACAACTGGAAACCTAGGATGTGGCATGAACCCTAGGACGAGAAATGGTTGAACCAATTGTTTGCGTAATTGAAATTATATTTATAAATGAATGAGCTAAATTGTTAGCAACTGCCTGTTAGAATATGAGTTGCCTGAGATAACTAAACAGTTACCTGTGATATCACTTATTGCATGTGTTAAATTGTGGAAATACGAGCTGCATGTGTATAAACGAGAATCGAATTGTGAATGATGAAACCTGGATTGGAATAATATGGTGAACATGAGCATGAATCCTATGAGGAGTTAGGAGTAGAGCTCCTATGGATAGATGGAAAAGCCTGTAATGTGGATGGGAAGTGTGCTGACCCTTGAGTACGTGGTACTAAGGATAGCAACTGTCCCCTTTTTAGTGTAGAGCGGAGCTAGCTGCCCTTGGGTTGGGACCTGGGATTAGGATTGGCTACTCTACGTCGACTTCTGTTGGCCCTCGTGTACACGGTATCAAGGCGAGCTACTAGTGTAGGGAGGGAGCTAGCCACCCCACGGGGCCCAGGGTTTAGCTAGCCACCCTACACCGACTTGTTAGGCCTTCTGGGAAAACCGGGGTAGTCAGACGAGGGTGCGTGGATTGTGGAGGGGTGAGACCCCTGTTTGGTTCTAAGGGGCTAGACCCTTGTTTCTGAGAGGGCTAGGCCCTATATTGTTCCGTGTTGTACTTTGGGCGTACCCACTAGAGAAAACGACTGACCGCGTGCTAATACGAAGTAGCTACCCGTGCGCTTATTGCGCATGCCGTAGTCACCGCTACGTCTATCAGTGACCTCGGCATGGTTGGCTGGGTGTAGGACTACCACAGGAGACTCTCTCGGTGAAGTGCGATTGTTCATCAATTTGATTTTATTTATTACTCGAAATTCCTAAAATGTTTCGAGGTCGAATTCAGGGAGCAAATTCGATTTTTAGAAGCATGAAAATCACAATTCACAATAATGTACTGTTTAAAAAAAAAAAACTAGAGAGAAAGGAAATATAATTTTTTTTCTCTCTTTTTCTTCTTTGCTCTCTCTCACTTTTCTTTCTTTGTCTTCAGACATTTAATTCTAGGAATCAGATGCCTTAAGTGGCAACTGCTACAATGCACGTCTTCTTCTTCTTTTCTTTCTTTTTGGTTGTTGCTGCTGCTGCTTCTTCTCCTTGGCTTTTTCTTCCTCCTTGGCCTTCCTCCTTGCGGCAGCTTCCTCCTTCTCTTTTCTTCTCTTCTTTGGCTCTTTCGTCCTCTTCAGCTCCTGCTTCTGCCTTCTTCTTTTTCTTCCTTTCCTTCTGCACTGTGCCTTCTTCTTCTTCAACTCCTGCTCCTTCCTTGGCGCAGCTAAGTCCTTAGCCTCTTCTTCAATTGGCTTCTCCTCTTCCTCTTCTTCTGCTTCAGCTCTTGCTCCTTCTTCTTCCCTACACACACATGGTTATGCAAAACCTACCCCTACCCTCCCCGCGTCTCTCTCTATTTCTCTCTCTCAGGTCACCGCTCTCCCAGAGCCGGCCAGGTTATCGGGTCGGGTATACACGCTCGGGACCAGGCGCACTGGCGTGGGTGTGATGCACAAGGAGTGCTCGATAGGTAATCGGGTCGGGTGCTTGGTCCGTAGGGGAATATCACAGACGAGGCGTGAGGGGGCGAGGGACCTCACCCCTGTGTTACTTGAGGCGATTAGAAGAAAGCACAAAAACAACTTATATCGCACTAGCAGCTCGAAACTTACCGAGGTGGGACTAAACATCCCACCTTCCTGTCGCGTGCCTGGCAGCTGATAGCGCGAGCAATTGCAGTGGCAGCTAAGGCCTTCGAGGCCAATTAGCTACCTGGAGCTGTACACAGACGTCTTCCGCGCCACATGGGACTGCTAGCCTGGAGTGGGGGAACCTGAAGCAAGCTCACGAGCAAGCTTCTTACTGTCATCAATGGTTCCAGTGGTCACAACCCTGAAATCACGATCATGGCCTTGCGGCCCTGTCAGATAACTTGGGGAGCTTCGCCAAGGTGTGGCGAAGGTGCCCCGGGGGTCAGTGTGGCGTGAATGGTGCTGTGTGTGTGTGCCTAGGGCACACTGTGTGCGTGTAGGTGGGTGTGTTCGGGGGAAAGACACAGTGGGTGGCGTGTGAGTGGAGAGTGGGGAAATGATCAGGGAGTGATGGCGGAGCTTTAGACGGGTTTGGTGAGGTGGATGGAGTAGAATGGCGAGGACGCCTCGCCGGTGGTCTGCCGGAGGTGTGGATCATGGTGGTGGTTGGCGACTGTCGAGGGGTTGGAAATAGCAATTGACAAGGGGGAAATAGAGAGGGGAGAAAGGAGAACTTATCTGGCAGGTCCAGAGCGAAGGGGGAAGGAGGATGGCGAGCGGCTGGTGCCTGCCGTCGCTGAGGACGAAGGCGCCCAGGGGAAAAGGACGGCGACGAGGAAGAGGGGTTGGAGGGTGCCCGTTGGTACGGCGCGGCACGGCGGAGAACGGCGGAGGTAGCTCTGCCACTAGTACTGTAGCAGAGCAACGAGACAGGAGAGGAAGCGTCGTCAGAAGCTCTGGGCGGATGGCCGAAGTCGGGAGGAGATGAACTGGAGGGGGATCTCGGGCCAATTCGAGCTTGAAGGATGCAGCGTGGTGTGCCGCTCCTTAAATAGGCAAAAGCTGGCCGGGAGGCATGTGAGAGCGAAGGGAAGATCACGTCGGAGGTATGAGAGACCGGAGACCCATACCTCTCGGGCATTCTCACGAGAGGTATGGTGGGTTTCAGGGCATGGGGAGCAGCCCATGCGGTAGGGGGCTCCACAGGGAGCTCCCCTTTCAATTTTGGGGCCGACTCTCCATGCAGATCAGGCGCCATCTTCCACACAAAGTCGCTGGAGGTATGGCCTTCTGCCGCGGGTGGCAGAGAGACCGGAGTAAAGAAAACGACGAAGAAGTTGAGGGGGTAAACGCAAGGGTTTCAAAAAGTTGAGGGTCAGAAAGTAATTTTGAAGATCAAATTGCAAAGTGGGTCAAGGCAACCTTCCCTTAGGTTTAAATTTTGATATAAAACTAATTTGGACCTAGGTAATTCAATGGTGAAGTTAGATTTTAGGTTTGACCACGTTTGACTTGACATTTTGCACAAAAACCCAAATTAGGTCAAAAATTGGGTATGGACCTCAATCTAGGTCAAAATAGGTTCCAAAGGCCAAATTGAAGGTTCTAAATCCTAGGGGATATTTTTACTATGAATTTTAGAGGATTTAGTTGATTTTTACCTTGCCAGGAACTCTGTGAATTAAAGTGGATTTGTTTTAGGGTTATAGAAGGTCATTTAATTCATAGAGTTCGTCATAACCCTTTTTTGACCAAACCATCCCACTTTTTTTCTTATTAAGTCCACTTGACCTATGTCTAGACCCTTAGAAATCCAGTTGATTCACTGTAATGGTAAAATTACAGTTTTACCCCTAGAGTCATGTTTTATTCTTAAATTAACAATTTCCTGAATTAGGCCTTCCCTTAGGTTATGTAGGAGCTTTTCTTCACTTTATTAGGTTAAAATGTGCTAGTTAGGGTTCATGATGAGGTTCGCATCACCCGACTAGGAGAACACCATGTGTACCTTCTACTCTTCAGAAAAGATTGCAATCAAGATCGTTCCCACGAGGAACATGCAAGATCAAGTAAGAAATATGAAAGTAAACCAATGGGGTGAAAAGAAATTACCTTTAAAATAAATAACTGGAAAAGGATAAATATACCTGCTAGTTTCTACTGCTTTAGATAGTTTGGTTACCACTGTACTCAGCATTTGCTGACTCCGTTTTGTCATAACACTATTCAGGTCCAGGAGTTGAGCAGCTCGAGCTACCGGCTGCAGAGGGTGCTGGGCCCAGTCGAGCCCAGCCGTAGTTTCCAATACTTTTGTTGTACTCTCTTTTTTGCTATAGCGAGTTTCAGACTTGTTGTTACTGTTCCTGTTACTGTTGCTTTTGTTCCACTTTCCCGTTGTTGTGATGGTATGTACCGAACTAGCAGCTTTTACTTTCCTTTACTACTTGTACGCTTTTTCTGTTAATTACATTGCATAGTGAATGTGGTTTATTTTCCTGCTTTTTGGTTATTTCTTGTTGGACGACTGGATCTTGGGATTAGTTGAGGCGATCCGGTCTCGGATCCTGTAGGGATTTAGGAACCGAGTTGTAACAAGGCACTTGTGAAAAAAGTGACAACATCGAGGATGAGGCATGTGAGGGAGGTAGAGACGTGGCAATGACTCCGATCAAGTGCATCCCTTAACTCCTATTTTTAGATTGCACGATGAACAACTAGATGATCTGCACCACCCAAACTAATTAATCCACATCTCATTATCATCAGCATCATAAATACATGCACACAAAACACAACAGGTTGTTGATGTGCTAAAGACGTGTTTGTTTAAAAGGATCGTTATAGTTCATGCTCGCAACGTCGGTTTTAAAAGAAGAAATGGACGTGAGTCCGAGTGTCGATCACAGGGAGGCATGAAAATCGGATTTTCTTTATCACTTAATGTCACGGAGATAACAGGTTTTTGCTCGCGAGAAGACGTGGTAGAAAAATGAGTGAGAGAGAGAGAGAGAGTAGGGTTAGAGTCTTTTAAATCATAGCAATTACTCAAAGTAAGATGGAGAACAACATCAACACCATATTAAACATGCAAATCAAGTTTTACAAATACAACGGTAGCTAAATGCTTGAATAAAAGGGAAGTAAAGCTAGATTAAAGGGAAGGGAAGAGAGAGAGAGGGGAGATGGCGAGGCGTCCACGGTGGTGGAAGGAGGCTTCGTCGGCTGCTCGTCGACTCCGTTGACTACAAGAGATGCTAAAGGCGGCAAGGAGGGTGTTAAAACACTTGCTAGGTGAATTCAATGCTTTACATGGGTGGTTGGGAGGGGTTTATATAGGAAGAAGAGGTTTCCATTTTAAGTATGGGCTTTAGCGACGTCCGAGACGTCGCTAAACCCATGCTAAAAGCGTCGGTGAAGCCCCCTTCCCAACGGTCATGCGCGCGTGCTGTTCTTCTTCACGTGCGATCCGTGCACGCGTGTTGTGGGCCATCCGATCGAAGATCGGACGATCGAGATCGCTCGTGGGGTGAGGCGCGTACCGATGCGTCATGCCCTCTGCTTTGTTGCGGAGACGCGGTGCTGGCGCGGTGCGGGCGATCTTTGGATGAAGATCCAACGGTTGTGAGCTACTGTGACTGAGGGTGCTAAGGGTGTGGGAAGCGAGGAGCGCGCTTCTCAGCCGTCCGATCTTCGGCTGACACATGGCGATGTGACGTGGCGGTCTTATGACCATTGATTATCAGATCAACAGTCAGAATTTCTTTGGCCAATTTTGGGAGCTCCGGATGTCAGATTTTGCTAATTTCGAGTCCATTGGACTTCATTCGTCGTTCTGAATCCATCCGTGTGGTCTGATCGCAAATCTGAGGCCTGTTTTAACATGCACTTGCACAAATGGCCATTAATAATGTACTATAAGCAATCTTGATGTGCAATGCATGCAATGCTCCTATTCCTATTTATGATGTGTCCTCTATGCATTTTACCCTTAAGACCGTCCCCTTTTGGCAGAATTAACATTGTAAAATATAGTGTTATCATACCCCCATGCTTACACCTTGCCAGTCCCTAGCAAGGTTTATTCTTAGCCATTATTTACAGTCAGAATCCAAGAAGTAATTACTTAGACATTTTGTTACTTGTCAATAGGAGGAAATATACTAAGATCCTGATCCATAGAGACTAAATAGCGTCCGGGTGTCTACCAAAATATGAATTGCCTGAATCCTTGCTTTAAGGTATGTACCTATATATATTTTTTTCTTTTTCTCATTTTTAGATCCTTGGAGTTAAGAGTGTGTTGGTAACTTTTTACGGCTACCCAACTCACCCAAAACTCAGAGAAAACTCTGAGTGCTAAGCATCTTTGTGTGAAGATCGTGATGGACTCACTCAACGGTAATTTAAACAGATTTCGGGTTTCTAAGCCCCTAGATGACTGAGAAAGGAAGTGTTTTGCCTGAAGGTATATTTGTTCGATCGGTAGCTTTCTCCCTACGTTTGTTCTACTTGGGGTCAACACAAGGATTTTTCCAGTGTATATCTCCCCAGCTTGCTCTACTTCCCTGCTTCTTCCTTAAGTGTTTTGGGTCTTTTTGTGCATTTAATGAGCTGGGTTCTGGACAATTGACCAATGGGATGTTACCCACGATCACTTGCCAGCCATACTCGTGCGGTAAAGTGTGGCTTATTTTGTTCTTTTTTTCTTCTTATTTTTTTTTAAGTAGGTAGCTTCCTTGATCTCAAATTTACCTAAAGGTAATAAAAAGAAGGAGGCCCTGTGGCTGGGCTCTGGACAACCTGCCAATGGACTGTTACCCACGAAAACTTGCCAGCCATACCACCCTAGAAAGTTCATTAACTATTCAATTTCTGTCAGAATCTCCGAGGAGTGAGTCTGTGCAAAAATATGTGCAAATGCTTAGACTAAAAGTCCTGAGTTAGAGGGTGAGTTGATAAGTCGTATATTTATCACCTTATTTAGTTGATGGATCAGAATAGATTAAGGTTGCAAGGATTTAAAGCTAAATCTATATTTTAACGGACACCAGGGCTGATTAAGCCTGAAGGCCTGAAAAGTCTAAGTGTTCAGGTTCTTTTCGTATTATTTCCCACTATTGACAAATTTCCAATGCCTAAGTTTTTCTTCCTAAATTCAATTTTTTTTATTCTATTCAGACCGATTAAATAACTCAGAATTATGCAATTTATCACCTCCCCATGCTTAAGTTGGACAATGTCCTCATTGACAAATACATGGATGCAACAGGGGTCAAAAAGGTATTACCTAAGTGAAGTAAAATATCAAATCAGTCTGAATCTTCTGGGTTGCCTCCCAGGAAGCGCTGAGTTTAATCCCTCCAGCTGGGCGGTGCTTCGTGTCATCCTTCAATGAGGGTGACAACCTCTTTCGGGGGAACCTGGGCGAGGAAGTGTTTCAATCTCTGGCCATTGACTGTGAAAGTGTGCCCAGTATTTGGATCAGCAATTTCAACCGCCCCGTTGGAGTAGGGCTTGACCACCCTAAATGGTTCTGTCCACTTGGACCTGAGCTTCCCTGGAAAGAGTTTTAGACAGGCATCAAAAAGCCAAACTTGCTTATTAGGCTCGAAGGTTTTTCTATGGATGAGTCGGTTGTGAACGGCTTTCATTTTCTCCTTGTGTAGACGACTATTCTCAAAAGCGTCCTGACGAATTTCCTCGAGCTCGGAGAGTTGGAGCGTCCTCTGTGCACTAGCTAATTGGGAATCCATATTACATTGCTTAACGACCCAGTAAGCCCGGTGTTCCAACTTGACAGGAAGGTGGCAAGCTTTGCCAAAGACCAAGCAATAAGGCGACATGCCTATCGGGGTCTTGAAAGTGATCCGGTATGCCCACGGGACATCATCCAGTCGTGCGGACCAGTCCTTCCTGTTAGGTCTCACAGTCTTTTGTAGAATATTCTTGATCTACCTATTTGAGACATCGGTCTGCCCATTTGTTTGCGGATGATACGGGGTAGCAATGTGGTGGTTAACCCCGTATTTTCTGAGTAGGGCACGGAATTGGGTGTGGATAAAATGACTTCCACCATCACTGATCATGGCCTTTGGTATTCCAAACCGGGAAAAGATGTTCTGCTTAACAAAGTCCATGACAGCCTTATGATCGCATCAGTGGGTGACGACGGCTTCAATCCATTTGGAGACAGTCTACAGAGACTAAGATGTACTTAAAGCCGTTGGATGGTGGGAAGGGGGCCATAAAATCAATACCCTAAACGTCGAAGATCTCGACAATCAAAATGGGCTGGAGGGGTATCATGTTTTTTCTGGTCATGGTCCCCAGAGTTTGGCAGCGAGAGCAAGTCATAGCGAAATTGTGTGCATCCTTAAATAAGGCCAGTAAAATCCAGACTGCAAAACCTTTGCAGTCGTTTTCTTTTCTGAGAAGTGGCCACCACAAGCTTGGTCGTGATAAAAAGATAGCACACTCTGAACTTCATTTTCAGGGATACACCTCCTGATGATCTGGTCGACACAGAGGCGAAATAGCATGGGATCATCCCAGAAATAGTGCTTGGCCTTGGCCAAGAACTTGTCCCGTTGCTGTCTGGACCAGCTGTACGGGGTCTGTCCTACAACCAAGTAGTTGACATAGTCAGCATACCAAGGTAGTTTCCTATCTTGCACAGCTAGAATGTGCTCATCGGGAAAGGTGTCGATAAAGGCAGGGAGGGCATAATGTGGTCTGGGTGGAGTTTGGATAGGTGGTCAGCCAGCATATTCTTTGATCCGGCTTTGTTGCAGATTTCCAGGTCAAATTCCTACAAGAGAAGGATCCATCTAATGAGCCTGGGCTTCGCATCCTTTTTAGCCAATATATGCCAGATGGCTGAATGGTCCGTATAGATGGTCGCGTGCGATCCCAGAAAGTAAGATCAAAACTTTTCAAGTCCAAAAACTACAACGAGCAGTTCTTTTTCTGTGACCGTATAATTTTGTTGGGCCTCGTCCAACGTCTTGCTCGTGTAGTAGATCACCACGGATTTCTTGTCTTGTCTTTATCCCAGGACGGCGCCTATGGCAAAATCTGATGCATCACACATGATCTCAAAGTCCTGGGACCAATTCAGAGGCTGAAGTACAGGTGTTGTGGAGACTAAGTCCTTGAGGGTGTGGTAAGCCTGGATGCAATCAGAGGTCATGTGGAATAGGATGTCATTGGCCAGAAGGTCGGTCAAGGGTTTGGAAAGCTTGGAGAAGTCTTTGATGAACCTTCGGTAGAAGCCAATGTGTCCAAGGAACAAACGGATCTGTCAGACCGAGCTAGGCGAAGGAAGTTTGGAAATCAAATCAACATTAGCTCGAACCACCTTAATGCCCATATGTGATATGATGTGACCGAGGACAATTCCTTCTTGAATCATGAAATGGCTCTTTTCCCAACTTAGCACTAAATTAACCTCGATGCATCGTTTCAGGATTTTCTCCAAGTTGCTAAAACAATGGTCGAATGAATTCCCAAAGATGGAGAAATCATCCATAAAGACCTCCAGGTATTCACCCACCATTTCTGAAAGAATAGTTAGCATGCAGCGCTGAAAGGTAGCGGGTGTGTTGCATAACCCGAGCGACATACGACGGAATGTAAACGTACCGTGCAGGCAAGTGAATGTGGTATTTTCTTGATCTTCAGGAGCAATTGCGACTTGGTTATATCCTGAATATCCATCTAGGAAGTAAAAATACTTTTGCCTTGCCAATCTTTCAAGAATCTGGTCGATGAATGGCAGGGGAAATGATCTTTCTTGGTTGCTTCATTATGTTTCTTGTAATCAATACATACCCGCCATGCAATGGTGGTGCAGGTGGGGATGGATTCGCCACGCTCATTGGTGACCACGGTGAGCCCAGGTTTCTTCGGAACCACTTGAGTGGGGCTCACCCAAGGGCTATCTGATGAGAACATCATCATGAACCCTAACTAGCACATTTTTACCTAACAAAATGAACAAAAGCTCCTACATAACCTAAAGGAAGGCCCGATCCAGGGAATTACTAATCTGAGAAGAGAACGTGAAACAAGGGATAAAATAGCAATTTTACCATTGCAATGCATCAACGGGATTTCTAAGGGTCTAGGCATAGGTCAAGTGGACTTAATAAGAGAAAAAGTGGGATGATTTGGTCAAAAAGGGGTTATGGAAAAATCTAGGAATTAAATGACATTCTGTAACCCTAAAACAAATCCACTTTAATTCACAAGGTTCCAGGCAAGATAAAAATCAACTAAATCCTCTAAAATTCATGGAAAAATATCCTCTAGGGCTTAGAACCTTCAATTTGGCCTTTGGAACCTATTTTGACCTAGATTGGGGTCCATACCCAATTTGACCTAATTTGGGTTTTTGTGCAAAATGTCTAGTCAAATGTGGTCAAACCTAAAATCCAACTTTACCATTGGATTCCTTAGGTCCAAATTAGGTTTATACCAAAATTTGTACCTAAGGGAAGGTCGTCTTGACCCACTTTGAAAATCGGTTCTCAAAATCACTTTCTGACCCTCAACTTCTTGAAACCCTTGCAATCACCCCCTCAGCTTTCTCATCTTTTTCTTCATTTCGGTCCCTCTGCCATTCACAGTAGAGGCCATACCTCCAGCGACTTCACGTGGAGGTTTACGCCTCATCTGCATGGGGAGCCACCCCCAGATTTGAAAGGGGAGCTCTCTGCGGAGCCCCCTACTGCATGGGTTGCTCCCCATGCCCTGAAACCCGCCATACCTCTCGTGCGAACGCGCAAGAGGTATGGGTCTCCGACCGGCCTTACCTTTGGCGTGGCTTTCTCACCGCCCTCGCGCGCTTCCTACCCTGCCTGTGCCTATTTAAGAAGGGCAGACCACACTGCTTCCGGCAAGCTCAAATTGGCCAAAGATCTCCCTCCAGTTCGTCTCCTCTCAACTCCGATTGACTGCTCAGAGCTTCCGGCGACTCTTCCTCCCTCTCTCGTCTCTCTGCCACAGTACCAGTGGCAGAGCCAACTCCGCCGTCCTCTGCCGTGTCGCGCTGTACCAGCGTGCGCCCTTCGACCCCCTTTGTCGTCGCTGTCTTCTTCCCCTGGGCACCTTCGTCTTCGGCGACGGCAGGCACCCGCCGCTGGCCATCTGCCTCCCCCTTTCACTCCAAACCTGTTAGATAAGTTTCCCTCACTCCCCTCTTCATTTCCCCTCTCCTAATTTGCAACTTTGACCCCTCGACACCACAGACCACCATCACCCTCTCCACCTCTGGCCACCAACTCCGGCGAGGCCGCCGTACCTCCACAGGCCACCACAACCCTCACCGACAGGCCCACGAGCTCCACCATCACTCCCTGATCATTTTCCCCCACTCCACACACCACGCCACTCACTCAAATCACCCCTTGAACACACTCACCTGCATGCACACAGTGTGCCCTAGGCACACACGCACAGACGCCCTCACGCCACTCCGACCACCGGGCCACCTTCGCCACACCTTGGCGAAGCTCCCCAAGGTATCTAACAAAGCCGTAAGGCCGTGTTCATGTTTTCAGGTTCGGCGCCCCTTCCGCCATTGTCGCTGAGCTTGAAGCAAGCTTCAAGCAGCTCCAGGTTGCGTTCTGCTCCAGGAGAGACCCCCAGGCAGCGCGGGTTGGGTGCGCGAACACATCTAGCCAAGAGATTGGCTCAGCAAGTTACTGCAGCTGTGGAAATTGAGCGAAGCACCTCCTTGTGGGTGCTCGAAGAAGCAGGTGGGACTTTAGTCACACCTCGGAAGTTCTCAACGCAGGTGCGTAGCATAAATTGATTTTGTGTTTCCTTCTCTTCGCCTCAGAACACGAGGTGAGGTCCCCTTGCCCACTCACCCGCCTTGTCTACGCTCACTCCTCTGCGGACCTGGCTGACCTGACCCGATAACCCTGCACTCCTCGCACATCACCCACGACAGTGTGCCTGGACCCGGGTGCGCTTGACCCGACCCGAATAGCCGATTGGCTTTTGGAGAGCGAACCGAAGAGAGAAATAGAGAGAGAGCGACGCGGGGAGGGTAGGGGGTAGGTTTTGCTTCTTCGTACTTGTGCAGGGAAGAAGGAAGAAGAGGAAGCAGTTGCGGCAAAGAAGAAGAAGAAAACGAGAAGGAGAGGAGGCGCAGCTAGCTGAAGGAAGAAGAGGAAGAAGAAGCTGAGGACTTAGTCATGCCAGAGAAGAAGAAGAAGGCAGAGGAAGGAGCAGAAGCAGAAGAGGAAGAGAAGAAGAAGAAGCCAAGGAGACTCAGCGAAAGAGAAGGACTTAGCCAAAGAAGAAAGAAGGAAGAAGAAGAGCAGCTGAAGGAAGGAGCAGCCGCAGAGAAAGAAAGAAGAAGAAGTACGACAGAGAACCAAGGAGAAGAAGAAAAAGAAGACGCTGGCACTGTAGCAAATGCCACTTAAGGCGTTTGATTCATAGAATCAGACGTCTGAAGACAGAGAAAGACGAGAAGAGAGAGAGCAAATAAGAGAGAAAGAAGAGAAGAAAATTTTATTTCCTTTTTTGTTTCTAACATTTACTTTTGCATCAGTATTAAACATAATTGAAATTGTGATATTTTGCTTCTGAATATCGAATTACACTCTGAGTTCGATCTCGGAATGTTTTTGAATTTCAAGTAATAAATAAAATTGATAATAGTTTTTCGCAACATACTACAACGCGTATCTTTTGAAAACCGCGACGAATGGTTACCACTATCGAAGATGGGGTAGATGATGTCGGCGTCAAGCCATTTGATAATTTCCTTCTTAACGACCTCGCGCATATTTGGGTTTAACCGTCTCTGCATCTAACGGGAGGGTCGTGCCCCATCTTCTAGGTAGATCTTGTGGGTACAATAGGTGGGGTTAATTCCTCTCAAATCTGAAATAGTTCAGCTAATGGAACCCAGTGTTCTGATAGGGTCGCTGTCAATCTAAGTTCCTGATCCCTAATTAGTTTGGCATTGATAATTACGGGGAAGGTCTAGTGTTAGGACCCGTGCTGTTTGAGCCTTTTAAGACGTCTGGACTGTGGGTCAGACGTTTGGATACCTTCCCTGACGTCTGGAAATCGAAAAATTTAAGTACGAGCTCGCGGCTACACGCGTGCTGCGTGCAGACAGTACTCTCATTTTTCCTCCCCTTCTCTCTCTCCCCTCCTCCAGCAAAAACCTAAACCCATCGACCTTATATAAAACCCCATTCCCCTCTCGTTCTACCCACACCAGCCCTTCCCCTCTTCTTCTCCACTTGAGTGAGAGAGGCAGCGCGAGCGAGAGAGCACGCGGGCGGCGTCGAGGAGGACCGGTGTCAGGGGAGGAGGAGGAGAGCAAGCTTGCGAGCTCACGTAGGAGCTCACCGGTGAGCGCACGGCTGGAGCGACGCGTGCGCGAGGAGTGCGTCGGCGAGGTCCTCCCGGACACTGTTGCAGCCGGAGCTGCATGCGAGGGGCGCAGCGCGACCACGCGCGGCACGAGAAGGCGGAAGTAGGCAATGGTTCTAGGTTTTTCCCAGAATCAGACGTCTGGAGCGACGTCCAGACGACGGAGTGGACGTCTGGAGGTGGTTCCAGACGTCTGAGGTGAGAGTTTCGCAAAGGTATGTTCCCTTTGCGGATACGGCCATGCAGGCCGCTCCACAATAACCCTTTTGCATGCCTGTTTTGAGAGATCTGCTGGTGGCGTGCAGGATTCTCTTTGGGAAGATGCGGGGCACACCCACCCATGCATTTCAGACGTCCATACCAGACGACGGGAAGCGCTTCCATACGTCCGGGCAACATACCAGACGACGGGAAGCGCTTCCAGACGTCCGGAGAGGTGGTCGGATGTCTGGAGTTGGGTCCAGACAGTCCAGAAGAGTTCCTGGACGTCTTAGGACTAGCGTAGAGACTTAGGTACGTTATTGGACCCTTTTAAGACGTCTGGGAGATGTTCCAGACATCTGATTTGAGACAGAAACCCTATTTTTGACCTGTTTAGGGTCCGTTTGAGTTCCGTTTTACGCAAATAAGATACCGATGTGTTCCTTGTGAGTTCCTCTACTTGTTAGAAGGTTTTCCATACTGTTCTAATAGTTCCCTTGTGATTGATCCTTGTGATAGGACTTCGTTCCGTTGCGGGTTCGAGGCTTGGTGAGGCACGTGAGCCTACCGTTCAAGTCTCCAATACTCCTGTGTTTACTGGCAGAGTGGCTTCCCCCTAAATTAATTATAACCTAAATGCATGTGTGGAATGAATGATTAGAACCTAGGATATGACATGAATCCTAGGACAGGAAACACTTGAAATGTCTGTAATGGATGATTGAATTGCTGTCTTGAATGAGTAGATAGAATGATAACAATTGCCTGTAAATGAATAACAGCTGCCTGTGAAAAATGGAATACTTGTACTAGTTAACTGTTGCATGTAACTTTCCTGTTGTATACGTTAAATGATATAATACGAGCTGCATGTATATAAATTGAGAATGGTAATGTGAATGATGGAAATACGAGCTACCTGTGTATAACCTGAGTAGGGAAATGTAGAAATGTGAACGATAGCAATAAAAGCAGCATATGCGTAACCCGAGAATGGAAATAGAAATGATGAAACCTGGTATGGAATGGCATGAGGAACATGAGCATGAACCCCACAGGGGGATTAAGGGTTGAGCTCCTGGAAATAAATGAATGGATCTGGAAATGCATTGGGAAGTGTGCTGGCCCTTGAGTACGTAGTACCAAGGGGAGTGCATGTTACCTCTTAGTGTAGAGGGGTGCTTGCCGCCTTCGGGTTGAGACCCAGGGTGGGTTTGGCCACTTTGCACCAACTCGATGGCCCTCGTGTACACTGTCCCGGGGAGAGCTACTAGTGTAGGGAGAGTTAGCCACCCCAAGGGACCCGGGGTTTAGCTAACTGCCCTACATCGACTTGTTAGGCCCACTGGGCAAACCAGGGTAGTCAGGCGAGAGTGCGTGGATTGTGGAGGGGCGAAACCCCTGTTTGGTTCTTAGGGGCTAGACTCCTGTTACTGAGAGGGCTAGGCCTATACTAGTTCCGTGCTGTGCTTTGGGCGCACCAACTAATGAAAATGACTGATCGCGTGCCAGTGCGGGGTAGCTACCCATGCGCTTATCACGCATGTCGTAGTCACCGTTACGTTTGTCCGTGACCTTGGGGTGGTTGACTGGGTGTAGGATGACCATGGGGGACTCTCCCGGCCAGGAGAGCACCACGTGTGCCTTCTACTCTTCGGAAAAGACTACAATCAAAATCGTTCCCACGAGGAACATTCGAGATCAAGAAAGAGACCTGATAAATAAACCAAGTGGTGAAAAAGAATAATTAGTTAAAGAAGGTAATTGAAAAATAACAGCTACATGTGCACCTTTACTTCTTTAGTTAGTTGGTTGCTACTCTACTCAATGGCCGCGTGACTTTTGTCTTTATTTATATTTGTTGAAGTGTACGACAGAACAGTTACCAGTTTAATACAAATTTTTTTACTCGGAATAACAAGTTTCCCGAGGTCGAGCTCAGGGAGCAATTATAACTCTAGAAACATAAATTCACAATATAAAGTTTTACAAAAATTAAGAAATAGAGAGAGAGAGGGAGCAAAAGTCTTTTTGTTGGCTTCTTCTTCTCTCTTCTTTCTTTCCTCTTTTCTTCTTGGCTGTTCCTCTTCTTCTTTCTTCTTTTTCTCTTCTCTTCCTTCTGCAGCTGTGGTGATTCCAACGTCTGATGCTGTGCTCAGACGACTTATCTGTGGCTTTGCTACAGTGCCTTCCTTTTTTTCTTCTTCAGCTCCTCTCCTTCCTTTCTTCTTCAGCTCCTCTGTGCGGCTAAGACTTTGGCCGCTCTTCCTCTCTTCTCCTTCCTCAGCTTGCTTCTTCTTCTTCTTTCTTTCTTCCCTGCACGCATAGTGGTTAGTGCAAAACCTACCCCTACCCTTCCCTGCGTCTCTCTCTTTCTCAGATTTCTCTCTTAGGATCGCTCTCCCAGAGCTGGGTAATCGGGTGCGGGTTTCGCACCTAGGACCAGGCCCACCGGCGTGTGGTGGTGGGCGAGGAGTGCGCGGTTTGGGTAATCGGATCCTGCCCAGACCCACGGGGCGTGAGCACGGGCGAGGGCGAGCGAGCACGTGGCGCACTGTGTGCGGGTGAGAGGGACCTGACCCCTATGTGTCGAAGGCGATTAGCCTTAGACACGTTTTCAATTTAAGTGCGGGCGCTTGGCCACGCACTTCCGAGGTGGGACTAAAGCCCACCTCCAAATCTCACGCCCGTAGGCGAGGGGATTGCTGCCAATTGGGGCAGCTGCAAGGCTTGCAACCCAATTGCAGGCCTGGGTGAGTTCGCTGACGCAATCCGCGCCACCTGGGACTCGCGTCTGGGCTAAAGGAAGCCTGGAGCTGCAGGTGAAGGTGCTGCAGCAGCTCAGTAATGGCGGCGAGGGGCTGCTGACCTGAAAGCAGAAAGGCGGTCTCTCGGCCACATCAAAAAACAGGGGGAGCTTCGCCGGAGTGCGACGAAGACAGTGCGAGGGTCGGCGAGGCGCGAGGGAGCGTGTGGAGGTAGCCCTAGGTCAGACTGTGCTCGAGTAGATGGGTTTGTTCAGGGGGCGGTCGACCGGTGATTGGCAGTGAATGGAGTGGGGGGAATGGTCGAGTGGAGTGAGGGGAAGCTTCTAGGGTAGTCGGCGAGGGGTGAGGAGGTCTGTGGAAGTGGGGTGGACTCGCCGGAGAAGGTGATCGGAGACGGAGCAGGTGGAGGTGGAAGTCGCGTGCGATGGAGTAAGAAGGTAAATTAGGAGAGGGAAAATGTAAGGGAGAGAGAGAGAGGAAACTCTGTACCTGTTTACTTGATGAAGGGGGAGAGAGCAGCGCCCAGCTCGTGCCTGCTGGAGCTGGGGACGAAGGTGCCCTAGAGGAGGATATCGGCGACGAGGAGGCATACAGAGGGCACCAGCTGGTACGGCCTAACGCGGAAGACAGGGCAGAGCAAACTCTGCTACAGGTAAGGCAGTAGGGCGACGAGGAGGAGGTCGCCGGAGGCTTCGGGCACTCTGACTGGAGGAGGAAGAGATGAACGGTGGGGTATTTCTCCGCCAGAGGAAGCTTGAAGGAGCCGGCAAGGTCTGCCGATCCTTATAAAGGGTTCGGCACGCAGAGAGGGGCGACGTGTGGAGGGGGCCGCCTCGTCGGAGTATGGCCGGAAGGGACACCCATACCTTCCGCGTGTTCGCACGGAAGGTATGGTGGACAGCAGAGGGCATGGGTGGGTCCCTGCGACGGAGGACGTCGTAGGGAACCTCGCTTCTGCTTTGTAGGACGGTAACCCTGCCCTGCGCGGCGCCATGCTCCGTGCAAGGTCGCCGGAGTATGGCGCTGCGCAGAAGTTGCAGGGAGGACCGTTCTACAAAGAACAATGAAAAGCTGGGGGCCTAAATGCAAGGATTTCAAAAAATAAGGGTCAAAAAGTAAATGAAGATGACCAAATTATAAAGTCGGTCAAGGAGGTCTCTTCTTAGGCTCAAGTTTTTATACAAGACCAATTGGAACCTAAGGATTTTAATGGTGAATTTTAATTCTGGGTTGGACCATGTTTGACTAAACAATTTGCGTAAAAACCCAAATTAAGTTATTAATTGGGCATGGTTCTCTTTTTAGGTCAAAATAGGTTTCTAAGTCCAAATTGAAGGTTCTAAACCCTAGAGATTATTTTTATATGATTTTTAGAGGGTTTAGTTGATTTTTATCCTACCTCGAACCTCGTGAATTGAAGTGAGTTTATTTTAGGGTTATATAATGTCATTTAATTCATTGAAGTTGCTACAACCCTTTTTAGATCAGATCATCCCACTTTCCTTCTTGTTAAGCTTGTTTGACCTGTGTTTGGACCCTTAATTATCCTGTTTGCAAACTGCATTGGTGAAATTACAGTTTTACCCCTTATGATTTGTTTTTTTCTTAAACTCAGAATTCTCTGAGTTAAGCCTTTCTTTGGGTCATGTAGAAGCTTTTTCTCACATATCTGGGTTAGATTGTGCTAGTTAGGGTTCATGATGAGGTTCTCATCACTCAACGTTCACTAACTTTGTGTACTCATAACCCTTTTCAGGTCCAGATGTTGAGCAGCCAGAGCCCACGGCTACAAAGGATGCTGGGCCCAGAAGAGTCCAGTAGTTGTAGCTTCTTGTTGTACTCTTTTCTATTATAGTGAGTAGACTCTTGTACCTTTATATTATGTTCTTTATGTTCCTGTACTTGTTACTTTCTACTGTTGTGGTGGTGAAACGTACTGTAGCAGTTTTTACTTCTTTACTGTTGTACGTTTTTACTGTTAGTTGCTTGGCATAGTGAATGTAGTTTACTTTCCTGCTTTTTGGTTACTTTCTCGTTGGATGACTGGGTCTCGGGGTCAGTCGAGTCGGTCCGGTCTCGTGTCCTGTAGGCATTCGGGAACCGAGTCGTAACATCTGGTCAGGTCCCA
This sequence comes from Thalassia testudinum, assembly GCA_037157565.1. NCBI lineage: Eukaryota > Viridiplantae > Streptophyta > Magnoliopsida > Alismatales > Hydrocharitaceae > Thalassia > Thalassia testudinum. The sequence continues at coordinate 71,011,498 of JAZHRO010000013.1, read as the reverse complement.
GGAAGACATACTTGAGATTCTCGGGTAGTGGCTTCAGTTCAGGTGTGGGCGGCATAATTTTTGATGGAAAGGGGAAAGGCGGGAGTTGATCAACATCAATTTCCTTGAATGGTGTTGGTTTATGGTAATCAGCCCTATAGAGGTCCATGGGCATAGATGGTGATGGGTCAGAACAATTATTATAGGATTGGTAGTTCGAGACAGAACTAAGAGTGAGGCATTCTTTGATCAAAGGTTCCACGGGATCGTGTTCCTTGATACAGCCGCAATCAAAAGACTTGGTCGCCCGGAAGATATCTAACTGCATTTTCTTGTCTTCGAAGGCTATTTCCATGCATCCCGTGTCACAATCGATGTTTGCTTTAACCGTAGCTAAGAAGGGTCTGCCTAGGATGATGAGTGTGTTCTGTAGCTGTTCAGGGACTTCCATGTCAAGCACCAAAAAGTTGATCGGAAAATAGAAGTCTTTGACCCGCACAATTACATCCTCGACAACCCCCTTTGGGGTTTTCACAAATCTATCAACCAATTGGATGGTAACAGGTGTGGGTGTCAACTCTCCAAATCTAAATTGGTGGTGCAGGGTTGTTGGAATCAGATTGATGGAAGCACCTAAGTCCAGGAGCGCTCTACCAAATGTCATGTCCCCGATATTGCAGGATATCAGTGGTGCTCCTGGGTCAGTTCGCTTGAGCGGAAGGTTGGTTGACATCACGGAACGTGCTTGTTCTGAAAGCACAACCTTCCTAGGTGCTTAAGGTCTTAGCTTACGTCTTGGTGTACAAGCATCCTTTAGGAACTTGCCGTAAGCCGGAATGTGCGTGACGGCTTCGAGGAGCGGAATATTAATCTGAACCTGCTTAAAGATCTCCAAAAGCACCTCAGTTTCCACACACTTTTCTTCTTCTTGATTGTCTCAAAGGCCTCGGGATATGGTGTCTGAATGTGGATAGGATCTATTTCTGGGTCCTTGGGTTTTTCTTGTGCCTTTTTTGAGTCAGGTGTTTCAGAGGGTGAAGTTTCGGGAAGAGTCGATCATTTGGGATCCTGGGTTTTGGTGTTGCTTCTCAAGGTTACCGCATTTGTAGAGGCGTTACGACCATGGGTTGATCCTTGAGAAGATGAGGCAGAAGAAGCACCAAACCCAGGGGGTGTTTGCGGGGCGGGCTGGACCATGTGAGCCTGCCCGGGATTGCCTTGGAACCCTTGCGGATTGGGGCCCCTGTTAATCATGTTTTGCAGGTTTGGTTGTGGCTGGGAAGGCAGGGATCCTTGTTATTTACAGTCCAACAGTTGGCTTAACTGTCCCTTCACTAAAGCCATTTCCTCATGATGTTTTTTGTTCATTTCAGCCATCATTTTTATCAGGGTGTCCATTTGGTTTTGTGGGGGAAGGACCGCCCTATTCGGATTATATGATGGTCTAACTGGTGGTCCTTGCTGATAGGGGGCAAGTTTGGTTGTTGGTTTGGCCTGGGCTGGTTCTGAAATTGAGGCGGTTTCTGGTTTGTCCAAGCAAAGTTTGGGTGATTACGCCAACCGGTGTTGTAAGTGTTGGAGAAAGGGTTAGGTTTGGCATATCCTTGGATAGCCTGTACATCTTCAAAGATAATAGATGTCAAGGGGGAGGGAAGAGAGTAATCAAGGGTTGAGGGAGCAAAGGTCCCTCCCTAAAACGTGGTCAGGGGTTATTCCAGGGTCATTTGGCTTAGTGGTTGGGCCAGGTCAACATTGTGAGCTCCCTTTGCTAGGGAGAAGGTCTGTTACGGGTTTCTGGTCTGGCTCAGTACTCCATCTATCTTTTTATGTACCAATTCCACTCAATCCAATTTCTTAGCAATGATATCCATGTCAACCGTCCCAGAATTTGCTTGTACCTCATAGATCCCACCACGGGGTTGACTGGATTGGCTAAACTGGGTCATGGAGGCATTGTTGAGCGAATTCTCGCTCATAGACTCAAAGAGCTCAAACGCGCTCTCCTCGTCTTTGTTTAGGAAGTTCCCCCCGCATGAGGTGTCAACGAAATTTCGAAGGTTGCTGTCCAGACCGTGGTAGAAGATCTTGGCCAATTGCCACCTTGGTACTTCGTGGTGTGGGCATTTCCTCAATAGTTCATTAAATCTTTCCCACGCATCATGGAACTGTTCCCCGCCTTGGAGTGTAAAGGTAGTAATGGCTCTTCTGAGGACATTGGTTTTTCCTATAGGGAAGAATTTCTTTAAGAATGCATGCCTCAGTTCTTCCTAGGTGATGATGGGTCTACCTAGGGTTTTAAGCCAGTGAGATGCTTTGTCTCTCAGCGAGAAGGGAAACATCTTAATCAAAATAATGTTAAAGCTAATGTTCCTAGGTTTTACAGTCTGGGCGATTCGATCAAGATCCTCTAGGTGCTAAAAGGGGTCCTCATTTGAGCTTCCATGGAAGTGGCTCTGAATCAGACTTAGGACATTTGGTTTCAGCTCAAAATCATCTCCCCCTTCGAGGATCCTAAGGTGTGGCTCGATTTGAATAGCGGAAGGATTGTAGAAGTTGCGGAGGGGCCTAGGTTTGTTACAAACGCGTGCTCCAGATGTCTGGGAGGTGGCCCGGATATCGTACCAGACGTCTGGAATCACTTCCAGACGTCGGACAAGACGTCTGGGATCATTTCCAGACGTCTGGAAATCGGTTATTTTGGCACGCTCGTGTTCGTCTGCGCGCCTGAGCGCGCAGACCTGCGTTTTCTCTCTCTCTCTCCCACTTTTTCCCTCTCTCCTGCGGCAACAGACGCCTCTGCCGCGTTCTCTCTCTCCTCCTCGCGCGGCCTTAAAAGGCCACGCACTCCCCCTCACTCCCGTCACCTCCGCCCCCTTCCTCTTCTCCTTCCAGTTGGTGCGCGAGAGTGGGAGCGAGTGAGCGGCGGCGGCGACAGCCGCGGCGGGTGCAGGAGGAGATGCTGCGCGGGGGAGGGGGCGTCGGCCGTGAGGACTCGAGCCTGCCGGGACAGCAGGAGCCGGCCGGCGGGGGCCCAGCGGGTGCGGAGCGACGCGGGAGGCCTGCTGCAGCTCGAGCAGCAGGCGGAGCACTCGCAGCGCGGCCGGGCGTCACGAGCGGAGGACGAGTTGCGCCCTGGTTCTGGAAACTTTTCCAGAATCAGACGTCTGGGCTGATAGCCAGACGACGGGTACGACGTCTGGAAGACTGTCCAGACATCTAAAAGGTGAGTTATTTCCATCTTCTTCCTTTTCTTCTACTGACCGTACTGAGAGAGAGAGATGGGTACGTGCAGGTTCGGTGATTCGTCATCCAACGCGAATCAAACGTCTGGCTGTAGCACCAGACGACTGGAATGACTTCCAGACGTCTGGGGTGACCATCGGATGTCTGGGAACTAGGCCAGACGCTCCTGCAGGCTTCTGGACGTCTGAGAGCCCACGCAGAGCGAGGTAATTCGCTGATCCACTTTTTAAGACGTCTGGAATAAGTTCCAGACGTCTGATTTTGCACTGTTTCGTCGTATTCGACCCGTTTAGGGCCCGTTCGAGTTCCGTTTTCCGCATTTCGAGTTGCGTTCTTTTCGGAATGAAATCCTCTACCTGTCTACAGTAGCTGTATACTATTTTGAAATGTTCCTTGTGTTGATCCTTGTGATAGGATCCCGTTCCGTTGCAATCTCGGGGGTTGCGGAGGCACGCGGGATTCCCGACCACGCCCCCAGTTCACCTGTTGTAACCGGTAGAGTGGCTTTAAGTATAATCCGTGAAATTATGAAACTATAAATAGAACCTAGGACATTGCATGAATCCTAGGAATGAGAAATAGATTGAATGGTAGATCTTAGGGTGTTGTATGAATCCTAGGGCTGGAAAACTAGATTGTATGATAGATCCTAGGGTATGACATGAACCCTAGGATGGGAAAACTAGTGGAATATGTGAACACTGCAGTCTTGAAAATGTGGAAAGGAAATAATAGCTGCCTGTGAATTGAATTAACAGCTGCCTGTTATGAATAAATAAACGTGATTGAGAATATGGATTGTAAGAACGTGAAACTAAAAAGTGAAACCTGGATGTTCTGAGTTAAAAGAGTTGGAACCCTACGGGGAATTAGGAGTAGAACTCCTGGAAAGTGAATGGAATAGAATTGGGGAAGTGAGCTGGCCCTTGAGTATGGACTACCAAGGAGAGCGACTGTCCCCCTGTTTAGTGTAGAGCAGAGCCAATCGCCTCAGGGACCCGGGGTTAGGACTGGCCACTTTGTACCGACTTGCTGGCCCTCGTGTACGTAGTACCGAGGAGAGCTACTAGTGTAGGGAGGTACTAGCTACCCCATGGGCCCCGGGGTTCTGCTAGCCTCCTACACCGACTTGTTAGGCCCACTGGGGCAAACCAGGGTAGTCAGGCGAGGGTGCGCGGACTGTGGAGGGGTAAGGCCCCTGTTTGGTTACTGTGGAGGGGTTGGACCCTTGTTACTGAGAGGGCTCTGCCCTGTACTGGTTCCGTGCTGTGCTTTGGGCGCACCCGTTAACGGAAACGACTGACCGTGTGCCAGTGCGGGTTAGCTACCTGTGCGTTTATCGCGCGTGCCGTAGTCACCGTTACGCCTGTCTGTGACCTTGGGGTGGTTGACTGAGAGTAGGGTCACCACGGGGGACTCTCCCGACCAGGAGAGCACCACGTGCTACTTCTACTGTTCGGAAAAGACAGCAATCAAGATCGTTCCCACGAGGAACATTCGAGATCAAGTGAAGGATCTGAGAAATAGATAATTTGTGAAACAATAGAAAGGCGTAAATAAAGGAAGAAAGAAATTAAAATAGCTACTGTCCACTTTACTATTTCTTTAGTTTAGCTGCCACTCTACTCAGCGTTTTGCTGACATGTTACACTCGTTACCTTTCAGGACCAGGTGTTGAGCAGCCAGGGTCAGCGGCTGCAGAGGACGTTGGACCAAGTAGGGTCCAGTAGAGTTACCACTGTTCTCTTGTACCTCTTTTTGGTTCCACTGTAGTGAGTAGCTCTTGTTTCCGCTGTACTTTTCTTTACCTACAGTTCATATTATGCTATAAATGTTGTTCTACTGTTGTGGTGGTACATACTGTAGTGGTTTCTTTCCTTACTGCTGTATTTTCTTACTGTTAGTTATATTTATGTTGAATGTGGTTTATTTTACTGCTCTTTTGGTTACTTCCTCGTTGGACAACCAGGTCTTGGGTTTAGTCGAGTCGGTCCGATTCTCGTGTCTCGCAGGGACTCGGGAATCGGGTCGTTACAAGGTTGGTCTTGGAATGGTGGTGGATCAAGTGGTGGTTGTCCTTGCGGGCCTTGGAAAGGTGGTTGTGGTTACTCCTGTGGATTTGCAACCGATGTATGGCTTGCATAATAATGTGGATTTGTTGCTGCTGAAGTCGGTGGTTTGCGTTGATCTGGGCCTGGATGATGGCCATGGTGTCTGGTGGGGGTTGGTCCTCAACCTCATCTACTCTAGGTTCAGCCATGTTTCTAGCAAAGTCAGGTCTCCTGGATTCCTGTCCCAAAGCAAACAACTCGGGATGAAGTGATCGTCTCCGGTGCATATACTAGAGAAGAACAGGAGGGGATGCAGAGAGCGACAGATGCGAGAAGTGTGTGTGCACAATCAAGTAAACAAGCCTAGTCCTTATAGTGTATTCCTTATGGGACCTAGAAATCTCCAAAGGGGCGATCAAGTCCGTAAGTACTAGACTTCCCTTCCCAAAGCTAATCTGGCCAGATTGATTACGAGGGGATTGTAGGGAAGGTTCCTCCTATGGCTTGTGCCACCGATTCCATAGACCTCACAACTGCGATTGTTTAATACTTTCTCACAGCCTAGTCACCAGATTCTACTAAGGGAATGAAAGCCAAGTGCCCAGCGAACAAAATCACACCTCTTGAGACCTAACCCAGTCCTGCCTAGGGCACGTCTACTTTGTTTTAATGGGGCTAGGACAGTGCTTGTGCTTGAGTTATGTGATGAGGCGTTGATTGGGGTGGTGCCTCTTAGTTTTCCAATTCCAATGTGTGTGCTCCTATCAAAACATGGTTTTCAAGCAAGAATTTTAAGATGTGGTATCTTTTAATGTTTGTCCTTACTTTTGTGTCTTTTAGGGTTGACGTGTCTTAATGTTTTCAGATAAGTTTCAAGTGGGCACGCCAAGTTTTGCACACAATTGGTGAGAGCAGATTTCCTTTGATGTGAAGAGGCTCTAAAATCCTAAAGTGCTCATCCTAGTGTTCATGCAACTTCTATCAGATGAGGTGATTTTAGGGTTGAGTGGTGTGGCCTATGTCAATTCACGGTGGCTTCGCAAACACCACTCAAAAAGAAAGAACACTCCAAAAAGGTTAGGTCATTAAGAATGTTAGAGTGTTTATTTTTTTGTTGGGTGATGTGTTGATGTGGATCAGGCATTCATGCACCACACCAACTTTTTTTGATTTTACATTTTTTTTAAAGATTTTTTTAGGCAAGCAAACAACCACGAGTGAAGAATTACTCACAATCGGTCCTTGTTGCGCTTACTCCATCTCTACCGTCATGAGTTACACTGCTTCGTCGTCCAAGCGCCGAGTTCCTGCAACCATCAAGTAAAAAGAGAAATTGCATTAGATGATGTGAGCATGGATATAAAATAGAAGTGACAAAATAAATCTGTTGCCTCTTTGGCAACGGCGCCAAAAACTAACGTGCTAAAGACGTGTTTGTTTAAAAGGATTGTTATAGTTCGTGCTCACAATGTCGATTTTAAAAGAAGAAACGGACGTGAGTCCGAGTGTCGATCACAGGGAGATGTGAAAACCAGATTTTCTTTATCACTTAATGTCACAGAGATAACGGGTTTTTGCTTGCGAGAAGACGTGGTAGAAAAATGAGTGTGAGAGAGAGAGTAGGGTTAGAGTCTTTTAAATCATAGTAATTACTCAAAGCAAGATGGAGAACAACATCAACATTGTATTAAACATGCAAATCAAGTTTTAAAAATACAACGGTAGTTAAATGCTTGAATAAAAGGGAAGTAAAACTAGATTAAAGGGAAGGAAAGAGAGAGATAGGGGAGATGGCGAGGCGGCCACGGCGGTGGAAGGAGGCTTCGTCGGTGGCTTGTCGACTCTGTTGACTACAAGAGATGCTAAAGGAGGCTAAGAGGGTGTTACAACACTTGCTAGGTGAATTCAATGCTTTACATGGGTGATTGGGAGGGGTTTATATAGGAAGAAGAGGTTTCTATTTTAAGTATGGGTTTTAGCGACGTCCGGGACGTCGCTAAACCCATGTTAAAAGCGTCGATGAAGCCCCCTGCCCAACGGTCATGCGCGTGCACTATTCTTCTTCACGCGCGATCCGTGCGCGCGCTGTGGGCCGTCCGATCGAGATCGCTCGTGGGGCATGCCTTTGGATCGCGCCTGCTGCGCTCATGCCCTGCATGTCATCGCGGCCGTCTGCATTGGATGCATGAGATTGGGCCGCATCGCCTGTTGCCGAGCCACTTGATCACGCATCGGTGGCCGTAATCATGTGCCTCGAACCCGCCTTGATTTTGCGCTGCAGAGGGCGTCTCGAACCCGCGCCCCACTGTGCGGGGGTGAGGCACGTACCGCTGTGCCACGCCCTCTGCTTTGTCGCGGAGATGCGGTGCTGGTGCGATGCAGGAGATCGTTGGATGAAGATCCAATGTTGTAAGCTGTTGCGGCTGAGGGTGCTAAGGCTGTAGGGAGCGAGGAGCGTGCTTCTTAGCCATCCGATCAAAGATCGGACGGCTTAAAGTTGTGCTACGCAGTGCGGTTGGTTGAGGGGCGCGGCGATGCTGACATGTGGCAGTCTTATGACCGTTGATCATTAAATCAACGGTCAGAACTTCTTGGGCTAATTGTGGGAGCTCTGAATGTTGGATTTGGCTGATTTTGAGTCCATTGGACTACGTTTGTCACTCTGAATCCATCCGTGTGGTCCGATCGCTCATCTGAGGCCTATTTTAATATGCACTTGCACAAATGGCCATTAATAATGCACTATAAGCAATCTTGATGTGCAATGCATGCAATGCTCCTATTCCTATTTATGATGCGTCCTCTGTGCATTTTAGCCTTAAGACTGTCCCCTTTTGGCAGAATTAACATTGTAAAATGCAATGTTATCAATTGTCAACAAACCTCATTATCATAGAAGGCTTGGGAAGATGGAGGAGCTTACAATGAAAATGGTGTGGTTGGTGGAATGGAGGATATGATCTTGTAGAAGATTAGCTCGATAACTAGTTCACAGAAGCATAGAAGGAGGCGAGTAGTGGTAGCAAACTAGGAAACCCCAAAGTTGGTTGGGTGACAATGGTGTGGAGGGGGTGGAGGGAAGAAGGCAAAGGGAGATAAGGAGGGGACTAGGAAGAAGGGAGGTGGAGGGAGATATAGGAGGGAGTAGGGAGGATGGAGGTAGACATAGGAATAGCATGCTCTTTGTATTTTTCTTTGCCCAAGTGATAAAAACGATGACCCCCCTACAAACAAGGTTTCACCTAAGCCCATTTAAATAGGTAAGCTAATGACCTTAGCTTAAAGACTTTTAACTTGTAAAAGTTTAGTTGGAACCTAAGCCCAACCTAAAGTTAATGGGTCAAGGTAAGACCCATTTATAATTCAAAAAGAAAGTTGAAGTGCATAATTTATCTTGTGCTAAAAGTATAAGCTTGATGCTAACCGTACAAGTTAATGAAAAATGCTAACAACGAGGGAGTAAGAAGATTTATACAACTTAAATACAATTAAAAACAAATACAAAAGTACTTATCATTATAATAATAAATGGGGTTTTACATAGATGCCACTAAAAGTCATCGAAATTATTTTTTTGCTATCGAGTTGTAAATATTGTTTTTAATGCCACTATAAAACTTACATCGTTAACATAAATGACACCACATTATCTCTCTGTTAATCCACTAACCGAGGTTAGGGAAAAGTTGACTCAAGTTAAGTTAAAGTGTTAATCCTAAAGAGAAATGGACGATAATGATTTAATCCATTGTTAGAGATGGATTGAACAGATGAGAACTATTGGGGACACCCTCAACTTGGTATCCCCTTCCAAGCTCTCCACCTCCAGCATCGCCAACGCCCTTGTCTCCATGAACCCCACACCACCATTGTCCTCCACCTCCTTCCCCTTAACCTTCAGCGTGAGTTCACCCATGCTACCCTGCAAAACCAACACCCTCACGCTCTCCATTACCATATTCTCCTTCACTACAAACTCCCCCATGCTCACCTCTAACCACACACTTACATTCACTCCCCCAACCACCTTTTCCTTAAACTTCATGTACATGACCTTCCCTTCCACAAGATCCATCTTGACCCACTTGTCATCGTCCATGAACACCACCCCCATTGCGAGAACTATTCGAAATTAAGGGATCTAACCTCAACCTTGAAGTTCCTAGAGGCATCGTCCTTGAAGGAGGGCTTAAGGGAGAGAGAATGGTCAATCCACACACTGTTGGAGAAGGAGAGCATGGAGCCATCGGAGGGGGAGGCGTTAGTGAGGACGATGGCAAGAAGTGTGGAAGTGAGGTCAAAGGAGGTGTTGTTTTTTGTTGTTGTTGGTGTTGGTGAAGAAGGATGGGAAAGAGAGAGAAGGGGGATGCGTGCCAAATTGTTGTTGTTGTTTTTGTTGTTGCTGCTGTTATTAGTGTTGTTGGTGTTGCTGGTGTGAGTGTTGTTGCTATTGTTGGTGTGAGTGTTGTTGTTGTTGCTGCTGCTTTGGCAGTGGTGGTGCTCATGGTGTTGAAAGGAGGGTGGAGGAGAAGGGAGGTAGAGGAAGGAGGGAGAAGGGGGCTTAGCATTCGTTAGCCCAAATTAGATGGATGCTACCCCAAGTGGCATTTTCACAAAAGGGTCATGCTTTTCCGTGGCACTAATAGTAATTTGTACAACTCAATGACAAAATAATAATTTCGATGATTTTTAGTGACATCTATATAAAAATCTTATAATAAAGTAATTAAGGTCATAAATTTTCAAATTTAATACACTTTTTTTTATAAATCATAAGGATGGTGATTGGTGTACACCGATTTGTACACACTCTACAAAATAGTGTACACCAAGTTTTTTCCAACCCAGAACTCTTTGTTGGTAAATTTAATACACTTACTTACAATTACAGCGATATGTAATGAAGAAGTTTGGAATATTTGTAGAGGCAAGAGTAAAAAGAAGTTGTGTATTCTTTACAAATATGCTCATGGCATTTGGTTTTTAGGCATGAATCCAAACCATCTTTCATTTACCATGTATACATACATTATACCCTTATAAAGTATGCAGGCTTTAAACGATCTGGGTCCATGTCTTGGGTTGAACTAAGCTTGTGTCAACCTAGGCACTATTTAATAGATGGTTTAAACAATTGGCCCAAACTTGGCTTCTAATAGTTATGAGCTTCTACTTGAGCCAAGTTCCTTGACACATTGCTAAACCCTAGCTCTATGTACTTGAATATTTAATTCTCCACACCTTAGTACCATTACAACCTAAATTCCCATCCTTGGAAATGCGAGTAGTGTTACTACAAGATTGCTAAGTTTCCACCTAAGTTTCCCCATTACTTAAGAAATCCAACCATGCAAAGAAACATAAATGGCAATGTTAATGAGAATAAAGGAAACAATTAGGAGTACTAACTACTAAAGAAAAGAACTAAAATGTGAATTGCCCAAAGAGGCTCCACACACCACCTATTTATCTAAAAAAAAATAACATCATTACCAATATTCTTTATGCTCAATCTCTCATGCAGCAAACTCAGGTCCATTGCTGTTTGCCCGTCCTATTGTGTCTCATAGCCCTCAATAGAATCCAACAAGGTTTAATGAGTCAACACCCAATGGAACACAATATAAATATACACTTTTATAAGATATGCCTCTAACTTGACTAGTAAAAGATAAGGAAAAACTAGGGTACTATAAAGGGTAGGTTACATGGCAACACAAAAATAATGTTTATGAGCATGATAGTTCTTTTGTTTTTTCAGATTGTTAGAATAAAATCTAACATATGAACTAGTCCGTGCGTACATGTGAGGATATAATCAAATGACATGATATTATTGATAGTCAACCTTAATGTCCATTTATGTAAAGTGATCAACTATGGTTATTCTACTTGTATGAGCATAAAATGCATGTAAGAAGTGTCGTTTTTGAAAGATATGTGCAGAGATCATTTCATAGTTTGCATTTTTTTATGGGTGGAAATGCAAATTACTGACAACAATTAGGATGATTAATAGCTAAATTAAGTCAGCGGTTATGGAACTCACCATTTTTCTCTATGTGTCAATCCCATCGCAACCATTAGAGAGAGAGTGCATAAAGGAGAGAGATCAATTGGAGGAAGGCTCTTTTCTTCTTGGTGTCTTTGATTCAGTTGGAGGGTGGAACTTCTGGAAGAGGGAATCCACTGGCCCTTTTCGTTTGCATAAAGATGAATACATGTACCTATTATGTTGTTCATACATATATATGTTTCACTATATCTATTTGCATTAAACCCTTGTGTATGTTCATATGTTTTATTCTCTTCAAATAGGTTGTATAGAAACACCTAGGTGTTGCATAAACTAAGGATAGGTATCTAAATGTTTCACACATTTTGCAAACCCAGATTTCTTCTCGTAACCGCTACAAGTACCGATACCTATCACGAGTATTAATACATATATGTTACATGTTTGTTATTAATACTCAGGAATAGAAATTGTAGCTCATGAGTATCAATACTTATCATATGTATCGGTACAAATATGTTACAAAGTTAAGTATTAAGTCTCAGTTGCTAAACTACAACTTATGAATATTGATACTTTAGTATTGGTACCCATCATAGGGCACAAATTTGGCCTTTAGTTTGATGTGACTCAAATCTGTATGTCACTAGCACCGGTACTAACGCTCAATACTAGTACAAGTAAGCTATAAGGAAGGTCCAATATTCTAGTACTTTGTCCAGTAGCACATCTGTACCAATACTAAACACTAGTATCGGTATATGATGGGTATTGTCATAGTACCTTAGTTTTAAAGATTCAAACTAGTACTTAACAAATACCAATACTTGTCTTAAGTACCGATGATAGTTGAGATCAACAATGTTTTGCAGGGATACCAATATTGTCTGTGTACCGATACTAATCAACTAATATCAATATGCCTTGTATACTAGAAAAGTGAGATGGTTGAACAAGTAACTCAAATAGTATGCCAATAGTATTGGTACTTATCATTAGTACTAGTACTACTTGGATATGAGATCATAATTTAGTGGATCAATGAAATTGGTACTTGTCCATCAGTACTACTACTCACGAAGTATGAGTCAATCATCTTTAGTTAGTGTTCAAGCCCATCCATATGGGTTGAGGTGAGTCATTTACAATTAAGCCCCCTAACAAGTAGTATCAGAGTCAACCCACCTTTACTTAGTTAATATTTATTAAGTCATATTAGTACAGTATACAGTTATAGGACCATTTAGTTGAAGCAATGTCTGATCAAAGTGAGCTTTGCTGTAGATACTGTCTTTGTCCCTAACTTGTAAAAGGTTTTGTCAGTGTGACAAGGTGAGTGTTCACTGGTCCAAAGGAAAGTGCACACTCATTATGCTCTCATTCATTTTTGTAGGAAAAAGCGTGTGTTGGTTATTAGGTTATCTGCATGGTTATTGAATCGGCCCAAAGGAAGGTTCATGATTGACTTGGAATTGAACCAACAACTCTTGTTCACCACACCATGCTTTTAATTATAAGTCAACCTCTTGTCCAAAGACATGATGTTTGATGTAGTTAACAAAGGCATGCGATAAGGGTATTTTAAAATTATCTAGACTCTTTTATGCTAAAATTGGAGCTAAGCTTGTGCCATTTGTAATTTTTCATACATGCATGTCTTTTGCCAACATTACCACAACCCTCAATTCCATTCCTATGTTGAGTGGCTCTAACTTTAAATCCTGGAAAGAAAATCTTCTGATTGTTCTTGGGGTAATGAACCTTGATCTTGCAATAAGGGAAGACTCTCCCACTAATATTACAAAATCTAGTACTCCCGATCAAAATAGAGAAAAGAAACGGTGGGTGAAATGAAATCGCATAAGTATGATGATCATGAAAAAGGCCATCCCTCCCACCTTTAACCAATGTATGAGAGTATAGCCACCACCAAAGAATTTTTAGTTGGTATTTAGAAAAGGTTTACTAAGAATGAAAAGGCAGAGACAAGTACACTCTTAACTAACCTCATCTCAATGAAGTATAAGGGGAAGAACAACATTAGAAAATATATAACGAAGATGTCCCATATTGCTTCAAAATTGAGGGCACTAAAATTGAATCTTTCTGAGGATCTATCAGTGCATTTGATTTTGATATCTTTCCCTCCTGCCTTTAACCAATTTAAGATGAGCTATAATTGTTAGAAAGAGACATGGTATCTGGATGAACTCATCTCCTGCTACATTCAAAAGGAGAGAATGAAACAAGAAAGGACAGAAAGTGCTAATGTTGCCTCTTCCTCTAAATGCAAAGACAACTAAGAAGAGGAAGCTCCAGATATTGATCCTAACAAGAAACAGTAATACTGTAGAGTTTTCCAAGTTAGGATGTTTCTTTTTGTGGAGCTGAAGAGCACCAAAAGAACCATTGTACCAATTACCACACTTGACATGCTAAGAAAGGTATCTCTCTCAGTTTGGTTTGTACAGAAATTAGATAATTTACATTGTTTTGATTTATTGTTTCCTCTAATGAGTCTTTTCGTTTGGATACACGTGGTGTGAAAATAAAACTAGATAATGAAACCTCAGCTTTTTTATGACATAAGAGACTAGATCATATCTCCAGAAGGGGAATATAGAGACTTGTGTCAAACGGAATTCTTGACCCCTTAGACTTCTTTGACTTCGATTAATGTGTAAAATGTATAAAGGGAAAACAAACCAACAATAGAAAGTTTAAAGTCAATAGGCCACTCGGTGTCTTGGATTTGATACATACAGATAAATGTGGACCTTTTCCCACGCTCGTGTTGAACGATCAACAATATATAATCACTTTCATAGATGACCACTTTAGATATGTCTTCATCTACCAAATTTATGAAAAGATACAGTCGTTGGACATGTTCAAAACTTACATAGTCAAAGTTGAGAATTGACTCGACAAGAGGATTAAATCCATCAAATCTGACCGTGGTGGTGAATACTATGGCCGCTCAGAGGCGAAATTAAAAGCTTAAAGACATGGTAAGGAGCGTGATTACTCATTTTACTTTACTAGAATCACTCAAGGAAGTGGCCTTGAAGACTGTAGGTTATATCCTGAATAGATTTCCCACTAAGGCAACTAATAAGATCCCATATGAGCTTTGAACTGAGAGGAAACATAGTTTTAATCATTTCCATATTTTGAGATGTCTAGTTGAAGCTATGCCATACAAGCTTAATGAAAGAAAATTGGATTCAAGGACGGTTAGTTGCTATTTTATTGGGTACTTGAATAGGTCAAGAAGATACAAGTTTTATGATACCACAAATAAAGTCATCTTTGAGCCTGTAACTGCAAAATTTTTTGAGAATGTTGAGTTTACTAGAGAAAATAGAGTTAAAGATTTTGTCTTTAAAGAGGAATACATAGATATTCGTCTTAGAGGTGTCCAGGTTGGTGAAGAACATGTCTACGCTATCCCTTAATACAACTCCAATAAAGATAATGTTACGGACATAAAATTAGAAGAACAACCTCAAACACATTCTAATCATGTGTCATTTAGGAGATCCACTCGGACAAGGAGTTCAAATTCTAATGACTATGTTGTATTCCTTCAAGAATATGAAACGAACATTGGGATGATGGAATATTATAATGGCACTTGTAGCTCATTATGATTTAGAGTTACAACAGATAGATGTGAAGACTGAAAGTAATAGAGGAGGGGTGATTAATATTAAAGGTGGTAAAAATAATGCTAATTAAAATTAAAATCGATACAAAAGATGATCAAGCAATTCACAAATAAACCACCAACCACAACACAAGCATATATAGTGAAAACCCAAAGCTGGATAAAAATCACTACCTAGATCTCCCAATTTAAGATTTTGCTCTGAGTCACTCTCGAAATACTAACCAGTACTTATAAGGTGCTAAATCCTTTTACAAATCCCGTTGATTTCCTAGTCAAGAGTAACCTCATTCACATGAGAGGAGAGGAACCCACAACCTAGGTCCTCATATTACAAGTAGATGATAAAAAAAAAAGAACTAAAACAGACTTTAACTCCTGTGGATAGCCCCAAAAAAATATGTAATCAATTGTATAAAATAGCTATCTAATAGACTAGAATAAACTCCCTTAGTGATTGTGAGAAGGTGACAAAGCAGGGAGTTGAGGTGGTTGAACATCAAGAAGGTGGTCTTTAAGAACAAGAGCTCAAATCACCTCCAATGAACACCAAATGTAGACTTGAATGAGCTTTAGAGTGAGTTATATGATGTTCTCTAACATTCAAAGAGTGGGAAATGCTCCCAAATATATAGAGTGGTGTTTGGACTACTTTAGGTGACATTGCTTATTCACCTACAAAGATTGTACTCCCTAATGGTTACATTGAAAATTTCATTTATATTGCTCAACTCGAACACTATGGGTGATCCAAAAAGGATGGTATGTAAATTAAAAAAAATCCATTTATGAACTCAAACAGGCATCTAGATAATGATATTCCAAATTTCATCAAGTGATTCTCTTATTTGATTTTAAGGCGAATTTAGCCAATAAATGTATTTACCACAAGTTTGTGAGAGTAGATATGTCTTCTTGGTTGTGTATGTTGATGTGTCTTGTTTGGTACAAATGATATGAATAGTTTACTTGACACCAAGAAATTTCTTGCCAAATATTTTCACATGAAAGATCTTGGGAAATACTTTTTTTTGTATTGGAAATTGAAATATATCGAAAGAGATCTCGACATAATTTAGGCTTGTCCCAAAGAATTTATATAGTCAAGGTATTCAATGTAGATTCCTACAGGAGGGGGTGAGATTTACGGAATATAAAATAAAGTGCGGAACCAAAATAACAATCTCACACAAAAATACAATCACACAAATGCACAATGATTTTTAGGTAGAAATCCAAACTGGGTAAAAACCTTCACCTAACCCTCTCAAGTTAGGATTTTCCGATCAATTAAGTCGATCAAAATCCACTAACTCAGTCACTTAAACAATGGTGACTAAACCTCAATACAACAACGCTACAAGTATAAGGGTAGCGTAACCTCAAACCCCTCCTCTTCACGAGGAGTATTTTATCCCCCGATGAAGATGAGAATTCGCAAAGCGAATACCCAACACAATAACAAAGTAAAATACAAAACAACCTATAAAGTCATAAAGTAATCTTAGCTACTATAAGTAAAGATTACTTCCCTTTGTTGGAAGTGCGTCGACTTGACGCGGATGCGTGAATCACGTAGCGACACTTCGTCGCTCTCATAATCGCGGAGGGACAGCAGGTGCACAACAACGATGAAGCTCTCGGGTGTGGAACTAAGGCTTGGAGAGCTAAATCTTCTTCTCAAGATCAAATTGGACACTATATAAGTGGAAGTAGTGTATCAAGGTGTGTCTAAACAAGGGAGGGCTTCCCCTTTATTTATAGATAGCCTAGGAAGGCTTTGGAAGGCCTTAGAAGGCTTCCATAGTTGTTGGGTGCAAACCCAAGGCCAATCAAGTCGGAATCAGGATCATTTATGATTCTAACAGGGTTATCAGACGTCTAGACATAAGGTCAAACGTCTGGGTTGTCGTCTGATTCTAGGGTTGGTCGTCTGATATAGGTGGGTTAATCATCTGGACGATGTTGGATCAGATCAAATGTCTAAAGTTGTATTTTAAGATTTCTACACTTAGGGTCGGACGTCTAAGTCTAGACGAGTTTCCGTCTTGTTTTTGTCCAGACTTAAACAGGGTTCTAGGTCTAACTGATCAAACGATAGGTTGGTCGTTTGGCACATGATCTGGACGTCTGGAAACTAATAACTTTGTGGGAATTGATTCCTAAGAGTACTTAACGGCTATAAGATCTGACACAGGTGATTTGGCGTTAAACGAGGCTCAACATTTATTTATTAGACATCTAGGCATCATGTTAGACGTCTGGATCTAATAAAAGATTAGTAATGAGTTAATCCTCTAAGATTTTCCTATAAAGCTAATAGTCCACTAATTAGATGTCTGGCAAGGTCATCAAACGTTTTCTAAGACATCTAGACTAAGGACTGGTTGTCTGAATTTAATTGACAGAACCTACTAAGTCCAGCCTAGGTGATTAGACATCTGATTCAACGTTCAGACATTTTAAAGTTCATTATCAGACCTCTGATTTTCAGATTAAACATCTGAAAAGGCCATCTGAAGCCTATTTAGGTTTTCTAAGTTTTCTACGGAAAATCTAAGTATCCTAGGGTTGTGCAAGTATTCATAGGACTACTATGTTGTTACTTTTATGCACTTTAATAAGTAATTTAAGAAAGAAATAAAGAGAAACAAAAATAAAGATACAAAGAACAAGATAAAGGAAATCCATCATATTCTTATCTTCACACTTTCGCTCCTCACTAAGGTCCTTCTTCTCCATTAAGCCCCTCCAATCCGCCATGGATGCAAGCTCGAACTCCGTCTTTACACTTGTAACATTTGCAATCAACCTAAAAACTATGACTTAAAAGAAAATGCCAAATAACAAGTGTTTTATTATCATCAAAATAAACGATCGTGGTGTTCTAACACCAACACTCAAAAGGTATTATACGCAAGATTGTAAACCACTGAATACTTCTGTGGCTAAGGAAAACAAGTTTAGTCTCAACTAATTTCCCATAAATGATTTTAAGAAACGGGAGACGCAATCACTCTCTTATGCATCAATTGTTGGAAGTATAATGTATGCTTAAGTCTATACTAAACCAGACTTAACATACATTATAGGCATCTGGGCAGGTATTTTAGTAATATAGACAAAGAACATTGGAGAGCAGCTAAGAGAGTACTAAGGTATTTGCAAAAGACACAAGATTTTATGCGCACTTTTCGGAAGTTGAAAAATCTTCAAGTTATTAGTAATACCAACTTTGATTTTGCTGGATACCTAAATAGTAGAAAGTATATCTCTAGATATGTTTTTCTACTTGCCAATGGTCCCATTTCTCGGAAATGTGCAAAATAATCCATTATTGCATCTTCCACTACGATAGGAGATTTATTGCATGCTACGAGGCATCCAACTATAGAGTTTAACAGCGCAATTTTATCACGGTGCTGTGAATTGTAGATGGCATTGACAGGAAACTATGGTTATATTGTGATAATCAATCCGCATTGACAGGAAACTACGATTATATCTTTACTCCAAGAATAACAAGAGTTCCTTAAAATCAAAACACATTGAGATCAAGTTCCTAATTGTTAAAGAAAGAACACATAATGGACAGCTGCCCATCGAGCACATTGACATGAACTTGATGCTTGTGAATTAGCTTACTAAAGGAATAACACCCAAGATGTTCCAAAAACACATAGGAAATATGATTCCTATGTCATTTTAGAAATTTCAAATTTAGTAGAAGTTTGTAACTTTAATGCTCATTGTAATCGACATTTTGGTTCCGGCATTTCAAGTTTTTATGATGATGTACAGTTAAAGTTTTGTAAAGCTTTATTTATGCAGAAATAACAAAACTTCAAGTTTAAAGTCTATTATGACAAGTCTTATGTTTCGTTCTGAATGTGATCTCAATTCAGTGGACTAGTTGAAAATAGGCATGTTATTGATTACATTGAATAAAATTTCCATGTTGCATATTTACATGTTTCTAGTTATCATCTTGCACTAATCTATATGACCAATAATAGTTTAGTTACTGTAATTGTAACAAAACCTGCTTTGATCCTGTGACGAGTGTGACTGGTAGATCAGATTGTTAGTAAATACATTCTAGTTATGAAAGCAAAATTAAGCTCAAATTCAGTTTAATATGTTATTTGATTAACATGTTACACATGTCATGTCCCGTTAACCCTCTGAAAATTCAGGAGTAGATTAGTAGGTGTAACGGCGTTAGCGTCCCAGTTTCCGAGTTAGTTAAGACTATAATAGTCCATTACAAAGGTACGAGTAAGGAAAACGTATAAAACTAAGGGGTTGAAGCCTATCAAAATTTCAACATAGTTTCCCTTATTTTCTCAATATTTTCCAAAATCCTATACCTAAACAAAAGACCTGTGTATGCATACCACAAAGAAAAAGTAGATACACCCTACAATTCAATTACACAAAGCAAAGATTAAGAATATAATACAAGTGAACACACCTCGTAGCCACAATGCGATAAAAGGGATAAAAAAAAATCAGCAAAATCCCACATCAAACAGTAATCACCACATTTGTCACATCAGTTATCATTGAGATTTACAAAACCAACATATCATCCACAATCCATTATCCATGTGTAATCACTTACAAAAAGATCAAAGTTGCTTATATATAGGCTTTAAAAGAAAAACTAGTTTGTACAAAACCATATCAAAAGGCGGGTCCGATCACTCTACTTATAACAACTACCAAAAAGGGCCTAATTGAGAAATAAAAATTTGAGTCTATTCATAGTAATATCCTGCTCGACAGATCACTGAATGAAGGAGGCAGGTCACGGTGACCAACTCTTATAAGGCCTCCAACCACTCTTCAGTGTTGAGGTCCTACGATAGGACCATAACCCGAGGCTCCCCCATCCGAGCCCTTACGCCCCAAAGCACCTTGTAAAAGCGACACCTCACTTGCTCTAGCAAAACTCACTTCTCCCAGCTCATGTAGAGCGTACCTTTGCGCAACATCAAGACCTAAAAAATGGGTCACAAAATAGATATGAGCCAAGCGACTCAGTAGGGATTGAACAATGTGTAAGAATTTAAATAGAATTGTTAGTGCGCGGGTTTCTGTACTACAGTCTAAACTGCTAGCTACACTTTTTCCCATTTTAACTCACAATTAACCCTTGTTTTTAATTAGCCCCATGGTTTTTCTCGCTTGCCTCATTAGTCAGATTCTGAAAATCATCCCTCTTTAATAGAGGTGATAGAGACGTATCTTGCTCTAGAGTCCTAGCCTGGTAGGTTCTCCTTGATCAGGGGAGAGACTATCAGCACTAGTAATCCTTAAGTGAGGTGTACCCGTCTCTACCTTGCAAGGATGGTGCCGACATCAATTAAATGAGTTAAGCCTTTTTGGGAGCGACCCAGGCCAATTTCTTGGGATTACAAGGAGCAACTCCAGTCGTATTCATTGAGGTACAATCATAATTATTCATATCTAGTTGGGGTAGGGTAGGTTGGATGTTTAACGGGCCACACCAGTGCCTCTAGTTAGGAGCACATACTTTGGGCGTGTCCTCTTAATCAGCCATGAGGCTACAACTCTAACCTATTTCACCATTGCTCCCTCGTGGGCAATATCCTCTGGGTACTCCCTCTTAGCCCCTCGTCGGTGTTGAGACTATGACCAAACCTCTCACCATATAGTGTCTGCTATTTCAATCGAATTCAAGTACCCCAAGTACCTCAACTTGACAACCACCTGGCGTGTCATCGTGACCGAGAATTCTCCAAATTCCAAGGTCAACCACAAGTAGCCACTAGCTACCTCAGCTCTTTAGGTTTCCAATCCACAGTAATGAACCCTTGATTCACACAGTCAATATGCCATTCCTTGTGAGTCTGTCTAACTGAACCTAATCACCATTTATATCTAATTCCTTATCCTTGTCAATTCCTCACCCTATGGACCTACTAGACCGAATGGGGATATCCCCCATTCGGTCCTTATCCCACTTAATCGAAAGCACATTGATCAAATGTTTCTCTATAGTGCTCAAGTTTTTCATTTACTCCATTTCTTGTCTTATTCATCTGCATAATAGCATGTTCAAAAAGCACACACCGTGACACTTCATATTGGATGTGCTTCGTAAACTTATATATAATCAATTTGGACAAGTAGGGATTCAAAGGCAAACTTATATACAGATGGTAATATCAAAACATACAATATACCTAAATCCATTTATATAACCTAATCTCATTATGCATTTCATTTCTAGGGTTGGTATACAAAAATAGCATCCCTTCTCTACAAAATACAGCCAGAATACATTTCTAGAAGCAAAATGAAAGGCCTTGTCCAATCAATAAAAATCATATGTAGATCTCATTTAGATCCAAATAAATGATTCAAAGACCCTGTCACCTCAATGCCAAGCCCACATGGTACAAAGACACACTAGTTCTCCAGCCTTCATTCAAGTACCCATTCAAAAGCTTTAGTAACTCATCAACTTGATGCCCTTATAATTTTTTTTGAAAGGGGATGTCCTTGCAATTTTGGCAGTTGTTTATATGTTATTTATTCTTACCTATGTCTTCAGCCTTTCAGCTCTTTCTTTCCCTTCATTCACTGAATAACATTAAGTAATTTTATAAACCAAGCGATTCCTTCCCCAACAATTGCCAAACACCACTAGAATATCACCAATTCCCATAACCTCCTGTTCCATCATTTAAGCCTTCTGTATTTCCTTTTTTCATATCCATCGATTGCTTGCGCAGATCAAATAAGCAAACACAACATGCTTCATGCAATAGGTCCAAATATTAGATACATCTACCTACTGTTTACAGTGCATTCTTTTAGCCCTCTCAAAAACAATGTTTTTTTTAGATTCTACAATGTCTTGTATATGTAACATATATACACAATAATAGACTATGGTCCATGACTAGCGGAATGGATATGATTTTCTACATAATGAAGTTTTACTTTATTTTTGTGTTCACAAAATGAGATGGGAAAGAAATGGTTACACTTATTACCATACCACTATTGAATGCATTTCCAAAGCTAAGCTCAATCCTACCGGGACCAAGAGCACAAATCTTAGCAGCAAAGAGATCTTTTTCAATTTCTATGTAGTAGAGGAGGATATGACTACAACTTAGATTGGCCATTTAATAATAGTTAACAAGTGCACAAAGCATAGATCTGGTTTTTCATACAAGTAGAAGGACGATCACTCCAGAACAACAAACAACGACCATCCTGCTCCATAAGTTCAAAGAAACAGATAAAACAAATATACAAGTGAGAGGCCCACATCCCAAATAGACTACAGAAAAGCCGAACTTACCACCTTAGTGTCAAGATCTATAACAAATTGATCTGGAAGAGGCATGAGACACAGCAAAACTCCAAAAAGATTCCAAAGAAGAACAAACAACCCAATCATTAGTAACCTCTGTCAAAGTTCTTTTACAAGGAAACCGATACCTTAGTCAGGATGCATCGGGGAGTTTCACATACGAAGGAAAAAGCTTCGCCACCGCTGGCTGTGGGAGCATCCCCAGCTTGACTTCATCTAAAAACAAAAATATGAAAAAAAAAAGGATCGAAATATCGAATCCAAATTCGAGATCAGGCAGAAGTCTCATCTTGGAACCTGGCATTCACTCTGGAACATCACACCCCTAACGCCCTTGCACCATGATGATCCATATCTAAGATCTAGTGTAGGATTGGATGTTAAGACATGGAATTTGCATCTAGAATAACTTTAGCAAATCGTTCCATCGGTGCCCAAGAAAACTAATGCTTTGGAGCGACAATATTCCAAGAGGTCCATTAGGCCACTTCCTCACCTTTGCTCCCTAGTGTTTTCACTACAGCACTCCCACCCCCCATAAAATGAGCTACACAACGTAGGTAATAAAGTCCCTTTCAAGCAAAGAAATCGAAAAATATTGTGTATGATTCTAGACACCTGTCACCTCAGTTAGCTTGTACTTTGACCTTTCAATATCACACGACTGTTTCATGTGAAGTTTGCTCTCAATCTCACAATGATTTTAATGGCAACCCTAGGCATCAATGGGCATCATGACCTACCTAACCTAATAGAATGAATAGCAACATGTATACAAATAAAAGAAGAAACAGAAGAATGAGTAGCGTCTACACGTTCCTTTGCACAAAATCAAGGATATCTGATGCTGCTTGTTTCTGCTTTGAAACATTGACAAGCCTACTTCTTCTTAACCTTTTGGAAATAATTGAAGTCCAACTTACTGATGAAAACTGAAGAACAGATGATTGCAGTAGGCAAAGTTACAAAGTACACAATTGTCAATTGATGCCAAAGCCCATTTCTGCCTACAGACCTTAGTTGACAACCTTCCCTGCCTTGAAAGCCAAGCAAAGATTTTACTTTATGCAGGGCACTTTGATGTCCAAATCAGACGGCATTCTCTATGAAGATCCTGATCAATAATACTTAGAGGCTGGACACAAGGATTGGTAAGCCAATGTGACAGGAAAAAAACCATCTCGTCACTCCGAACAATCCACCTTCCCAGTGATAGGAGCGAAACTAGCTAAGTCCTGCATCGGTATGAAGCTATACACTCTCCACCCTAGCAGAAAAGACAAAAAACAGGGTTCCAAGACCAACCCACCTTACCCACAGACATAGACCAACCGGAAGATACTGAGACCTTTTAATCCTCCATCAAGTCAACTAGGGTGGGACTTTTCTGACAAGACGCCCTTCACAGTCCATTCATCATGCTAAAATCTAAAAGATACACACACACACGAATGGCAAGATTAAAAGTTAAAAGAAAGTTTCTCACAATTTCTCATGAAATGGACCACTCTGATTGCGTGTGTGTGTGTGTTGTCTCCTTTATGCACGGTGCTCAAAATAGGTTAAAAAAGTATGAAATTTACTTTATCCAATGAAAATTTACCGTTTCATAAAGAAATCATGAAAAATTACATGGTGATTTCACACTAAGTAATAACAAATTTTCTTTTTTTATAATTTGAAAATGCCCATCATTCGTAAGGTTTTTCAAAAATATGAATCAATCAAATATCTCCTATGAGTGCATAATTTCAAACATGGAGACAAATATTAATTGCATCCACAAGAAGACTATACATGCATTTGTAATACACGTGATCACTTAAAATTACTTGTAATATAAACTTATATTACAAGTATTCATTGTAATAGAAGTATGAAAATTTATATTACAAGTGGGAAACTAACTTTTAAAACATGTGAAAACTTGTATTACAACTAGGAAACCTTCAATACATGCCACAAACTTCTATTACAAATATTTTAGAAGTGTAAAAACTTATATTACAAGTGAAAAATAAACTTTCAATACATACAATGAATTTGTATTATAAGTATTTATTATAAACAAATTGTGAAAACTTCCACTACAAGTGGAAAACAAACCTGTATATGTACAATGAAGTTGTATTGCAATTATTTATTGCATTAGAAGTGCAAAATTTTGTATTATAATTGAAAACTTGAATTGTAATACATGCGAAAACTTTTAATAAAAATTCATTCTAGTTAAAGAAGAGAGTTGTAATTCGATTAAACATTAATACAATATGATTAATTTCCAATAATATAATAATTGAATGATTTTATACCAAATATGTTTCATGCACACAATTGTAATACAATTCGACATTTATGTGAAAAAGATATTTTTCAAATATAATGTAATAATTGATTAAGTGCATTCCAAATATAAAGGGTGATTTTCTAAATCACCTTTTAATGTGTTGTGATTTTCACCAACAGAGAACATTATCGAATGGACACTAATGTGAGTTTTTGGAATCTTTTTAGCACATCACTCAAATAATACATTCTCTCTCTCTATATCTATATATACATATATATAGACACAGACAAAATACAAAAAGTAGGACTCACTGAAATGGAATTCTTCCATTGGTCCTCTATTCTTCAGCTCCAATAAAGGATTCTATCATAACAAGTAGTGAAAGTAGTGAATCCACAAGATGCCAAGCCACGTTGCTGCCCACAAGGCAAACAACCCACTTTGACAAAAAGCCCAATTTCAAAGTTCTAATATCCAACAAATGTAATCCACCTGTAGAAAAAGATTGGCACAATTATCTAAACCAACAGAGACATCTCTTCTTTCTTCCCTTGCAGTGAAATCTCCTTACCTTGTTGATATGTGATTCTACCTTTGCAAGTAAAGAGAAGACTAGCATGTCGAAAATCAGTGAAGTTGTCACAACAAGCAAAAGCAACCATTATCCCCTTGAAAGCATCCTAGCCTTCCACCCTCCAATACTTTCCACATTTATTGCAGTAGAGGTACCATTCCTTTGGTTTTAAAGTTCTATCACATATATAATGGCAACCAAACTACATCAAAGTTTGTTACAGGGTCTAGGCAGTTGTGTTCTTAAGAGTGGTGCATGTGGTGTGTTATTGTATTTTGTTTTCTTTATGGGGTTGTATGAAATTTCCACCCACTTCTCTCTCTATATAAAGAGAGGTAGGGTTAGATGAATAAAGTGATTTTTGCTTATTTGTCCTAACTTGGTATCAGAGCACTGGTCCTAAATCGTGACTCTAGGTATCCCACCCCTCACGACCTCCTAAACCCTAACCATCAAACCCTAATTGTCTCTCTTCCTTGTGAGCGGCGCTGCAGAGCTTAAGCGGCACTCGAGGCAGCGTGGGGAGGACCCGCTACACTGTTGCAGCGCTCAGGTGGCGCTCGCTGTTGCGGCTGCGCTGTGGCGAGCTTGGGCCTCGACAGTGGCACTATAGCATCTAAGGCATATCACGGCGACACTACGACGACCTTGGGGGGGCTTCTAGCCTTCGGCGGCGGCGCAGCAACAGCTAGGTGCTACTGAGGGTCCTGATCGACGGCGGTACTGCCTGCCAGTGGGGCTGCTATCGAAGGGCGCTACCTCCTCCCATCAACAGCTGCGGCTAGGATAGCCCAGATCGGCTGGGCGGCAGGCGTGAGGGCTTCTTTACTCTCATGTGCACCCTCGGTTAATCCTTGCAATGCGGGATCATGCCCCTAAGATGATTTCTGGAATTGTTTTTTGTCCAGATCTTGTGTTAGGATCTATTTTTTATGAAGTTTGGTGTTCTGCATGATCTGAAAAGTGGATTTTCAAATCTGATGATAAGGACCATCTGCTGCTACAATCTTTGATATGCCTGACTATAGGTTGCACGAAGGCTATTGGTTGCAAACTACATTGGTAATGACGATCTGATTTTTTCTTTACTTGGCTGATCTACCCCGATTGCCTGGTATGACTCCCTATGATGTTGATATTGGTCCAAGCATCTCTACCACACAGAGGTTGGCAGAGGCTATGGTGACCATTACCAGGAGTGAGTATGAGAGACTACTCCGTGGTTGTAGCCATCATGATTGGATCCAAGGGGCTAACGAGTTGGGCTCCATTGCATGCAACAAGAATCAGGGTAGTACGGAGTGGTTGGTTGACTCAGGAGCTTCACAGCATCTCAATGGAGTTCAGGATCGTTTTACCCATCTCAGATCCATACCTACAGGCAAGACTGTACAAGTTGCAGATGGTAGGCATTCCAGGATAGAAGGTCATGGGGAGGCACCTATGACTCCTACCTTGAGATTGCCCGATGTTTCATATGTGCCAGGCTTTCCTATGAGCTTACTCTTAGTGAGTACAATTACCAAGGAACTTAATTGTCGTGTGAAATGACCCGTTGCCTCTTTGGGTTGTTTAAGATGTCTGGATTAGCCGTCAAACGTCTATCCAGACGTTTGGACAGTGTGTTGGATGTCTGAAAGTAGAGAATTGGACCTGCTATTCTTTTCTGCACGCGCTGCACGTGCACTCACCTCTCTCTCCTCACCCCAAATCCTAAACCTCTTCTATTTAAACCCCTACTTCCCCTCACCCACTCCACTCTCCACCAGCCACCACCACCTTCATCCTCCCCTCCATCCTTCACCTTCCTCCCTTCCTTCCAGCACAGTGAGAGGAGAGGAAGAAGAGAGAGATGGGACGCTGAGGAGGAGGAGAGGGGAGCGGGAGCATGGGAGGAGCTCGAGAGGAGGAGCTTGCGAGGGAGCCGCGGGAGCTCGGAGGACCTCGTGCAGGAGGAGTCGAGGGCGCGGCCGAGGAGGAGGAGCTTGTGAGCAGGCACATTGGCCTCCTGCGGCCGTTGAAGGCACTACTGCAGCTCCTGTGAGCGAGCTCGCGAAGGAGGCAGTTCGAGGGAGAAGTTATACATAATGGATATTTTCTAGTATCAAACGTCTGGAGCATCTCCTAGACGTCTGGAGTAGCAGGACGTCCGAAGCTGAAGCCGGAAGTCTGAAAGCACGCGCAGTGCTAAGGTGCGTGCTTTTGTGCGGTTACGGCCATGAAGGCCTCACCGCAGAGTTTGTCCGGCCTTTTCCGATGGTATGCACGGACGTACGCAGGGGGAAAGGCATTGGAAAGGCACATGGTGCGCCCTTCGAGGTGCTTTCAGACGTCTGAACACATCGCCAGATGTCTGATCGTACATCTAGACGACTGGAAGGAGAGTCCGACATTTAGAACTCACCTCAGACGATCGCGGAGGGGTTCGGACATCCGAGGTAGCTGCAGAGAACCCAGGGTGAGTGTTGACGTCTGGGACTAGACCCAGACATCTGATTTTGAACAGTGTGAGTGTTTTTGGCCCGTTTAGGGCCCAAATGGAATTGGATTTCCGCAAACGAAGTACCGTTGTTTTTCGCTTGAGTTTCTTTACGAGTTAGTGTCACTTGTATACAGTTTTGGACTCGTTTGATGCGATTGGTTAACTGTATAGGTCTCCTACTAATAGAGTACGTGGGAGCCGCGGAGGCGACGGGATCTGCGATCCAAGCCCCCATTCCTCCTGTGTTTGCTGGTTGAGTGGTTTACATTAATATTATGATTTAAATAAATGAACTGCATGTTTAAAATAACTTGAATGAACCCTAGGATGAGAATGAACCCTAGGGCGGGAACAGATGAGCATGGTTTGAGCTATACTGTGTACTTGAGATACATGTAGAACCCTAGGATGAGAATAAACCCTAGGTCAGAAACAAATGAGTATGGTTGAGCTACACTGTTTTCTTGAGATGCATGTACAACTTTAAATGCTATCAAATGTATTGGTTATTTTAATGTGATGCCTTATCAGTTAGAAAATCACGAGTTGCCTGTCTTAAGAATGAAACTGGTAATGTAAATGGAGAAACCTAGAAGTTTGGAATATGAAATGAAAGGAATACCAGCATGAACCCTACGGGGAATTAGGAGAACTCCTGTAGACGGGAAGTGAGCTGGCGTTTGTGTACGCTGTACCAAGGAGAGCCACTGTCCCTTTAGTGTAGAGGGGTACTAGCCGCCCGTTGGGTTAAGCCCCAGAGGCAGGCCTAGACACTCTATATCGACTCTATTTGGCCCTTGTGTATGTGGTACCGAGGTGAGCCACCTGGTGTAGGGAGGGAGTTAGATACCCCAGGGGGCCCGGGGTTAGGACTAGTTGCCCTACACCGACTCTTGTTAGGCCCACTAGGCAAATCAGGATAGTCAGACGAGGGTACGCGGACTGTGGAGGGGCGAGACCCCTATTCTATTCTGAGGGGCAAGACCCCTGTTCTGAGAGGGCAAGACCCTGTACTGTTCTGTGTTGTACCTTTAGGCGTACCCGCTAGTGGAAACGACTGACTGCGTGCCAGTGTGAGATAGCTACCTACGCGTTTATCACGCGTGCCGTAGTCACCGCTACGTCGTGACCATGACCTCGGGGTGGTTGACTGGGTGTAGGACTACCACAAAGGACTCTCCCGTCCAAGAGAGCACCACGTGTACCTCCTACATCATGGAAAAGATTGCAATCAAGATCGTTCCCGTGAGGAACATGCTAGATCAAGAAATGATTTAAGTGAATAAAGGAACACAAATTAGAAGTGCTTGGTTGAATTAAATGAAAATGGATAGTTACTTAATTGCAGTAATTTATAGCTTGTCTTAATTACATATAAATGGCTAAATTACCACTCTACTCAGCATTCACTGACTCCGTAAATTTTATAACCTTATTTAGGTCAGGGAGTTGAGCAGTCAGCACCACCGGCTGCAGAGGGAGCTAGGCCCTGTCGAGCCCATCCTTAGCTGTGTTTCTTACTGTTTTCCTTAGCTTCTGTAATAATAGTGACTATTTTTGTTCTATGTAATACCGTTTCAGCACTTTTCGTTGTACATTTCTCTGTCGTAGTTGTGATGGCCTGTATTATTGATAGACTTTTCGCTCTGTTTCTTTTACTATCTCTTATTTTCTTTCTGCTTAGTTATATTACATGTGTGGATGTGAATTATTTCCTGCTTTTAGTTATTTCTTGTTAGTCGAGTAGGTCTTGGGATTAGTCGAGGCGAGCCGGTCTCGGGTCCTGTAGGGATCTAGGATCGGGTCGTAACATCGAGCTATTTTTTATGATGTGGGTTGCATCTTTCAAGATAAATTGACTGGGAAGACGATTGGCAGTAGAAATGTAGAGGGTGGAGTCTATTGCCTTACTCAAACTCCACTCTCATCTGCATGTCGAGTAGAGGTATCTTCTGCTCCTAGGAGTGTATTTCAGTGGCATCTCAGGCTTGGACATCTTCCTTTGGAGAGTCTTCGTAGAGTCATTCCGCACATATCTCCTGCTGTCAGGATATGCTGTGGTGCGTGTCAAATGGGCAAGCATCATCGTTTCTCTTATCCTCTGAGCACTCGTTCTGGATCCATAACCTTGTTTGAGTTGTTGCACGTGGGCGTATGGGGGCCGAGCAGGATACTAGATAGGATGGGTCACTGTTACTATTTAGTAGTTGTTGATGATTTCTCACGCTTATCTTAGGTATTCTTGTTGAAGAACAAATCAGATGTTGGATTTAACATTCAGAATCTCATATTAGAGATCAAAAATCAGTATTCAGCTACTGTTAAAGTAGTAAGATCTGATAATGCACTTGAGCTATGCACCGTCAGGTTATTTACATTCTATAGGTCCCATGGGATAGTGCATCAGATAACGTGTGCTCACACTTCTCAGCAGAATGGGGTGGTTGAGAGGAAGCATAGACATCTTTTGGATGTGGCCCGTACCTTGTTGATCCATCATAGTGTGCCTCCGTTATATTGGGGGGATACGGTTCTTATGACTTGCTATTTGATCAACAGGATGCCTAGTTCAGTACTTCATGAGCAGACACCTTGGCAAATAGTACATCCTGAGCGGGAGCTTTTTCATGTACCACCTCGAGTGTTTGGGTGTGTTGCATTTGTTCACCTTCTTTCTCCAGGATGAGACAAGTTGGCACCACGAGCAGCCAAGAGTGTGTTCTTGGGATATTCACGAACTCAGAAAGGATATAGATACTTGGATCCTCTCACTAGTAGACACTATGTGAGTGCAGACATTACCTTTCATGAGTCTATCCCATATTTCTCTACTACTGCACGGAGTTTATCCCATGAGGATACGGAGGCTCCCATGCCTATACCTCCTGTTCCTTTGGAGGAGATACTTATTTCTGGCCCCTCACCTACTACGATTAGTCCTGTGAAGTTCTCTAAGCCCATTGTTACATATCAGCGACCTCACATTGCTTTTCAGCTGCCACCTCCTACAAATGCCATAGAGATTCCACCTTCTCCACCTTAGGAGACCACAAACAGGTTGCAAAGTAATGATACGGCATGCTTTGACGATAGAAGTCTGGATGAGGATATTTCTGCTTTACAACCAGGATAGGAGAATCAGATAGCTGATCTTAACCTGCCTATTGCCATTAGGAGGGCACCCCGCACCTGTGAGCCAAGATACCGTGTTGTAGGTAGTTTGGCTACTTATGGTCTTGGGTCAGCTTTTGGGAGCTTCTGTTGTGCTCTTTCTGCCATACCTATCCCTACCACCTACTAGCAGGCCATGCTTGATCTAAAGTGGCGCTAAGCCACGGAGGATGAGATGACTGCTCTTACTTCACATGGTACTTGGGAGCTTACACCTTTACTAGAGGGTGCTACGGTAGTTGGCTGCAGATAGGTGTTTGCAGTCAAGTACAATCCATATGGGTCAGTTGCATGCTACAAGGCCCGACTTGTTTCCAAAGGGTCACCCAGACCTATGGGGTGGACTTCTTTGACACTTTCTCACCGGTTGCTCGTCTATCTACAGTGAGGATTTTGATTTTTGTGGTAGTTCAGCGAGATTGGCATCTTTAGTAGCTTAATGTGAAGAATGCATTTCTCTATGGAGATTTACAGGAGGTCTACATGCAACAGCCTCCTAGTTACAAGGTTCAGGGGGAGTGTGTATGCAAGTTGCAGAAGGCCATCTATGGCCTCAAGCAGAGCTCGAGAGCTTGGTTTCATAAGCTCTCCCAAGTGGTAGAGTCTGTAGGGTTCATTAAATCGTCTGCAGATCATTCTTTATTTGTCAAAAAGATCAGGAAAGGTATTATGGCTCTTTTAGTCTATGTTGATGACTTGATTGTCACAAGTGATGATGCAGCAGGTGTGGTTGAGATCAAACAGACGTTGGTAGCTCAATTTGTGATGAAGGATTTAGGGCTGTTGTGATATTTCCTTAGGATAGAAGTAGCTCGAAGTAAGCGCGGTATTGTTCTATCTCAACGAAAATATGCCCTAGATGTGTTGAAAGAGACAAGCATGCTGGGAGCCAAGACAGCAAATATTCCCATAGACCCTAAGGTGCGATTATTTGACCGTGATGCAGATTTAGTTGATAGTAGGTAGTATCGTCAGCTGGTGGGGAAGTTACTTTACTTGACG
This sequence comes from Thalassia testudinum, assembly GCA_037157565.1. Lineage (NCBI taxonomy): Eukaryota > Viridiplantae > Streptophyta > Magnoliopsida > Alismatales > Hydrocharitaceae > Thalassia > Thalassia testudinum. The sequence goes on along the minus strand of JAZHRO010000013.1, from coordinate 70,979,666 downwards.
ATTACTAGGCCAGATATTTCCTTTATCATAGGTAAGTTGAGTCAATTTATGGAGAAACCTACTAGACAGTACTGTGATGCAGCCATGATGGTGCTCAGGTACCTGAAGAGAGCACTAGGATAGGGTCTTCTCTTCACTAGAGGGATATCTATGACTGTAGTTGGATACTCTGATGCAGATTATGCAGGCAACCATGATGATAGGAAATCTACCACAGGCTTTTGTACGTATGTTGCAGGGAATCTGGTCACCTAGAAGAGTAAGAAAATAACTGCAGTATCCAGATCCAGTGATGAGTTTGAGTATCGTGCTATAGCTCAAACCTCAGAGCAGAATTGATGTGGGTGAGATCCTTGTTGAGTGATCTACATATACAGATTGATAGGCTTATGGAACTGAGATATGACAACAGAGCTGCCACTTATATTGCCAACAACCCCATGTTTCATGAACGCACCAAACATGTGGAGGTGGATTGTCATTACATAAGAGATTTGATTCAGAAGGGATTTATCTTTACCTCCCAGGTTACCTCAGAGGATCAGACGGTTGATATCTTCACCAAACCAATAGCTAGATCCGTATTTGATACATGTGTATCCAAGCTGAGCATGATTGATATCTATGCTCTAACTTGAAGGGGAGTGTCACAGGGTCTAGGCAGTTGTGTGGTTAGGAGTGGTGTGTGTGGTGTGTGACGAGCACCTCAACATGAACCCTAACTATCACATTTTGACCTAATAAATTGAACAAAAGCTCCTACAAAACCTAAGGGAAGGCCTAAATATGGGATTACAAATCTGAGAATAAAACAATACACAAGGGGTAAAACTGTAATTTTACCATTACAGTACATAAATAGGATCTCTAAGGGCCTAGACACAGGTCAAATAGGCTTAATAAGAGAAAAAGTGGGATGGTTTAATCAGGAAAGGGTTATGATAAAATATGGAAATTAAATGACATTCTGTAACCCTAAAACAAATCCACTTTAATTCACAAATTTTCACGTAAGATAAAAATCAATTAAACCCTCTAAAATTCATGAAAAAATATCTCCTACGGTTTAGAACCTTTAATTTGGTCAATGGAACATATCTTGACCTAGATTGAGAACCACACCCAATTTTTGACCTAATTTGGATTTTTACGCAAAATATCTGGTCAAACATGGTCAAACCTAAAATCCAACCTCACCATTGGATTCCTTAGGTCCAAATTAGGTTTATACCAAAATTTGGATTTAAGGAAAGGTCGCCTTGACCCACTTTACAAAACGGTCCTCAACAATTACTTTTTGACCCTTAGCTTTTTGGACTCTTGCAGATAACCCCCTAGCTTTCCGTCATTTTCTTCGGACATGTCCCTCTGCCACCCTCCTGCGCAAGCCATACCTCCGGCGACTTCGTGCGGAGGATGGCGTCGCACAAACTTGGGAAGCCGGCCCCAGATTTGAAAAGAGGACTCATTGCGTTGTCCTCTTCAGTATAGGTCAGCTCCCATGCCCTACTGCCACCATACCTCTCGTGCGAACGCTCGAGAGGTATGGTTTTTTTCCGGCCATGCCTCCGGCGAGAAACCCACGTCTCCTCCTTGCAACTCTTTCTCTGCCAACACCTATTTAAGGAACGGCAACCCTTGCCGCTTCCTTCAAGCCTGTTTTGGACAAAGAAAACTCTTAAATTTCATCTCCTCCTCCTCCGGCCATTCGCCCGCAGGCTCCGGTGACCCTCCTCCTCTCTCGTCGCCCTTCCACCATACAAGTGGCAGGGTTACCTCTGCCGTCGTCTGCCACGCCTGGTCATACCAGCAGGCGCCCTCCAGCACCTCTTCCTCGTCGCTGTCCCTTCTCCTGGGCTCTTTCGTCTCCGGCGACAGCAGCACAGCCGCTCACCACCTCCGCCCTCCTTTCGTCTGTTAAGTAGGTGACAACTCTTCTCCTTTCTCCCCTCTTCATTTCCCCTCTCAAATTTTGCACTTTCAACCCTTCTACGCCATTGTCCACCGCCACCATCTCCACCTCCGGCAGACCACCGGCGAGGTGCAGCCACCGCATCGCACCTCCACACGCCTCGCCAGTCACCCCATGAGCTCTACCATGATCCACTGATCACCTTCTGCACATCCATTAACTGCCAGCACCTCCCAACACGCCCCCTGAACACACCCACTCGCACTACCATAGGGTGACCTAGGCACGCACACCCAGGCCACCCTGCGCCACGCCAACCACCGGGCCAGCTTCGCCGTGTCACGGCGAAGCTTCCTGAGTAATCTGATGAGGCCGTGAGGCCTTTTTTCTTATCAACAGGTACAGGTCCCCGACCGCCATTGGAGCGAGCTTGAAGAAGCTCGCAAGCCTCTTCTTTGGCCCCAGGCATTAGGATTCCAGATCCTCCACAAGCGGGCATCCTTCGTGAACAAAGCCCGCCCATCAATTGGAAGCCAAGGCAGCTGCAGCGTCTGCAATTGGGCGACGACCTACTGCGAGCGCAAGCGCAGAAGCGAGTGGGACGTTTAGTCCCACCTCGTTAGTTTGCGAGCGCTCCACCGCACATAAATTGCAAAAGTGACTTAGGCTTATCGCCTCAAGTCACACAGGGGTGAGGTCCCTCGCCCTCACTCACCTGGCCTCGTCTGCGACTATCCCCCGCGGACCTGGCCCGACCCGAATAACCTACCTGTGCACACCTCACTCACCACCCACGCCGGTGCGCCTGGTCCCGGGCGCGTTACCCGACCCGCATACCCAATTAAGGCTCTGGGAGAGCGAACCTTGGAGTAAATTTGAGAGAGAGAGATGCGAGGAGGGTAGGGGTTAGGTTTTGCCTAATCGGACGCCTGTGTAGGGAACAAGAGAGGAAGCAAGGGAGGAGCAGCGAGGACTTAGCCGCAAGAAGATAGCTGCGGCCAGAGAAGAAAGGAAGAAGGACTTGGAGCAACAGAGGAAACAGAAGTAGAAAGAAGAAGGACTTGGCACAGTTGAGAAGAAGGAAGAAGAAGTCAGAAGAGAAGGCGCATAGCAGAGACGGCAAAGAAGAAGAGAAAGAAGAAGGACTTGGTGCGGCTAAGAAGAAGGAAGAAGAAGTCAGAAGAAGCCAAGAAGAAGAAGAACCAGCAGCAGAAGCCGAAGAGAAAAGGAGCACTACTGTAGCAAGTGACATTTAAGGCGTCTGACCCTTGGAGTCAGACGTCTGAAAAGAGAGAAAAAGGCAGACAAAAAGAGAAGAAAAGAAGAAACTTTTTTTTTCTTTCTTTAATCTTTTGTAAAACAATATATATTGTAAATTATGATTTCCTATGCTTTTATAATCAAGTTTTGCTCCCTGAGTTCGACCTCGGAGATTTTCTATATTTGAGTAATAAAAAATAATCAAACCGGTGGCAGTTTTACAAAACCCGCCGCCAGTTTTTGGTGCCGTTGCCGGGGAGTAACGGGCATTCTAGAAGCTACTAAATCACAATTTCTGATTGAATACTAACTTAATCTCTCTTCCATTGTGCAGGCACAGGAAGGCAAGAATGAACAAGCAGCCATAGAACAACAACACCAAGGGACAAGTAACCTTCTACCCTCTCTCTTAAGCCCCTTAAATTCTAAAGAGGAAAAAGAAAAGAAAAATCAATCTAGGGTTACCTGTCTTCTATACATGGTAATTCACAGAGTTGCCTGCTTTTAAATTTCAACACATCTTATCTGCATATCCATTTAAGGTAACTAGGGCTAAAACCTTCTTGCTTAAGCCCTAGTTACCCAATTCTGAGGCAACGAATTGGACCAATTAGAGCCAACCTAGGATTCAAAGCTAGGGTTTTAGAGACACACCTTCTAATCAAGAACTGAAATTTTCCAAAAGAGGTGTGCCTAAACCATTGCTTGAAAAGACCTATTAAGAGAAACCATAAGCAATCCGCCTCTTAATTCACTTGAACACTAAAAGAAAGGACCTAATAAGCTCTCACAGGAACTAATAGGTGAAGTTGATCCCTTGGATCAACCAACCATTAAATTAGGTCACTTCTTGCACAACAAAAGGATTAAAGTTCAAGTGAAACTCTAAGCACCTTGATCTTAATTAAAAGTGGTAGACTTAAGAGGTCAAGGTCCCCATTCTCGTCTACCTGGAATTTCAGTGACAAGAGAGGTCGAGTGGGGGAAACCCTGTAACCTGTGGGGGCGCTCTACCGTGCAGGGGTCTGCGCGGGACTCACCCTCTCTGGTTGCCTAGGTAATTCTTAGGTGGACGACCTTCTGATTAAGGGGTATCATCCGCCCCGAACCTCTATAGTCACCCAACATTTTGGGTGTCTTGATTGGGTCCAACACTTTCTAACCTCGTCCAATCCATCAGTGCATGTTCAGTAGGAGGTCCTTGAAACCTCCTCTAGAAATCCGCTCTCCCCGAGGCCAAGCCTCGGTACTCTTGTTTGTGCGATAACCACTCCACATATACCTCTCTTCTGACTCTGAACCTGATTCCCCTTCTTCTTCCATCATGGCTCAACCTGTTGAAGAAGAGAATAATCTTGAGCACTAGCTCCAACGTCTCAATGATCTCTTCCAAAACTTCATGAACCCACCGCAGTGCCCCATAATGCAAGATCACTATAATCCTGCTGCGGTGGCAATTGAGCCTCGAGTCAGAATCCCGACTGGAGAACTTGATTCCGAATTGAAGCCCAACACGATTCATGCCATACCAAAATTCTATGGGCTTAACTCTGAAGATCCCTTCCAACATATCAAACAGCTTAAGCATCTGGCCCAGACCTTCGGATCAGATGCGCAGAATAGGGATATCTTACTCATGAAGATGTTCCCTTTCTCTCTTATGGACAAGGTGGCTCATTGGTATCAGACACAGACCCACCCGATCAACACTTGGGAGGAACTTCAGTCCGAGTTTTTAAAGAAGTTCTTTCCCGTTGGTCGGACAAACACCTTGCGCCATCAGATTACTCACTTCACGCAACAGACAGGAGAACCTCTTCATGAGGCATGGGATCGATTTCAGGATCTCATGAGAAAGTGCCCCCATCACGGAGTTCCTAAATGGGAACAAGTCTAGTCTTTTTACCAGGGACTCCATGAAGATATTAGACTGTTTGTCAATGCAACTTGCGAAGGGAATATCATGGGTCAACATGAAGACACTGTGTGGGAGATTCTCGAGAATATGTGCGAAAACTCCAGCAACAATGACTCCATGGGATTATTCAACCGGACGAATACCCGCGTAGCGACGAACCTTTGGGGAGCACATGAGACGCAGGGCCTGTCCGCATCAGTTGACCTGGAATTAATGGCCAGTCGGTTGGACAATGTCTCAATTATTGAAAAGAAGGTGGATGAGATGACTCAACACTTGCACGAGCCACCTCTGCGCAGAACTCCTTCGCACAGCCCCCTCCTATACGGGAAACTGTGCAGAACATTTTCCACTGACCTTCTCCTGAGATGGACTCGTATCCACCCCCATCTGACTCCAGGATTGGAGGGACCTCCGATCCTTTCTATCCTTGCTAGGGGAACTCTACTCCCCCATTCTCCGACTTTCCTCAGGCTTCTCAGACCTGCGAGGACCTCAACGCCATCCAGAATGACCCATTTTCCAACACCTACAACCCTGGATGGCGAAACCATCCCAATTTTCAGTGGACGGGAAATTCTCAGAACCCAAGACCACCCTTTCAGCCCCATCCATAAGCCCCTCGTCTTTATCAGTTGCCTCAGCCTCGGCCTAACCCCACTTATCCACCCGGGCCTAACCAAGACCAAATGTCCCTTATTCTCCAAACTCTAGCTAACATTTAAAAAATGAATGCGGTTATCCAGAAACAACATAAGGACGAAATCATAGAGATCCGCAACCAACTTGCCCAGTTGGCAAATTCTCGCCAACCGGGCACACTTCCTTCTCAGCCTCTTCCTAACCCGAATAGCATGCTGACCCAGCGCATGTTATGAACCCAAACCCGGGCCAAGCACACTTGATCTATCAGGCCCTTTCTGTTCCATCACTTGACGGGATGGAAGCATCAACCTCCTATGCGGGTTAACAACAACAGCAGCCCATCTTACCAACACCCAACCAGAAGTAGGCAGGACTAAATTCGGTAATAACCCGTAGTGGTAAAGCAACTCAAGACCCACCTTATCCAGACCATTCCAAGCCTGATAGTGACCCAAACCTTAGGATAGTTATCCAGGATGTGCCTATCCCTGTCCCAGATCAAAAACCTGGACCTATCCTAGAGGAACCAACCAAGGTTCCATTTCCTGAGGCCTTGACCAAGGGAAAAAGGACAGCTAAACCCGTGGCTCCTGAGGACCAGATCAAGCTCTTTGAGCAGGTCCAAATAAACATCCCCTTGATGGATGCAATCCGCCACGTATCGGCTTATGCATGATTCTTGAAGAACGTGCGTACACCTTAGCGTAAGCCACGAACCAAGAGTGGGAGTCCCATTGTACTATCAGAGCAAGCCAACTCTATGATCCTAAGTAAACTCCCACCCAAGGTAAAAGACCCAGGCACTCCCTTGATTTCATGTAAGATTGGTGAAACCCAGTTAGATAGAGCATTATCAGACCTAGGTGCCTCCATAAACCCGATACCCACATCCCTACTTAACCACCTAGAAGAATCTGAACTGAAACCAACTGAAGTGACATTGCAGTTAGCCGATCGATCTATCAAGTCACCTAAGGGAATTCTTGAGAATGCTATTGTTAAGGTGCGGGATTTCTACTTCCCTGTAGATTTCATAGTTTTAGACATGGATGCACCTGAGAATCCAAGGGATACGCCAATCATACTAGAGACCTTTTCTGGCCACTGCAAGGGCCAATATAAGTTGTGAAGAGGGCTAAATAGAGTTGAAATTTGGGAATCAAACTCTCAAGATTGATATCTTTAAGGCCCAACAAGGGATCAATTACGGTGTCATTGAACAAATTTATGACATCAGAGCCGTGGTTGATGAACCACAAATTGAGGACAACATGATTATCCCTCATCAACCACAAGAAGATCTAAAACCAGAATTAGAGGAGTCAGAACTTGATTTAGACAGACCCATAACTCTTACCCTATACCCCACACTCACTCTGAACCACCCGCTGCTGCTGATAACCCCGTTCTTGAACTCAAGCCCCTTCCTGATCATTTGAAATACGTCTTTTTGGGTTCCAATCAGACACTTCCGGTGATTATAAACTCCAAACTCACACCTGACCAGGAATCCCGTCTGATTGCTGTTCTCCAGCAACATCGCAGAGCCATTGGCTGGACTCTTGATGATTTGATTGGAATAAGTCCCTCTTATTGCACACACCGCATCTATTCTGAAGAGGCCGCACGACCTTCACGTGAGATGCAGAGATGTATGAACCCCAACCTGTAGGAGGTCGTGAAAAAGGAGATCATTAAGTGGTTAGATGCAGGGATCATCTACCCGATCTCCGACAGTCGCTGGGTGAGCCCAATCTAGGTTGTGCCTAAGAAGGTAGGGCTCACCACTATCACGACTGAAACCAGAGATGACATACCTACCTGTATAGCCAACTCATGGAGAGTCTGCATAGATTACCGAAGACTCTATTCCTGCACGAAGAAGGATCATTTTCCACTACCGTTTATTGATCAGATTCTCGAAAAACTAGCGGGAAATAGATTCTTCTGCTTTCTTGACAGGTACTCTAGTTATAACCAAGTGGCGATTCATCTAGAGGACCAAGAAAAGACCACGTTCACCTGCCCCTTCTAGACGTACGCATTTCGAAGGATGCCTTTTGGTCTCTGCAATGCACCAGCGACTTTTTAGCGGTGCATGCTTGCCATATTCTCTGATATGGTAGGTGATTATCTGGAAGTCTTCATGGATGACTTCTCAATTTTTGGGGCATTATTTGACGATTGCCTCCAGCAGTTCACATACTCAGGCAATGCATTGACGTAAATTTGGTTCTTTCCTGGGAAAAGAGCCACTTTATGGTGCCTGAGGGGAATGTCCCAGGACACTTAATTTATGAGAGAGGCATCCAGATGGATCGAGCTAAGGTTAATCTGATTTCTAAACTTCTTATGCCTAGCTCTATCAGGGACATCCGATCTTTTCTAGGTCACGTTGGTTTTTACCATCGTTTCATCCCTGATTTCTTGAAAATCGTGCGCCCCCTGACCACTCTTCTCTCCAAGGATGTACCCTTTGAGATTTCCAAGGAATGCACTCAAGCTTTTGAGATCCTTTGTGACCGAGTCACCCAAGCCCCGATCCTACAGTCCCCTGATTGGTCTCAACCCTTTGAGATCATGTGCGATGCATCTGACTTCACTGTAGGAGCGATTCTGGGGCAGAAGATTGACGGGAAACTCGTGGTCATCTACTACTCTAGTAAGACACTTGACAAGGCTCAGCGTAACTACACGATTACGGAGAAAGAGCTGCTAGCTGTAGAATTTACCCTCGAAAAATTCATATCTTATCTCTTGGGTTTCCACGTCATAATCTACTCGTATCACACAGCTGTGAGGCATCTCCTTGCAAAGAAGGACGTGAAGCCTCGATTAATCAGATGGATCTTGCTGTTGCGAGAATTCGACCTCGAGAATCGCAACAAGGCGTAAAGAAAGAATGTGGTAGCTGACCACTTGTCTCGCCTTCCTTCTGAGATCATCGACCCTTCTGGACCCATCACGGAGCATTTTCCTGATGAGCACCTCTTGACTATTAGTACCAGGCTTACATGGTTTGCTAATATAGTAAACTATTTGGCATCACACCAAATCCCGTCTGATTGGCCGAAGGCCAAGAAAGATAAGTTGCGCTCTGATGCTAAGTACTACATCTGGGAAGACCTGTACTTATTCTGCATAGGTGCTAACCAAATTATCCGGCGATGTGTCCCGGAGGTCGAAATCAATGACATACCCTCTTTCTGCCATGACCAAGCATGTGGTGGCCATTTTTCTGGGCATAAAATCGCATAAAAAATCCTCCACTGTGGCTTTTACTGGCCCACTATCTTCAAGGACGCATACAGTCACTGTAAGGCATGCAGTCGTTGCCAAACTTTGGGCAACATGAGCCATTGCGACATGATGCCTTTACAGCCGATTCTCGTATGCGAAATTTTCAATATTTGGGGGATTGATTTTATGGGCCCCTTCCCTATCTCGGACGGCTTTGAGTACATTCTACTCGCTGTTGACTACGTGTCCAAATGGATCGAAGCCATTCTAACCCGAACCTATAATCACAAGATCGTCATCAAATTCATTCATCAGAACACCTTCTCACGGTTTGGGATTCCTCGAGCTATCATCTCTGATGGAGGGACCCACTTTACCAATGCTCAGTTCAAGTCACTGATGACCAAATACGGGGTGTCACATCGAATCTCTACTCTTTATCACCCCCAAACTAATGGTCTATCTGAGCTTTCAAATCGAGAGATCAAGAAAATCCTGTAGGTTACCGTTTGACCTGACAAGAAGGACTGGTCATCCTGACTTCCGGAAGCTTTTTGGGCTTATAGGACTGCCTATAAGACTCAATTAGGCATGTCTCCTTTTAAACTAGTATACGGGAAGGCATGTCACTTTCCCTTCGAACTAGAGCACAAAGCCTATTGGGCAGTACAGAACTGCAACTTAGATCTTTCTAAGGCTATAACCCACAGAAAGCTTTAGACAAGCGAGATTGATGAATTACGCCTTGATGCGTATGAAAACTCGTGAATTTACAAAGAGTGGGTTAAAGCCTTTCATGACAAACATATATCGAGAAAGATCTTCCACCCTGGTCAGAAGGTCCTACTCTTCGATGCCCGACTTAAATTGTTCCCTGGGAAACTGTGATCCAAGTGGGTCGAATCATATCTTGTCCGACAGACTTTTGAAAATGAAGCCATTAAGATCAGCCCGCTTAGCCACAATTCCAAACCTTTCATCGTGAACGGTCAGAGACTCAAACCGTTCATTGACGTAACCAATACAGATTTGGCTGAGTCATCATTTATCCTCCATTCTCCCTGAGCTTATTGCACTCAGCCAATGGCGTAAAACTCAGCGCTTAACGGGAGGAAGCCCGTCATTCTTTTTGAAAAATTGAAACCTTTTTCTGACATATCTTTGCACTTTAGGTTTATTCCTTAGGACAACCAACTTCACCTCAAGTACTCGTACTTGAGATTAGAAATCGTCCGCAACAGCTACCTCAACCCATCCACTCACCTAAAATCTATCCTAATGCTTGAACCTGGCCAAATAAAAACCCACCTAATGTACAATGAGGACATTGCAACCCTTAGGCATGGGGGGTATGAAAGTGCAATGAAATGACATAACAAGAAAAGGTTTCAACAAAAAAATCCTCATATACCAAAAACAAAAAATTTAAGAGGAGGGAAGAAAGTGCTTGTAAGCTTCACAAAAGGAGGAGGAAAAGAGCAGAATATTAAGGAGCACAAAATGAAAAAGAAAAGGGATAGTCATTAGTAAGAAATTAAGGAATTAACCAAAGTTCTAGACCACATTAAGGAAAAGTAAAGCGAAAGTGCACAACAAGATTAGTAAGAACACGAACCTTAGGCATTCTTGACTAGACTCTTAATACCCGTTAAGATCTAGATATTCCTCAATAGGTTGAGGAAAATGAAAAGCTGAAGTATTAGGTCTAAGACTTAGGGAGTATTCGACCTCGTTAACTGACCTTCGATTTACGAGACTCGGTAACCTAAGCACCCAAATTCACACACACAGTCAAATTCAGCGAACATAAATATCAAAATCACGTAGAAGCATTTCAAATATTCTGAAAATGTCACCTAGATTAGGAACGGCTGATCAACACAAGTTGATTTGGACGAGTTCCCGGCACAGAGAGGTGGAAAATTCCCCTCGAAGATGAGTAACAACATATCATCTCCTCGGTGCTTGTTGACGTGCCTTCGTGCGTGTGTGTTAAGAGGTGTCGTTATAGTTGCACTTGATACGTCGGTTTTAAAAGAAGTAAACGGAGGTGAGTCCGAGTGTCGATCTCAGAGAGGCGTGGAAATCGGATTTTGTTTACCACTTGTTGTCACGAAAAAGGCGGAGTTTTGCTTGCGAAAGAGACGGTTTTGAAAAGCGAGACATAGAGAGAGAGTTTAGGGTTAGAAAGCTCTTGGTTTTGATCATGCACTTTAAACAGAAATTAAAATGGCAACTAAATGGAAAATAATTTCATTAAACATGCATTCATAGTTCATGATTTACAACATTAAATACATGCTTCAACAAAAGTAAGTGAAAGCTTAAAAGAGAGAGAGAGAGGTAGAGAGAGAGTGGAGAGCGACGAGGCAGCCACGGCGGTGGAGGAGGCTCCGTCGGCGACTCGTCGTCTCCGGCGATTACAAGAGTGCCTAAGACTAGTTAGGAGAGGAGTGGAGTAGTTGCAAGTGGGAGAGGATGCCTTGAATGGTGGTAGAAGGGGGTTTAAATAGAGTTAAGGGCCTCCTAGAAGAAGAATGTGCTTTAGCGACATCCAGAACGTCGCTAAAACTGCTTCCAGATACGTCGGTGAAGGCCTTCTGCCGCCGGTCAGCCGCCCGCCCCCTCTCTCTCTCCAAGCTCGATCCGTGGATGATGAACGAGAGCCGTCCGATTCGGACGACTGAGATCCTCCCGCGCCCGTGCTGAGATCGTGCTTCGGGCGCGCGTGCGCGCGCGCGTTTCCGCCCGGCGTGCTCGCGCACGTGGGCGCTCGGGCGCTGTCGTCGCGCCGCGTGGCGCAATCCTGACCGCCCGCTGCTGATCGGGCGGCTCAATTTCGCCGCGCCCTTCGCTCGCGCTTGATTTCCGCTCCGCGCGATTCGAACGCGCGTCGCTGCGACGCGGGCGTGCGCGCTAACCGTTGCGCCACACCCGCGCTTTGTCGCGGTGACCGCGGGCGAGCGCGCGAATCTCGGCCGTTCGATCGAAGATCAACGGCCGAGATTCGTTCTTGGCTGGCTTGAGGGAGAGCGAGCGGCGGGGCGGGGCGACGTGGCGCGTTCTGGGCCGTTGATCTCCAGATCAACGGTCATGATTTCTTGGGCCCATTGTGGGAGCTCCGGATGTCGGATTTGGCTGATCTTGAGTCCGTTGGACTCCGTTCGTCGTCCTGAATCCATCCGTGTGGTCCGATTGCTCATCTGAGGCCTGCTTTGACAAATACTTTACACAAATGGCCATTAATACGGTTTATAAGCACTCTTGGTACTTGATGCATGCAACGCTCCTATTCTACTTTATGTTGTGCCTTTTATTCTAAAGATGGGCCATATTCAACCTAATTACTACCCCCTTGCGTGGTGTTATCATACCCCCATGCTTACTCCTTGATAGTCCCTAGCAAGGTTTATTCTAGCCTTTATTTCTTTGGAGAATTCAAGAAGTAATTGCTTAGGCACTTCGTTACTCGTCAATAAAAGGAAATATACGAAGATCTTAATCGACAAAGACTAAGCAGCACCCGGGTGTCTTCCAAAATACGAATCGCCCGAATCATTGCTTTGTATATATAACTATACATATGTATACGTATATATCTATATATGTCTTTTTAGAATTTTCGAAATTCTGTGTGGGTTGGTAACTTTTTACGGCTACCCAACCCACCCAAAATTCGGTCAAAACCCTAAGTGCTAAGCATCTTGGTGCGAATGTTGTGATAGACTCACTTAACGGTAATTGAGACAGACTTCGAGTTTCTACGCCTCTAGGTGTCCGGAAAAGAAAATAAATTTTTGCCTGAAGGTGTATTTGTTCGACTGGTAGCTTTCTCCCTACGTTCATTTTACTTGGGGTCAACACAAGGATTTTCCAGTGTATATCTCCCCGGCTTGTACTACTTCCCCGCTTCGTCCTTAGGTGTTTTGGTCTTTTTTGTGCAATTATTGAGCTGGGCTCTGGACAACCGACCAATGGGCTGTTACCCACGATCACTTGCCAGCCATACTTGTGCGGTGAAGTGTGGTTTATTTTCTTTTCTTTTCTTTTTTTTTCGTAGGTGGCTTCCCTAATCTCAAATGTACCTAGAGGCAGCGAAAAAGAAATGGCCTGTGGCTGGGTTCTGGACAACCTGCCAATGGGCTGTTACTCACGACAACTTGCTAGCCATACCACCCTAGAGAGTTCATTAGCTACCCAATTTCTGTCAAAATCTCCAAGAAGTGAGTCTGTGCAAAAATGTGTGTAGATGCTTAGACTCAAAGTTTTCCTGAGTTAGAGGGTGAGTTGATAAGTGGTATACTTATTACCTTATTTATTAGGTGGATTAGAATAGCTTAAAGTTGCAAGGATTCGCCGCTAAATCCATATTTTAATGGACACTAGGGCTGATTAAGCCTGAAGGCCTGAAAAGTCTAAGCGTTTAAGTTCTTTTTGTATTATTTTCCACTATTGACAAGTTTCTAATGCCTAAGTTTTTCTTCCTAAATTCAATTTTTTTTAATCAATTAATTTATTCATTCAGACTGATTAATTAAGCTCAGGATTATGCAATTTACCATCCCCCCCATGCTTAAGTTGGACAATGTCCTCATTGGCAGATGCATGGATGCAGAAGGGTTCAAAAAGATAGTACCTGAGTGACGTAAACTACCAGATCAGTCTGAATCCGCTGGGTTGCCTCCCAGGAAACGCTGAGTTTAATGCCTCCAGCTGGGCGGTGCACAAACAAGAATGGCTTGGGTCAAGAAGATATGTTCAAAATTAACCAGACCCAAAATCAGAAGTCCACAGATGAGAATAAGGTTGTGGTAGAGTCCCGTTCCTAAGGGGCGGGAATTCTGTAACAGATATATCATGCATGCTCGTGTCAGATCCTCTCTTAGTTTGTGGGCATGCAAACAAGTTGCTGTGGACGAATGCACCCCAAATATGACATGCCAAACACTAAAGATGTAGGTCTTATATTCAACTTGTGTCCCCATAAAACTGTAATCCATCAAAAGTGTATCAATTCCAGTGCATTCGGGTTGTGGGATTCTTATTCTGGTAGGGCAGGTAACAAAGTCCAGAGTTTCATACTGAGCCCTACAACCAAGCATGAGGCCTCTCTCCAAAGACGAATCCATCTCTTCCGCAACTATGGTTTCATCGCTCATTCCTTCCAAGCCCTTGATCTCAAGAATATTTTCTGCCACCTTCTCTGTATCAGATTCACTGTTTGGGGTTACATTAGAGGTAGGGTCAATTTCATCATCTAGATCATATTCTTTCTCTCGGCCCTCCTCCAAATTTGTGATGGGGATTCCAACCGATTCATAATCAATTTCTTTGAGATTGTAACTCCATTCTCCATCTATGATGGTGGCTGCTGCTCCCACCGGATTGCTTCTCTTGGGCTGATTGGATTCAGATTCCAAGGCCTCTCCCCTCACATTCTCAGTTTCCTCCTGATGTTTGTTCTCAATGCTCCCCAAATTGTGTTCCAAGGAATCCTTATTGTCCTTATCCAGTGAGCTGTCCAACTCCTGAGGGGTATCAATGGTGGACTGAACCAAATCAGGATGACTAGGTGTAGTCCAATTGATCATGGTAGGTCCTTGCTTTATGAATTCCATGAATGGTGTTGTGTGCAACAGCTTTCTTTGGCCTTCTTCCCCCAACTGTTGGAACAACTCCAACATGGCATGCTGCCCTTTAACCAATTCTTGATTCTGTCTGTGTAGTTCTAACTGGAGGTTATCAAGAATTGACATGGTGTCATTTGGTGTCCTTTGGATTTCCTCCTTGAAATCCAGGTTAAGAGAGTATGGTTGAGGTTGTGGATCAAAATCCATATTAGTGTTTAGGTTCTTGGGTGGGTCCTCTATTCTATCATGTTCAGGGTCCAGTTCTTCAAGAGGAACCATTCTCTGTTTGGTCCTACTCCAGAATAGTTGAGGTTCTAAGTCCTCCTCCCAGTCAGATTCTTCATCAGGGGACCAAATCAAAGGTTGATGATCTTGGGCTTGCCTAGATTTCTGATCATTTTCTGATTTCCATTTGTCTAGAACTCCTTCTAATCCAAAGGTCAAGTAGGCAAGGTTGTTGAATTCAGATGACCTTTCTTGGTTATTATCCTGAGATGGGTAGGGTTCTTGGTGTTCTCCTAAAGTGTAGGTCCTATCACAGTAGAGCGGGTCGGACCTAAATGAGGAGGCATCGTGAGGACAATCGAGATATGGAGCCCCACAATTTGAATCGTACCCTTGGGTGGCTATGTTGGGTGTATTCCAATAAGAGGTTGATGTGATTTGGTCATAGTTGGGCCAAGAGGGATATTCAAGGTTGTATCCCCAACTTGGTGGCTGGTTAGCCCAAGTAGGCTGCGAGTATGGTCCACTTGGGTTAGCATACGAATCCTGTTGGGGGTAGTTTGGGTAAGATGGATAGGCATTGAAATCCATGGTTTGGAGGAAATGGAGGGATGCGGGAAGAACAGATGAGAGAGAGTTGTGCACTCAATCAAGCAAACAAGCCTAGTCCTTATGGTGTATTCCTTAGGAGACCTAGAAATCTCACAAAGGTTGATTAAGCCCGTAAACACTGGACTCCCCTTCCAAAGGCTAATCTGGCCAGGTTGATTACGAGGGGATTGCAGGGAAGGTTCTTCCTTTGGCTTGCGCCTCCGGTTCCATAGACCCCACAACCGCAGTCGTTTGACACTGCCCCGCAGCCTAGCCACCAGATTCTACCAAGGGAATGAAAGCCAAGTGCCTAGCGAACAAAACGTCACCTTTTGAGACTTAACTCAGTCCTGCCTAGGGCACGTCTACTCAATTTTAACAGGTTAGGATAGTGCTTGTGCTTAGGGTGATGTGATGAGGCGTTGATTGGGGTGATGCCTCTTAATTTTCCACTTTTCAAGATGTGTGCTTTTATCAAAACATGGTTTTCAAGCAAGGATTTTTAAGGTGTGGTGTCTTTTAGTGTTTCATCCTTACTTTAGTGCTTTTTAGGGTTGACGTGTCTTAATGCTTTCAGACAAGTTTCAATCGGCACGTCAAGTTCTACACACAACTTGGTGAAAGTAGATTTCCTTTTTATTTTGTAGAGGCTCTAAAACCCTAGTGTACTCATCCTAAAGATCGTGCAGCTTCTATTAGATGAGTCAGTTTTTAGGGTTGAGTGGTGCGGCCCAGGTCAACTCACGGTGGCTTTGCAAACACCACTCAAGAGAAAAAGAAAAGAACACTCCAAGAATTTATCCAGCATATTAGAGTGTACATTTTTTGTAGGGTGGTGTGTTAAGAATGTGGGTCAAGCAATCATTCACCACGCCAATTTTTTTCAGTTTTTATGATTTTTTTAGCTTTTTCACGCAAGCAAACAATGAGAGAGAGGGTACTCACTATCGGTCCTCGAGGCGCCTACTCCCTTGCTACCATCGTGGAATGCATCGCTTCGCCGTCCATGCGTCGAATTCCTGCAACCGTCAAGTAAAAAGGAAAATAGGGCATTAGACGATATGAGAATGAAGGTGGAACGGAGGTGATAAAACAAATCCGTTGCCTCCCCGGCAACGGCGCCAAAAACTGACGTGCCTTCGTGCGTGTGTGTTAAGAGGTGTCGTTATAGTTGCAATTGATACGTCGGTTTTAAAAGAAGTAAACGGAGGTGAGTCCGAGTGTCGATCTCAGAGAGGCGTGGAAATCGGATTTTGTTTACCACTTGTTGTCACGAAAAAGGCGGAGTTTTGCTTGCGAAAGAGACGGTTTTGAAAAGCGAGAGATAGAGAGAGAGTTTAGGGTTAGAAAGCTCTTGGTTTTGATCATGCACTTTAAACAGAAATTAAAATGGCAACTAAATGGAAAATAATTTCATTAAACATGCATTCATAGTTCATGATTTACAACATTAAATACATGCTTCAACAAAAGTAAGTGAAAGCTTAAAAGAGAGAGAGAGAGGTAGAGAGAGAGTGGAGAGCGACGAGGCAGCCACGGCGGTGGAGGAGGCTCCGTCGGCGACTCGTCGTCTCCGGCGATTACAAGAGTGCCTAAGACTAGTTAGGAGAGGAGTGGAGTAGTTGCAAGTGGGAGAGGATGCCTTGAATGGTGGTAGAAGGGGGTTTAAATAGAGTTAAGGGCCTCCTAGAAGAAGAATGTGCTTTAGCGACATCCAGAACGTCGCTAAAACCGCTTCCAGATACGTCGGTGAAGGCCTTCTGCCGCCGGTCAGCCGCCCGCCCCCTCTCTCTCTCCAAGCTCGATCCGTGGATGATGAACGAGAGCCGTCCGATTCGGACGACTGAGATCCTCCCGCGCCCGTGCTGAGATCGTGCTTCGGGCGCGCGTGCGCGCGCGCGTTTCCGCCCGGCGTGCTCGCGCACGTGGGCGCTCGGGCGCTGTCGTCGCGCCGCGTGGCGCAATCCTGACCGCCCGCTGCTGATCGGGCGGCTCAATTTCGCCGCGCCCTTCGCTCGCGCTTGATTTCCGCTCCGCGCGATTCGAACGCGCGTCGCTGCGACGCGGGCGTGCGCGCTAACCGTTGCGCCACACCCGCGCTTTGTCGCGGTGACCGCGGGCGAGCGCGCGAATCTCGGCCGTTCGATCAAAGATCAACAACCGAGATTCGTTCTTGGCTGGCTTGAGGGAGAGCGAGCGGCGGGGGCGGGGCGACGTGGCACGTTCTGGGCCGTTGATCTCCAGATCAACGGTCATGATTTCTTGGGCCCATTGTGTGAGCTCCGGATGTCGGATTTGGCTAATCTTGAGTCTGTTGGACTCCGTTCGTCGTCCTGAATCCATCCGTGCGGTCCGATTGCTCATCTGAGGCCTGCTTTGACAAATACATTACACAAATGGCCATTAATACGGTTTATAAGCAATCTTGGTACTTGATGCATGCAAAGCTCCTATTCTACTTTATGTTGTGCCTTTTATTCTAAAGATGGGCCATATTCAACCTAATTACTACCCCCTTACGTGGTGTTATCACTTGTCTCCTAGGATATTTACATATCCTACTGGGGGCATGTAAGCACTCTGCTGGTTCAGATTCCATAAATGGCATTATCATGAAATGTCAATTGTCGGGATCTGAATTCGGCCACGGAACACCATGGACGGAATTATCTCGAAATCTCGAAAGCCAGGGTTCTGGGGGTTACCATGGGCGGTGCTATCTCGAAGCATCGATTGCCAGGGACCTTTGAGGATTGATGATGGGGACGAGGAATCCAATACAGACCGTGTTGTGAAGCAAATCCTAAGCTATAATTAAAAAGAAAAGAGAGAGAAAACTCTCCAAATAAATAAACCCTTTGTCTCTCTCTTACAAAATGCACTGCAAACTGAACCAAGGCTAAAAATGTCTCAAGCACAGGTGCTTTAACCACGGAGTCCAATAAACTTTAGGGTAGTTCTTATGGACCTTAAAAACCTTTGCTAAAGACTTAGGCTAAAGCTAAACAGATCTGGATCTTGGTTGGTACTAGAGTACCTTTTAGGCCCATGGTTGGCATTCTAACCTAATCAAGGAGACAAGAGAAAAAAACACTTATCAAATTTGATGAAAGGAATTCATGGTCTAGAATAAAGGTTAAAACCTTAATTTTTTGCTAAGGGACTAGCAAAAGCTAGGCATGGGGGTATGATGAGCACCTCATCATAAACCCTATCTAGCACATGTTGTCCTAATAAATTGAACAAAAGCTCCTACAAAATCAAAGGGAAGGCCTAAATCTAGGAATTACAAATCTGAGAATAAAACAAGACACAAGGGGTAAAATTGTAATTTTACCATTGCAGTACATAAATGGGATCTCTAAGGGTCTAGACACATGTCAAATGGGCTTAATAAGAGAAAAAGTGGGATGGTTTGATCAGGAAAGGGTTATGACAAAATCTGAGAATTAAATGACATTCTGTACCCTAAAACAAACCTACTTTAATTCACAAAGTTTCAGGAAAGATAAAAATAAATTAAACAATCTAAAATTCATGAAAAAATATCCCCTAGGGTTTAGAACCTTCAATTTGGTCAATGGAACATATCTTGACCTAGATTGAGAACCATATCCAATTTTTGACCTAATTTGGATTTTTACGCAAAATATCTGGTCAAACATGGTCAAACCTAAAATCCAACCTCACCATTGGATTCCTTAGGTCCAAATTAGGTTTATACCAAAATTTGGATCTAAGGAAAGGTCGCCTTGACTCACTTTACAAAGCGGTCCTCAATAATTACTTTTTGACCCTTAACTTTTTGGACTCTTGCAGATACCCCCCTATCTTTCCGTCATTTTCTTCAGATAGGTCCCTCTGCCACCTGCCTGTGCAAGCGATACCTCCGGCGACTTCGCGCGGAGGTTGGCGTCTCACAGACCTGGGGAGCCAGCCCTAGATTTGAAAGGACTCATTGCGTTGTCCTCTTCAGCATGGGCCAGCTCCCATGCCCTGCCGACCACCATACCTCTCGTGCGAATGTTCGAGAGATATGGGTCTTTTTTCGGCCATACCTCCGGCGAGGAACCCATGTCTCCTCCTTGCGACTCTTTCTTTGCCAACAACTATTTAAGGAACGACAACCCCTGCCGCTTCCTTCAAGCCTGTTTTGGTTGAAGAAAACTCTCAAATTTCGTCTCCTCCGACCATTCACCCGCATGCTCCGGCGACCCTCCTCCTCTCTCGTCACCCTGCCACCATACCAGTGGCAAGGTTACCTCTGCTGTCGTCCACCACTCCTGGCCATACCAGCAGGTGCCCTCCTCCAGCACCTCTTCCTCGTCGTCGTCCCTTCTCCTAGGCTCTTTCGTCTCCGGCGACGGCAGCACAGCCGCTCACCGCCTCCGCCCTCCTTTTGTTTGTTAAGTAGGTGACAACTCTTCTCCTCTCTCCCCTCTTCATTTCCCCTCTCTAATTTTGCACTTTCAACCCTTCTATGCCACTGTCCATCGCCACCTTCTTCACCTCCGGTAGACCACTGGCGAGGTGTAGCCACCGCATTGCACCTCCAACCACCTCGCCAGTCACCTCGTGAGCTACACCATGATCCACTGATCACCTTCCGCACATCCACTAACCGCCAGCACCTCCTAACACGCCCCCCGAACACACCCACTTGCATAGCCACAGGGTGACCTAGGCACGCACGCCTAGGCCACCTTACGCCATGCCAACCATCGGGCCAGCTTCGCCGTGTCATGGCGAAGATTTCTGAGTAATCTGATGAGGCCGTGAGGCCATTTTTCTTGTCTACAGGTACAAGGCCTCAACTGCCATTGGAGCGAGCTTGAAGAAGCTCGCAAGCCTCTTCTTTGGCCCCAGGCATCAGGATTCCAGATCCTCGACGCGCGGGCATCCTTCGCGAACAAAGCTCACCCATCAATTGGAAGCCAAGGCAGCTCCAGCGTCTGCAATTGGGAAACAACCTGCTGCGTGCGTGACGTGGCGTGTGTTTAGAAGAGTCGTTATAGCTTGCGCTCACAACGTCGGTTTTAAATGATGAAATGGACGTGAGTCCGAGTGTCGATCTTAGGGAGGCGTGAAAACTGGATTTTTCTTGTCACTTAATGTCACGGAAATAACGGGTTTTTGCTTGCGAAAAGTCGTGGGTGAAAAGCAAGTGAGAGAGAGAGAGATTAGGGTTAGAATTGTTTCATTCGCAACATGCAACTTAAACATAAAAGAGGGCAAGTAACTAGATAGAACACAACTTCATTTGACATGCAACTTTAGTTTATAATTACAACACTAGCTAAAAGCTTAAACACAAGTAAAGTAAAGCTTAAGATAAAGAGGGAAAGAGAAAAGGAAGACGGCAAGGCAGCCACGGCGATGGAGAGGGGCTCCGTCGGTGGCTCGTCGGCTCCGGCAACTACAAGAGGGCTTAATGGTAGCTAGGAGTGGGGTAGAGCACTTGCAAGTGGAATGATTGACTTGAATGGGTGGTTGGATTGAGTTTATCTAGGCAAAAGGCTTTTCTAATTCAAGTATGGGCTTTAGCGACGTCCGGGACGTCGCTAAACCCATACTAAATCTGTCGGTGTAGCCCCCTGCCCACCGGTCGCCAGCGCGCACGTGTGCTTCTTCGGAGGAGATCCACGCGCACGTTGTAAACTGTCCGATCGAAGATCAGACGCCTGAGATCCCGCGAAGAGCGCGCTCGCAGATTGCTGCTGAGGCGTGCGCGTAGGCATCCGCACGTATCCATTGCGCTGCGTGGCTCCATCTGCGCCGTTCATTGCTAATCGGGTGGTTGAATTTGCGCTCGCCTCAAATCGTGTAGAATTGGGGAGCGACGGGCGTTTCGAACCTGCGCCCCTGACTGCGCGGTTGAAGCGCTGACCGCTGCGCTGTCGCAGCGGATTGTCACGGCGAGCGTTGTGCGCGCGAGCGTTCTCAGCCGTTCGATCGAAGATCGACGGCTAAGATTCATCATCCGGGTGAAGGCAAAAGCGGGCGGCGGTGGAGATGAGATAAGCGGGTGCCATGTGGCGTGTCGTGGGCCGTTGATCATCAGATCAACGGTCAGAACTTCTTGGGCCCATTACAAGAGCTCCAGAGGTCATATTTTGCTGATTTCGAGTCCGTTGGACTCCGTTCATTGCTCTGAATCCATCTGTGCGGTCTAATTGCTCATCTGAGGCCTATTTTGACATGTCCTTGTACACATGACCGTTAATAATGCATTATAAGCACTCTTGATGTGCAATGCATGTGATGCTCCTATTCCTATTTATGATGTGTTATTTGTGCATTTTGCTCTTAAGATAAACCCCAATTGACAGATTTATCACCCCAAGATGTAGTGTTATCATACCCCCATGCTTACTCCTTGCTAGTCCCTAGCAAGGCTTATTCTAGCCTTTGTTTCCAGTCAGAATTTAAGAAGTAATTACTTGAACACTTCGTCACTTGTCAATAGGAGGAAATATACTAAGATCTTAATCTACAAAGACTAAGTAGCGCTCGGGTGTCTGCCAAAATATGAATCACCTGAATCCTTGCTTTAATGTATGTATATATATACATATATATTTCTTGTTTTTAGATTTTTTTGGAGTTAAGAGTGTGTTGATAACTTTTTACGGCTACCCAACCCACCCAAAACTCGGACAAAACTCTAAGTGCTAAGCATCTTGGTGTGAAGATCGTGATAAACTCACTCAACAGTAATTTAGACATACTTCGGGTTTCTACGCTCCTAGGTGACCGGAAGAGGAAGTGTTTTGCCTGAAGGTGTATTTATTCGATCGGTAGCTTTCTCCCAACGTTTGTTTTACTTGGGGTCAACACAAGGATTTTTCCAGTGTATATCTCCCCGGCTTGCTCTACTTCCCTGCTTCTTCCTTAAATGTTTTGGTTCTTTTTGTGCATTTACTGAGCTGAACTCTGGGCAACCGACCAATAGGCTATTACCCACGATCACTTGCCAGTCATACTCGTGCGGTGAAGTGTGGTTTATTTTGTTCTCTTTTTTCTTCTTTTTCCTTTTTCTTCTTTTTCCTTTTTCTTTTTTTCTTTTTTTTTTATTTGGTAGGTGGCTTCCCTGATCTCAAATTCACCTAGAGGCAATGAAGAAAAGGTGGTCCCGTTGCTGGGCTCTAGACAACCTGCCAATGGGCTATTACCCACGACAACCTGCCAGCCATACCATCCTAGAGAGTTCATTAGCTACCCAATTTCTGTCAAAATCTCCGATGAGTGAGTCTATGCAAAAATGTGTGCAGATGCTTAGACTAAAAGTCCTTCTGAGTTAGAGGGTGAGTTGATAAGTCGCATACTTATCACCTTATTTTGTTAATGGATTAGAGTAGCTTAAGGTTGCAATGATTTGAAGCTAAATCCATATTTTAACAGACACCCAGGCTGATTAAGCCTGAAGGCCTGAAAAGTCTAAGTGTTCAAGTTCGTTCCGTATTATTTCTCACTATTAACAAATTTCTAATGCCTAAGTTTTTCTCCCTAAATTTATTTTTTTTTAATTTTATTCTATTTGGACTGATTAAATGAGCTCAGGATCATGCAAGTTACCACCCCCCCATGCTTAAGTTGGACAATGTCCTCATTGACAAATACATGGATGCAATAGGGGTTCGAAAAGAAATTACCTGAGTAACGTAGAATACCTGATCAGTCTGAATCTTCTGAGTTGCCTCCCAGGAAGAGTTGAGTTTAACGCCTTTGGCTAGGCATAGTGCACAAACAGGAATGGTTTGGGTCAAGGAGGCATATACAAAATCAGCCAGACCCAAAATCAAAAGTCCACAAATGCGAACAAGGTTGTGGTGGAGTCCCGTTCCTAAGGGGCAGGAATTCTGCAGCAGATGTATCATGCATGCCCGTGTCAAACCCTCTCTTAGTTTGCGGGCATGCAAAGAAGTTGATGTGGACGAGCGCACCTCGAATATGACATGCCAGACACTAAAGATGTAGGTTTTATACTCAGCTTGTGTCCCCATAAAATTGTAATCCGTCAAAGGTGTATCAATTCCAATGCATTTGGGTTGCGGGATCTTTATTCTGGTAGGGCAGGTAACAAAATCAAGAGTTTCATAATGAGCCCTACAATCAAGCATGAGGTTTCTCTCCAAAGACGAATCCATCTCTTCCGCAACTACGGTTTCATTGCTCATTCCCTCCAAGCCCTTGACCTCAAGAATATTTTCTTCAACCTCCTTTGTATCAGATTCACTATTTGAGGTTGGATTAGAGGTAGAGCCAATTTCATCCTCTAGTTCATATTCTTTCTCTCGGCCCTCCTCCAAATTTGTGATGGGGATCCCAACTGATTCATAATCGATTTCTTTGAAATTGTAACTCCATTCCCCATCTCCTATGTTGGTTGTTGTTCCCACCGGATCACTTCTCTCGGGCCGATTAGATTCGGATTTCAAGGCATCTCCCCTCACATTCCCAGTTTCCTCCTAATGTTTGTCCTCAATGCTCCCCAAATTGTGTTTCGAGGAATCCTCAATGACCTTATCCATTAAGTTGTCCAACTCCTAGGGGGTATCAATGGTGGACTGAACCAAATTAGGATGACTGGGTGTAGTCCAATTGATCATGGTAGGTCCTTGCTTTACGAATTCCATGAATGGCGTTGTGTGCAATAGCTTTCTCTGACCTTCTTCCCCCAATTGTTGGAACATATCCAACATGGCCTGTTGCCCTTTAACCAATTCTTGATTCTGTCTGTGTAACTCTAACTGGAGGTTATCAAGAATTGACAGAGTGTCATTTGGTGTCCTTTGGATTTCCTCCTTGAAATTTAGGTTAAGAGAGTGTGGTTGAGGTTGTGGATTAGAATCCATACTGGGGTTTAGGTTCTTGGGTGGGTCCTCTATTCTATCATGTTCAGGGTCCAGTTCTTCAAGAGGAACCATTCTCTGTTTGATCCTACTCCAGAATAGTTGAGGTTCTAAGTCCTCCTCCCAGTCATATTCTTCATCAGGGGACCAAATCAAAGGTTGATGATCCTGGGCTTGCCTAGATTTCTGATCATTCTCTGATTTCCATTTGTCTAGAATTCCTTCGAATCCAAAGGTCAAGTAGGAAAGGTTGTTAAATTTAGATGACCTTTCTTGGTTATTATCCTTAGAAGGGTAGGGTTCTTGGTGTTCTCCTAGAGTGTAGGTCCTATCAAAGTGGTTAGAGAGCGAGTGGGACCTAAATGATGAGACATCGTGAGGAGAATCGAGATATGGAGCCCTACGATTTGAATCATACCCTTGAGTGGATATGTTGGGTGTATCCTAATAAGAGGTTGGTGCGGTTTGGTCATAATTGGGATAGTTAGGCCAAGAGGGATATTCTAGGTCGTACCCCAAACTTGGTGGTTGGTTAGCCCAAGTAGGCTGTGGATATGGCCTACTTGGGTTAGCATACAAATCATGTTGGGGGCAGTTTGGGTAAGATGGATAGGCATTGAAATCCATGGTTTGAAAGAAATGGAGGGATGCGGGAAGAACAGATGAGAGAGAGTTGTGTGTTCAACCAAGCAAACAAGCCTAATCCTTATGGTGTATTCCTTAGGGGACCTAGAAATCTCCAAAAGGGTGATCAAATCTGTAAGTACTGGACTCTCTTTCCCAAAGCTAATCTGGCCAGGTTGATTATGAGGGGATTGCAGGGAAGGTTCTTCCTTTGGCTTGTGCCGCCGATTCCATAGACCCCACAACCACGGTCGTTTGACGCTGCCCCGCAGCCTAATCACTAGATTCTATTAAGGGAATGAAAGCCAAGTGTCTTGCGAACAAAACCCCGCCTCTCAAGACTTAACCCAGTCTTGCCTACGACACGTCTATTCAGTTTTAAAAGGGCTAGGATAGTGCTTGTGCTAAGGTTATGTGATGAGGCATTGATTGTGGTAGTGCCTCTTAGTTTTCCACTTTCAGTGTGTGCTCCTATCAAAATATGATTTTCAAGCAAGGATTTTTTTTTTTTTAAAGATGTGGTGTCTTTTAATGTTTTATCCTTACTTTAGTGTCTTTTAGGATTGACGAGTCTTAATATTTTTAGACAAGTTTCAGTGGGCACATCAAGTTTTACACACAATTTGGTGAAAGTAGATTTCCTTTTATTTTGTAGAGGCTCTAAAACCCTAATGTACTCATCTTAGTGATCATGCAGCTTCTATTAGATGAGTCGATTTTAGAGTTGAGTGGTGCGACCCAAGTCAATTCAAGGTGACCTCACAAACACCACTCAAAAAGAAAAAGGAACACTCCAAGAATCTTAGATTATTTAGAATGTTAGAGTGTATTTTTTTTGTTGGGTGATGTGTTAAGGATGTGGATCAGGCAATCATGCACCACACCAATTTTTTTTTTCAGTTTTACAATTTTTTTAGATTTTTAAGCAAGCAAACAACCATGGGTGAAGAAATACTCATGACCAATCCTTGTTGCGCTTACTCCCTCATTACCGTCATGAGTTGCGCTGCTTCGCCTCCCAAGCGTCGAATTCTTGCAACCATCAAGTAGGAGACAAGGCGTTAGACGATGTGAGCATGGATGTAAAATGAAGTGACAAAATAAATCCGTTGCCTCCCTGGCAACGGCGCCAAAAACTGACATGGCGTGGGGCTCGTGTGTTTAGAAGAGTCGTTATAGCTTACGCTCACAACGTCGATTTTAAATGATGAAATGGACGTGAGTCCGAGTGTCGATCTTAGGGAGGCGTGAAAACTGGATTTTTCTTGTCACTTAATGTCACGGAAATAACGGGTTTTTGCTTGCGAAAAGTCGTGGGTGAAAAGCGAGTGAGAGAGAGAGATTGGGGTTAGAATTGTTTCATTCGCAACATGCAACTTAAACATAAAAGAGGGCAAGTAACTAGATAGAACACAACTTCATTTGACATGCAACTTTAGTTTATAATTACAACACTAGTTAAAAGCTTAAACACAAGTAAAGTAAAGCTTAAGATAAAGAGGGAAAGAGAAAAAGAAGACGGCAAGGCAGCCACAGTGATGGAGAGGGGCTCCGTCAGCGGCTCGTCGGCTCCGGCGACTACAAGAGGGCTTAATGGTAGCTAGGAGTGGGGTAGAGCACTTGCAAGTGGAATGATTGCCTTGAATGGGTGGTTGGATTGAGTTTATATAGGCAAAAGGGCTTTCTAATTCAAGTATGGGCTTTAGCGACGTCCGGGACGTTGCTAAACCCATACTAAATCTGTCGGTGTAGCCCCCTGCGCACCGGTCGCCAGGGCACACGTGTGCTTCTTCGGAGGAGATCCACGCGCACGTTGTAAACCGTCCGATCGAAGATCCGACGCCTAAGATCCCGCGAAGAGCGCGCTCGCAGATCGCTGCTGAGGAGCGCGCGTCTGCCGCGTTATCGCACGCGTGGGCATCCGCAGCATCCGTTGCGCCGCGCGACTCCATTTGCACCATTCGCTGCTGATCGGGTGGTTGAATTTGCGCGCGCCTCAAATAGCACAGAATTGGGGAGCGGCGGGCATTTCGAACCCGCGCCCTTGATTGCGCGGTTGAAGCGCCGACCGCTGCGCTGTCGCAGTAGATTGTCACGGCGAGCGTCGAGCGCGCGAGTATTCTCGGCCGTTCAATCGAAGATCGACAGCTGAAATTCATCCTCCGGGTGAAGGTAGAAGTGGGCGGCGGTGGAGATGCGATGAGCGGGCGCCACGTGGGCCGTTGATCATCAAATCAACGGTCAGAACTTCTTGGTCCCATTAAAGGAGCTTCGGATGTCGGATTTGGTCGATTTCTAGTCCGTTGGACTCCGTTCGTCGCTCTGAATCCATCCGTGTGATCCAATTGCTCATCTGAGACCTGTTTTGACATGTCTTTGTACACATGGCCGTTAATAATGCATTATAAGCAATCTTAATGTGCAATGCATGTGATGCTCCTATTCCCATTTATGATGTGTTATTTGTGCATTTTGCTCTTAAGATAAACCCAATTGACAGATTTATCACCCCAAGAAGTAGTGTTATCAGGGCGTAAGCGCAGAAGCGGGTGGGACATTTAGTCCCACCTCGTTAGTTTGCGAGTGCTCCACCGCACATAAATTGCAAAAGTGACTTAGGCTTATTGCCTCAAGTTACACAGGGGTGAGGTCCCTCGCCCTCACTCACCTGGCCTCGTCTGCGACTATCCCCCGCGGACCTGGCCCGACCCGAATAACCTGCCTGTGCACACCTCGCGCACCACCCACACCGATGCACCTGGTCCTGGGTGCGTCACCCAACCCGCATACCCGATTAAGGCTCTGGGAGAGCGAACCTTGGAGTGAATTTGAGAGAGAGAGAGATGCGAGAAGGGTAGGGGTTAGGTTTTGCCTAACCGGACGCTTGTGCAGGGAATAGGAGAGGAAGCAAGGGAGGAGCGGCGAGGACTTAGCTGTAGGAAGATAGCTGCGACCAGAGGAGAAAGGAAGAAGGACTTGGAGCAGCAGAGGAAACCGAAGGAGAAAGAAGAAGGACTTGGTGCAGCTGAGAAGAAGGAAGAAGTCAGACGAGAAGGTGCACAGCAGAGACAGCAAAGAAGAAGAGAAAGAAGAAGGACTTGGCGCAACTAAGAAGAAGGAAGAAGTCAGAAGAAGCCAAGAAGAAGAAGAACCAGCAGCAGAAGCCGAAGAGAAAAGGAGCACTACTGTAGCAAGTGACATTTAAGGAGTCTGACCCTTGGATTCAGACGTCTAAAAAGAGAGAAAACGGCAGACAAAAGGAGAAGAAAAGAAGAAACATTTTTTTTCTTTCTTTAATCTTTTGTAAAATAATATATAATGTAAATTGTGATTTCCTACACTTCTAGAATCAAGTTTTGCTCCCTGAGTTCAACCTCGGAGATTTTCTATATTCAAGTAATAAAACATAATCAAACCGGTGGCAGTTTTACAAAACCCGCCACCAGTGTGTTATTATATTTTATTTTCTTTATAGGGCTGTATGAAATTTACTCCCACTTCACTCTCTATATAAAGAGAGATAGGGTTAGATGAATAAAGTGATTTTGCTCATTTGTCCTAACTAAGTTAGGGAACAATAGGACATTCTCAAAGTTCCTCTTCATTTATCATCCCAAAGGAAACAAAAGAAAACTTGTCACTGTTGATGCGAAGACCTGAGGAGATTCTCTAGCAGATAAATTCTACAACATAGAATCAACATAGAAAAGCATAACTTCAGAATATTTAATGTTAGGACTCGGTTCCCGAATCCCTATAGGACACGAGATCGGCCCGACTCGACTTATCCCAAGACCCAGTCATCCAACGAGAAATAACCAAAAAGCAAGAAAGTAAACCACATTCACTATACTAAGCAACTAACAGTAAAAGAGTACAGCAGTAAAGAAAGTACAAACTGCTACAGTACATATCTCCACCATAACAATAGAATAGTAACAAGGTACAGGAACATAAAGGTGCAGAAAAGTAAAGGTACAGAATGTAAAGTATAGGAATTTGAACTCACTACTACAAAAGAAGTACAACAAAAGAAGCTACTACTGCTGGGCTCTACTGGGCCCAGCACCCTCTGCAGCCGTAGACTCGTGCTGCTCAACACCTGGACCTGAAAAGGGTTATGAGTACACAAAGTCAGCGAACGCTGAGTAGAGCGACAACCAACTAACTAAAGTAGTAAAAGTGAACATGTAGTTGTTGTTTTTCAATTACTTTATTTATCTGATTATGCTTTTTCACTACTTGGTTTACTTATCAGATCTCTTTCTTGATCTCGAATGTTCCTCGTGGAAACGATCTTGATTGCAGTCTTTTCCGAAGAGTAGAAGTCACACATGGTGCTCTCCTGGACGGGAGAGTCCCCCGTGGTGATCCTACACCCAGTCAACCACCCCAAGGTCATGGACAAACGTAATGGTGACTACGACACACGCGATAAACGCACGGGTAGTTACCCCACACTGGTACGCGGTCAGTCATTTCCGCTAACGGGTGCACCCAAAGTGCAGCACGGAATAGTATAGGGCCTAGCCCTCTCAGTAACAGGGGTCTAGCCCCTAAGAACCAAACAGGGGTCTCGCCCCTCCATAATCCGCGCACCCTCGCCTGACTACCCTGGTTTGCCCAGTGGGCCTAACAAGTCAGTGTAGGGTGGCTAGCTGAACCTCGGGCCCCGTGGGGTGGCTAGCTCTCTCCCTACACTAGTAGCTCTCCCCAGTATAGTGTACACGAGGGCCAAGAAGTCGGTGCAGAGTGGCCAATCCTAACTC